>CM053566.1:81162621-81553944 GCA_028646485.1 Cryptoprocta ferox | reverse complement strand
AGTTTGAAAGTCAAGGGTTATTTATGTATCAGGAAATGGAGAAGAGACCCTCATAGTAAAATGGTAAGATTACATCCTTCCTAAAATCATTAAAATTCAAGGAATAAATAAGAACTTTACCACAGACAATCAGAGGCAATTAAGGACCAATTTAGGCTCCTGGAAGGCTGTCCTATATCATCTTCACTGAAAGTTGATATAAAAGACTAAACTTTATTTGATTTATTGTTGTCATTTGCCCCACAATATAGATCTATATAATTAGTTTAATTAAGAGATGGGGAAAAAATGTAATAGGCTTGTAAAAGTTGATCACTTAGTAGTAAATGCTTTTTTAAATTTAATTAATTAATTTATTTAGAGAGAGAGAGCGAGAGAGCAGGGGAAAGGAACAGAGGGAGAAAGAGAGAATACCAAGATCTCATGACCCTGAGATCATGACCTGAGCCAAAATCAAGTGTCAGATGTTCAACTGACTGAGCCACTAAGGCACCCCTGATCACTTAGTAGTAAATTCTGATCTAAAGTCACATTTAATTAATTTTGATGTACTGCTTATTTGGGACTTCTGTAAATAATCATGATATACCCTAATCAACTGACATACATACATTCTGTCTGTTTCATATGCCAATGTCCACGGTCACAATTCTTACAGACATTCTTCCCCTTCTAGATTTCACTTTAATCACCGTGAGCTCCTCAGGTTTTCCTGAGAAAGCTGCACTCACCACTCCTTTCCTCCCTCCCCAAGCCATGGAAAGAATTTCATAGGTGTCAGCTTAATAAATTAAGATGTTTGAACAAAGCTCTTCTCATAAAGGCAAGTGTTAATCAATGATTGTATCTTAAAACACTTTTCAGTATTCTCCTTTAGCTATTTAGTTGGGAAATAAATGAATCTTTTAACACTGCTTACAAACAGCAATCATTTCTCAGCTCATGTAATTTCCTGTGAAATACAAATAAAAATAACAAAGAAATACTACTAGCTTTCTGTTTCCAAACCTCTTCACCTAAGACAGAAGACACATACATCACGAACATTATCTAGCTTCAAGGTTATCACATGTGTCGATTTTACTAAATGCCTCACTGAGCACCATCTTAGCAGATTTCAATAGCATTTTCTGGCTTGCCTCCTAACCAGCTGGAGAGGCAATGCCACCTAATTTAGCTTCTTCTTGGGGAGGGCAACACTCCTGCCCCATGTACCAATTTCTCTATTAGTCTGATTTTCTTGTATTCAGTTGCAGTGATAGAACAACCCCCAAAACTCATTGCCATGCAATAGCAAATACTTTTCTTTCACTTATGTCACATGGTCTTTGTAGGTCAGCTCTTATGTTCCTCTCTGCTTTATTCTTTCCAGGGCACGGGATAAGTAGGCAATTGTTAATGGAGGTTTGCCATTCTCCTGGTGGGAAGAAAGGAGGGCTAGCTCATAAAACTTCTTCTTGGATAGGACATAAACCACTTCTCGCATTTTATTTACCAATCCAGGTCTCCTAGCCCAATCTCTGCTAATGGGATAGGAAGTATAATCCTTTGACAGAGAGGGACAGTGAATGTTTGAATACAATGAAATACTTTAATACAGTGGCCTTTTGTGAGAAAACAGATCAAAGAATATGTATAGGTAGGGTAATCTGTTAGCAGGTAATTGCAGGAATACAGGTAAGGGATGCTGGTGGCTCAGATGAGGGTTACAGTAAAAGTGAGAAATGGTCATGGAGGGTATACTTCATGCAGAGCAAACAAGGTGTTCTAAACAATTGGATGTAGGATGAGAGAGGTAAAGGATCAAGCTAATGTGAAGTGTATAGTTTGAACTAGGATATAATTACTGTCCACTGGCGTTGGAGAAGAAGGGAGGATTGTTGGAGAGATTGAGGAGAGAGCACAGTGAGCATCTGGGCCTTAGATTTCGGGACAATGCTATTGTGAATGGACCAACAATGTACACGATGACTGGCAGTATTAATTTTTTTTAATTTTTGTAATGATATATTTTATTTTATTTTTTAATTTTTTTAACGTTTTATTTTCAAGACAGAGAGAGACAGAGCTTGATCAGGGGAGGGGCAGAGAGAGAGGGAGACACAGAATCCGAAGCAGGCTCTGGGCTCTGAGCTGTCAGCACAGAGCCCGACCCGAGCTGACCCGGGGCTGGAACTCACAGACCGCGAGATCATGACCTGAGCTAAAGTCGGCCGCCCAACTGACTGAGCCACCCAGGTGCCCCTGTAATCATATATTTTAAATAAAACCAATCAGTGTGCCATTAGATTTTCCCAGTCACATTCTATTGCAAGGATGCAAGTAGTACATTTAGTGATGGATTTAACTAGAAATGCAATTTTTGCCAAACTAATATAGCAAAAAAGAGAGAAAGACACAAAAGACTTGAGCACACAAATGATGAAGTGATAATAATGCCTGACCATGAAGTATAAATAAGGACAGGGCCTAGTGCACCAACTGGGAAGGCACAGTAGAAAGCTAATAGAATTGAAAATTCCAATGTGCTAAAGAAAAATTCTTCAAATTTGGGTACCAGCACCAGAGATCTGGATCACATGGAATTGAGCTAATTGGATAATTTGTCCTTAGTTGTTAATGAGAAGATCTATGATATGATCTCTTTTTAAAATTTTTTGAAGTCTATTTATTTTGAGAGACAGAGAGAGCACGAGTCAGGGAGGGGCAGAGAGAAGGCAGAGAAAGAATCCCAAGCACGCTCTACACTGTCAGCACAGAACCTGATGTGGGGCTCCATCTCAGGAACGCTGAGATCATGACCTGAGATGAAATCAAGAGTTGGACGCTTGACTAACTGATCTTGATACCATATGGTCTTGATTGTAATTAGTAGGACTAGGATGAAGATAAAGTCATTGAAAGAGGGCAGCTCAAGATATCAGTTGACTTTCCTGTGTTCATGGCTTTTTCCATCATGCTCTAGTCCACTGCACTCTGACTTGTGACTATTATTTAAATTGCCTTGACCAAAGCAATATTTCCAAATTGTTTAAGTACTCTAAAAAAATGCATGTGTCGCCCTTTTGACATGAGTGCATGGTGGTTTACATTTTCTTAACTCTGTTCTGTGGCCATGAGAACATCTCTGGTTTAGCTGGAAAATTTGCGTAGGCTCAGCTACTTATAGGAATGTGAAAGTGCATGGAAAACAGATGAGTCATTCTCATCCTACACCTGCTGACTGCAAACCCATCCCAAAGCCACTGAATCACGTGAAAGAATTCAGCCATATGAGTACAGCTGCCTGGCCAATGGGCAGTAAGCTGCCCATGGTCACATGAATGATCCCAGATGAGATTAGAAGAATCACACAGTAAAAAATATAAATTAATAAGAAATAAATAGCTTTGTGGTAAAATGCTGAACTCAGATATTTTTAATTATACTGCAATAGCTAACTAAAATATATGTGCATATTGGAATTTCTGAAAATTAAGAGAAGCATAGTATGACAGAACAGGTAGTTGCTAAATTCCTCAAAAATATATGAGTGCATGACAGTAAAATGGGAGGGAAGGAAGTGGGGAAAGAATCTGGGTGATCATAGGCCATTTGTGTTTTCTAACTTCCTTTACCAGAGGGAAAGTGAATTTCCTCAGGACAAAAGGTAGTTTTGAAGCTTGGAGCAAGCCTATCAAGGAAGTTAGGCTCCAACCTACCAACCTACAGAAATTGGGACATGAGGACATTACCTTCCTTGATGATCTGTTTCCAAGGGATGGTTCCCAGGTCCTTGAGAACAGCATTCCTGGGTTGTGAAACTAGCAAGATTTGCTATTGCAAAGACTTACATCACAAAAAGAAAGAGGATTCACAATTACAAGTTTTCTAAAACATCATGTCTATACTATAGAACTAAAGAAAATGAAAGAAAAACATTTCTATAAAGGAGATGGAGATGCACTTGTGATTAGGTCATCTGGATTCTGTAGAGGCCAGTGTGCAAGGAGGTCAAGGGTTTTGTAGACAAGACGCCGGTGTAAAGTCAGTCGGACATTCGGGAAACATTAAGCCCTTTTTGGTCAGTGGGTATTCGTTCTGAGTTGCCTATCTTGGCCCAAATGTTCAAATTAAATCTTTATGTGCTTTGAGGTGAGCTAACGTTTCTATCTTAAGTCAGATAAAATATTTATCACAGGAAGAAGGTATTATAGATGGAGGGTACTCTCTTGGGAACACATGCTACAAAATATTTGAAAAGTGAAAAACAAAATGGATAGATGTTTTCTCTACACACAAAATTAAAGGCTTACAATCAAAATCAAGGAAAGAGAAAGAGAGAGAGGCAGAGAGAAAAAGAAAATGTTTCCTGAAGCAAATTGGCATGGTGGAGTGTATATTTGCCTATCATCACAGTTCAATATATTAATTAATAATCAATCCCTTTGAATTACTTGTGTTATCACATATATCCTCTAATGATATTTAATGATAATTTCATCCAAATGTGCCTATTTGTTCAATAATTATTTTATTCTTTCCTATTTTTTATATTATTTTTCTCCTCTTCCTCACTCTTTTGTTTACAGTTCTACTTTTCTCCCTGAAAAAATATGTTATCTTTGAATGAAAAAGAACTGGTGTTGATGGATTGATATTTTCCCATACACCTTCAAAAATTGTGCTATAGTCTCTGAACTCAAGGGAAAATTATTTTCAACTGTTTTTCTAGGACACCAGTAAAAGTACACTGAGTAACACCCCTCTCTGCACACACCCACATTGGTATGTTTGCTCTTATGTCTTAAACCTTAGAGTTCTTAATAATACTCAGACTATTACTCTATGCCTACAAAATTGTACACTTCACAGTTTCTAACATGAGTCAGAAATCTGACTTGAGTGTGGAAACAGGAGTCAATGCCAGACATTGGTTGGGTTTCCAAATGGTAAATGGAGTATGAACACCCTAAAATGTGTAATCGTGTCTTGGTGAAAAGTGAGGTCAGGGATCCTAAAAGGAAAAGACATTCTTAACCAAACATTTAGCACAAAGGGAGCTGAGTACAGGTAATAAACATAAATCCCAAACATGCATAAGGTGTTGGAGATTGTGGGAGCCTGAAGATGTGAGGTCCATGCAGTAGAGATTTATCTGAGCTTCAGATTTGTAAAAGTATCTCCTAGCTGCTTAGGAATGAAGAGGCAGCAAATAGGATGAGCTGGCTCAGAAAAAAATACTTCAACACCAAAAGAGTTCTCAGGAAGAAAATAATGTCTTATAAAGACACACTAATCAATAATTTCTGGCAGAGAACATACCAAGCTGAAAGGCTAAGTATCGCAACAATCTTCCCTTTACAAGAAAAAGTAAGCATAGATTTCACAAGCTATGGTCAATGTCACAGAACTTAGAAGCTTATTATTAGAACTTAACTTATTTTACTGAGAACTATTGATGATGAAAGATGTTTCCATATTTTCATTTCCAAATTTATTTATTTCAAAAAGAAAGCTTTTATATGAATTAACACATTTCTCGGGGAACAAATATAAGTATTTTATGTTTCAGAAAACTTCCTGCCCTCGCAAAAAGATTAAAGTATTTATTTTTTACTTTACAATGCATTGTAGTTTAACGATTATTTTGTTTATAACCCAATAGGTGCTATTTTATGAGTTCCCTAATCTGTGACCAAAAACCACTTGTTACAAAACAAGAGTCCTTTTCCCAGAAATTTTCTACAGAATCCTTAACCCAGAAATTTTATTTTCAGTGAAGGTAGCTGCTTTTATGTGATAGATTCCACAAGGGTGCAGTGATGGGAAAAGATCTAAGGCAAAGCTAACGTCAAGACAGGGATGGTTTGTAGACAACAGATGATGATAATTCCTATGTGTATTCACTGGTTTTCACCCTGGGATGTGAATTAAGATCCTAGACTGTCACTTGTTATAGCCAGGTCTCTATTGAAATTGAGTTGAATGAGGGGTGTCTGACTACTGATTTTGGCTCAGGTCATGATGTCATGATTCATGACTTTGAGACCCTCATCGGGTCCCTCCCTGCTTGGGATTCTCTCTCTCTTTCTCTCTCTCTCTCTCTCTCTTTCCCTCTCTCTGCCTTCTCCTCTGCTCATGCTCTCTCTCTCTCAAAATAAATAAAAAGACACTTTAATAAAAAATAAGTTGAATTGAATGAAACTGGAAAAATTATACATCTTCATAACAAATGGGTTTGAAGTTTGAGTATCACATAAACCAGGGTAAAGGAAACTGAACAACTATCCACTTTCAGGCCTCAAAAGATAAAAAAAATAAACTGAGGACATAATACTGAAAATAAATAATTTTAGGAAAATAATATGCTCTGTTCTAAAAAAATATTGTATAGAGTCCAACAGTTATTTAAATAAGCAAAAATACTTCCCATGATTTAGAGTATTTAATATTTACAAAAAATAGAAATTCAATGGCATATTGTTGAGAACGACAAAAACGCTTGAGGGAAAAAGCATAGACTAGTAAGTTAGAGACATTGGTCTGTGTAAAATGTCTTAAAATCCTATCCCATAATACAATGATTGTTTCTTTTAATAGTTAATCAGGAACTATACATTAAATCAATATATATTAATGTTGTTCTGTCTCATCACCAACTGTTCTTTGCTCCTGACTGAAGATTGACTTGTAGATTGACCATATGTGAGTAAATTATTAGGTGAAGTATCATTTAAGCAAAGAGCGTTACTAGAGGTAAATGGAATCATCACTTCGTGATGAAAAGTTAAATTCATAGAAAAGATACAGCAAATTTAAACTTATATGTCCCTGTTATGCGATGTGTTATGTGAACATAACCTTTTTAGTAATTGTATGATCAAACACAAATGGAAATAAAGCTATAGAAATATAAAATGTAAAAATAACACACTTGATATACTATATGTACATACAATTGTAGCCACCTGTAAACACGCAAATACATCAGGAAGAAATCATTATAGGTTTTTATAAATTTCTTAAAAGTTTACTTATTATTTTGAGAGAGAGAGGAGAGACACAGCATGAGCGGGGGAGGGGCAGAGAGAGAGGGAGACAGAGTCCGAAGCAGCCTCCAGGCTCCGAGCTGTCAGCACAGAGCCGGATACGGGGCTCCAACCCACGGACCATGAGATCGTGACCTAAGCTGAAGTCAGCTGCTTAACCAACTGAGCCACCCAGGCGCCCCTGAAATCATTACAGGTTTCAAAGGATTACTTTTATGCACACCAAAGAAACTAGGAATCAATTTAAAAAATATATTAAAAAATATAGGACAGTAAGTTAAGAAATGAAACCAAAAACAGTTAAAAGAAGAACTATAAACATTACATATTACATGTTTAGAATTGAGAAAAAGAAATATAAGCATGAAAGATGAAGGATACAGCTAAAGTAGTTTGATGCATACTATAACATTTGTAATTGCATTGAAAATGGCTGAAAACTTAGTGAAACAAGACGTTACAGAATTTAGATTAAAAAAAATGAATCCAATGAACATATGAGGTAGAATATACCAGGAAAGACAGTAAATTCAAAATATGTAAACGATGCCAATGCCATCCCTGCCTAACATACTGATGAGAACGACAAATCTATCATGAGATTTACGAAGAAAAAAGAAGGGCAGATATGAACAAGAGCACGAATGAAAATGGGGCATTATATCAGATGCTGTCAACAATGAAAAATAATGAGATGCTATACTACTTTATGCCAATAAGTTGAAACTCTTGGAAGAGATGTAAAAAAGAGAAGAAATATCACCTCTCTGCATTTGTTAACAACAAAACAAAAACCAAAAAACAACCACCCCAAACAAGTGATCCTCTCCCCATTCAAGATCCAGGATCAGTAAATACTCCCCAAGAAAACCCATTAAGAAGGTGATTTTAAAGTCAGTTTTACAAGTTTAGAAGAAATTATTCTAGTCACATAGAAATACTCTCTAAAAAAGAGAAAAAGAAGAATTGCATAAATGAGGCTAGCATATTTTGATGTCAATATGCTGGGAGAAAGGTATAAGAAAGACAAATTGCAGGTCAATCTTTCTCACAGATACCAATGCACCACACATCTGGGTAACATGTTAATCACATTGGGTGTATCTCAGTGAGATGCTGGCTTAAGAGTTGAAAATAAATTAATATATAATTTACTACATTAAGAGATGAAAGAGAAGGCAATCTGATTATACACAAATGCAGAAATAATAGACAATAAGATAAATTTAATCTTTATTTCAAAACATTCTGAGCTATACTGGAATCTAATAGTTTATTTAAAAATAATAGCAAATGTTATTATTGTTAGTGAGATGTTAAAATCAAGCCCTTCAACATTTTAAACATGTTCCTGGGTGTATACATTCAGGACATTATTATAAGAAAAAGGATTAAATACTATATGACTAGAAAGCTGAAAGCTTCATTATTTATACACAATATGATTGTCTTCGAAGAAAAACAACCTAACTTAGAGATCAGTAATCAGAATTAGTTGCAGAGTTCTGCAAGTGTTTTAGATTTAAAAAAATCAGATTTTGTTTACATCTTTTACGCTGTAAACCAGTTGATAAAACATGTTGAAAATTACTTTTGCAATATCTGTAAGTTAATTAGCCAATTAGTATTGAATATAGTTATAAATCAGTGTAACAAAACATCGGTAAGTTCTGGCTGGGGCAATTACAAAATTATATTGAAATATGTTACAAAATTAAAAGTCAATGGGCACATATGCCAACTTCATGAATAAGGAGACAGGAGACACAACACCATATAGATTATCAATATTTCTTAACTGATCTATAAATTCAACATAAAATCAAAATTTTTGTGGTAAAATTTGACAAAAATGTATACAATGGAAGAAAGAACAAAAATAACTAATATATACCTGAAAAAGAATAAGGAAGATCTTCCCTAACATGTACCAATAATAATTCTGAAGTTACATCTATTAAGACTGAGATAGAGAAAAACTGAAAGAGAATAAGGAGCTCGTGAAGACTTCAAGAATATATGGGGATTAGGTTTCTAATAAAACAGCCATAGCAGATTGTATCCAAGGTAAATAGAGTATCAAAATACAAAGCAACTTAATACTTCTCAAATTCCCTTTCTTCTGTGAATTTAAAATTATAGCAATTAATACAACTTTTGCCAATAATAGCAAGCAGTAAGATACCAATTCTTGATGACATTCCTGTCTATTTATCATCCATGTTTTTCTAAATGGATAGATACATAAATAAGTTCATCAAATATTAATTATGGTTATTTGAAGAAGATAAATTCTCTAATTTTTTAATTTTTTCTTCTGCAATTCTTAAGTTTCATAAGTGAGCATACATTATGTTTTCACCATTTGGTGTTAATAATCTTTTAAACCATTATAAACATTAATATTAGTAAGAAGCCTTGGATTTAATACCAAAATAATGCTCAGTTGGTTTACTTTTCTAATAACAATACATAATTTGCATTTGAATAATGTAATAATTTAATGAATAAATATTAAAGTTTTTTTTGTTGATAAAAGTTGATATTAGTTGGTAGCTTTCTAAAACTCACTCCTTCTCTGTTGCATTTTAATAGATGTTTCTCTAAGAGATTGCTGTTGAAAACTTATCTGCACTTAGATATGGGATGATAAACATACTTCTTTCCAGGACACACCAGAAAATGAGAAAAATCCTTCAAGAGTTTATAAAAGGTAGCCTTTATACCGGAAATAGGGCAATGGCATTTGTACATTGTGGCAAAACATCACGGAGATATTTTAGGTGCTGGACGTTCACATTATATTTAATATCTATTTTTTAATTGAATCTAGGTTTGTAAATACACTTCAAAATTGATGTCCTTGCATAACAGGTCCTATATATTAACAGAAGTGCTTTTATTATGAGCCATAAAGAAAAAAACAAAACAATAAAGGAATTCATTGAACTGGATCTAACTATCTCTATATATTGATATCTATAGCTAGATTTACATTAATATAGATATATCAAATAGATATATATCTGATTGGATATATTTGCTATATAGAGCTATATAGTAGTAGATACAGTAGTAGCATAGATATTGTATATTGTATATATATATAGATATATCAGGCATATGTAGATATACATCCAACTATAGAATCATATGTATCAGACATATACAGGTATATATAGTTAACGTGTCTCTAGAATCATTAATCAAATGAATCCTTGTAATAAGTGATCTTTATTAATCAACTTTATTTTCGGAACAGTTTTCGATTACACAAAAGATATGAGATAATACAGAGAGTCCTCAAATATCCCATGCAACATGCCATAGTACTAACATCTTACATCGGCATGCTACAATTGTTACAATAAATGAACTTATATTGATAGAGTGATAGTAAGTCAAGCCCACATTTATTTTTTTCATATTAACCTAGTTTGTATCTATTGTGTTTTTCTGTTATAGGAACCTAGTCAGGGTAGGACATTACACTTAGCCATCATATCTCTTGAGGCTCCTCTTGGCTGTGATGGTTCTTAGGTATTTCATTCATTCGTTTGTTTGTTTATGTTTTAGAGAGAGAGTGTGTGAACAGGGGAGGGTCAGAGAGAGTGACAGAGAGAGACAGAGAGAGAATCTTAAGCAGGCTCCATGCTCAGTGCGGAGCCCACTGTGGGCCTTGATCCCATGTCCCTGAGATCATGACCTGAGCAGAAATCGAGAGTTGGTCACTCAATTGACTGAGCCACCCAGGTGCATCAAGATTTTATTTTTTAAGGAATCTCTACATCCAACATGGGGCTCAAGCTCATATCCCCAAGATCAAGAGTTGCATGCTTCATCTACTGAGTCAACAGGCGCCCCAGGTCTTTCTTATTTTTGATGATATTGACAGTTTTTAGGAGGCTGGTTAGGTACTTCTCTATTGAAATTTATCTAATGTTGTTCTTATTATTAGACTAGAATTATGGGTTTGGGCGGGAAGTCCATATACATAAAGTACCATTTTCATCACATGATATCAAGGGTACATATTACCAACATGGCTTATCACTGTTGATATTGACCATAACTATTTGTTTGAAGTAGATTTTGTCAAGTTTCCTTTCATAAAGTTACTCTTATCCCATTGCATGCTGTACTCTTTGTAAGGAATTCATCATGCACATCCCACACTTAAGGTGTTAGGAATGATGTTCCACATCCTTAAGAGGGGAGTATCTATATCAATTGTGTGGAATTCGTCTGCATGGGAGATTTGTCTGTTATTGCTCATTTATATATTTCTTTAACTATTATTTACAACTGTGAACTCAGATAAATATATACTGAGAGTTTTTATACTAGGATAATAATCCTATGCTACATTATTTGTCTTTGCATATATTTCCCCTGTTTTTTCATTTGGGGCTCTTTCTATTGGCTCCAGTGTCACTTTTATGTATCTCGTCATTTTTTCTTGGTGGGGGGGAGGCATCTTCTTACTTTCTGACATTTACAAGATGCTCCAGGCTCATCTTGTATAATTCCTGCCAGACTTCTAGAATCAGCCATTTCTAAAAGGAGCCCTGGTACTTTTATTGAAAATGGTATTAGAAACCAAGACCTGGGATCTAGGTCTCAAGTTAAAATACAGACATACAGGACGAAGATAATCCCTAATCCAATTTGACGGATGCCCTTATAAGCAGAAGCGATATGTATGCACTAGGGAAGAAAGCAATGTGACAACAGAGACAGAGATTGGAACGATACAGTCTAGAAGCCAAGAAAAGGCAAGAATGGATTCTCCTTTATAGGTTTCAGAGGCAGCATAGCCATGTCCAGATTCTGGATTAGGACTTCTATTTTCAAGTATGTGAGACAATAAATATCTTTAAAAAAATAAATACCTTGTCTGAAGTGACCCAGTTTGTGATATTTTGTTGTGATACTTCTAGTTTGTGAAACTTACAAAGCCAATCCATGTAACACCACTGCTTTTCACTAAGAGAGCACGAATAGAGCAAGAAGATAATTGTGTGCATTCTATACCACATACACACCGATTCATTTCTACAGGTTCCCATCTTTCCATATGACACTAAGCATGGGTACATACCGATGTTTCCAAATCTTGTCAATCATTACGTGGGTCATTCTAGCCTCCTCCCCTCGTTCATCTGTAACCTTCTGCTCCAACAGTGAGACACCTGGCTCCCACCATCTGCCATCTAGTTCCTTAATCATTCAATCCAGTATACATGTAAAGCAGTATCAGATTTGTTAACCAATTCTCCCATGGAAGTTGTTATCAACAAGAGTAGAGTGATTATGCACCATTCATTTTCTCTTCAGCTTTAACAGATATCACTTGTTCAAAGTTATGTACGTCAATAGCTCACCCCATCCCCTTCAGTGAGGTTTTATTTTTTACAGTTATACATTTTTTATACAGTTAGATTGTTTATTATACTCCTAATTCCAAATCAGGGTCTTTCTGACCATCTAACTGTATTTTTAATTGAATATACTAAGGTTCACTACTTGTGCTGAGAAATTCAAATTCTGGCAAATGTAGCAATTAAATGTTTGTGCAAACACACAGTATCATGTATTCACAAACAGAGTATCTCACAGAATAGTTTCACCACCTTGAATGTCTCTTTTTTGAATTTTTCCCCCAAGCTATATGAAAATATCAATATTTCGTTTTACCTTAGATTCAGGATACATCATCAGAGTAATCGGTTTTTAATCTTGTATTTACACTAGTATTTTCTTTGTTCTTAGTGCAGTGACAAATTTAGTAAAATATATGAAGAGTGAAAAAAGAGGCTTTTTGAATATTTTTTGCTGGAGAAATAAAGATGCAATATTAAATTGCAATTTGCTATGATTTGATCTAGGCAGAAAGTATAAAGGATTTATTTCTGATAAAAATAATTATTTTGCTCAAAAAGTTAATGAGATTTATTAACATGTAGTTAAGTAGGTGAGCAGAATATTTCCATAATAAATGTTACAAGAGTTATTCTGTATAAAATTTACAAATGCCAAAAAAAAATTACAATTGCTGGATAACATAATAGAGGTGGTATTTTTGTTCTTCATTCATGACAATTCAATACACATCTTGAACACTTGCTTTGTTCCAAGTACGGTTTCCGATGTAAAAGATCAAGCAGTAAATACAACAATACCCCTAATATAGTAAGAGGAAATAGACAATTTCCCATAAGGAAATTTCACTTGGTGATAAGAACCATAAAAGGGAAATTAGATGAGTCATACAGGATGGAGGGGAGGGGAGGACATTATTTGCTTAGACGAGCAGGGTAGATCTCTCTAAAGCTTGTCACTGTTGGCATAAGACTTAAAAATCAATGTCAAATGTAGCAAGTCAAAATCTGGGAGGGAGCAAATCTAGGTTAAAATACAAATCTGAAAATGTGTGAAACGAAGTTTGTGTGTTTGTGTTCCAGAACTGAAAGGACACCAGGGTGACTGGGAAGCTCTAAATAGAGTTCATCTTTGCAGGGACACGGTACAGGGAAGTAGAACCAGATTATGGAGCTCTCTTTCATTTCTTCTGTATCAGTTTGTTTGTTTGTTAGAGAGAGGCACACAAACAGGGAGAGGGGCAGAGAGAGAGAGAGAGAGAGAGAGAGAGAGAGAGAGAGTCTTAAGTAGACTCCACCCTCACACAAAGCCCGATGCGGGACTCCAGTGCATGACTTGGGTTGAAATCAAGAGTCAGGGGCTTAACCAACTAAGCCGCACAGGTGCCCCTCTTCTACATCATTATTAATCTCATGATTATTTATCCATTCATATTTGACTTCATACCTACACATTTTGAGGACTAATTTTGTGCGTATGCTTTACCACTGACCATTAACAAAACAAACCACTTTCTCCTTAGTCATGATTCTAAATGTGCCATTATCATGTTTTATTTAAAGCAATAAAACCTCAAGTGCATTATATCTGAATATGCGCGAGCGACATTTCTTGAAAATTTTGAGTAATATTTTTTGGAAAAAAAATAGATTTGCACATAGGCATAATCTTAAAGAAATGACTAAGCTTTAATGAACTTGCCTTCTACTCTGTTTGGGTTAGAGCATTTGAGGGGGGTACCGGCCACCCTCTGAAGCATGATGCCCTGACTGGGTACTGTTGCTGAGTTTCACAGCAGAGTCCATGCATGAGTATAGAGAGGGCTTTCCCTATAGTTTTATTCTACAGAAAAAGGCAGAAAGCAAGTAAGTCCATGGATAAAAGTAGGATCCCAGCATGAGCAGGCAAGATCGAGTTCTATGCGCAAAGGAGAAACTGTCTAGCTTGCTATAGACTGTCCTGTGCTGTGTTTATAGTAGAGCAGCAAAGTGGCAAGGCTATTTAAAAATACAGTTTAACTTTTGTGAATAACTGTATTGCTAACAGCAATCTTTATCCTCCAAACTACCTTAGAATGATCTTCCTCCTTAAAAGAAAAAGAATTGAATATAGATTTATATGCTGATCTTTTTTAAGGCCACCTTTAATACACAGTTGATGATATTTCATTTTTAATTAAAAATACATTGACATAATAATTAGAATAGCTCTTGATATTGATGTGCCTAAGTAATTTTTTTAAAACATAGGTCTCTGGAAATGCCCCACATCTACTGAAACAATCTTCAGATCTGGGTCTTCGTGAAAACTGACTTTTTAATATGTTTCATAAGTGTTTCTGGTGTACAGAGATGCCTTCGATCTATAGGTTTTATGCCCTTTCAGGTAAAAAGTCTACATGATCTACTAAGCTGTTGTCAATTTAGAAGACAAAATTATAACTAATCAAGGCTTAAAAATGTGAAGTGTTTAAATATAAGGATAATGCTAATATTGTATCCTACCCAAGAGTCAGGTCATTGGTGGGTCTCAGCACTAAACACATGTTCACTGGGAAAATGTGAACAAGTTGAATTGCAAGGAAATAGTTCAAATGAATTGATTCATGACTTTTTATTAATGTTGTTCCCAAAAGTACATAACTACGGGAAGCTTTCTTAGCCGATGGGAACTAAAGAGACGCATGATTATTTCATTAATCATCAAGTTATAAGATTGCTGTAATTTAGAGCATTTTATTGTAACTTTGAGAAGGGTTATTGTTTTTGTACAACTTTACTAAATATCCTACAGCAAGAGACATGTTGGAGCAGTTCAAATTATGGAGCTGTTCCTGTAAAGTGTTTACTCTGTCACACGCTAGGTGTGGGAGAGAAGACCCATTCCCTGATCTACAAGGCATCATCTTTTCCTCATGTAAATTTTTGATAATAAAAATAGATCATGTTGCAGAAAAATATCAAGCAATTTGTTGGTGCTTAGACAGGTCTCTAGTTAGCAAGAAGTCACTAAATATTAGCCTAGGACATAATAATTAGTGTTTGGGGGCGCCTGGGTGGCTTAGTCAGTTAAGCACCTGACTTCAGTTTAGGTCATGATTTCACAGCTCTTAAGTTCGAGACCCACATTGGGCTCTCTGCTGTCAGCACAGAGCCCACCTTAGATCCTCCGTCTCCTTCTCTCTCTGCCCCTCCCCTCCTCGTGTGCTCTTTCTCTCAAAAATAAACATTAAAAAAATAATTAGTGTTTGTAAATTGATTGGGAAATGTAATCACAGGTGCCATCAAGAGACTTGAGTGGGATATTGGATTTAACAGAAAGATATAGGGGCGCCTGGGTGGCTCAGTTGATTAAGCATCCGACTTCGGCTCAGGTCATGATCTCGCAGTTCGCGGGTTCGAGTCCCAGGTCAGGCTCTGTGCTGACAGCTCAGAGCCTGGAGCCTGTCTTTGGTTTCTGTGTCTCCCTCTCTCTCTGACCCTCCCCTGCTCACACTGTCTCTCTCTCTCTCTCTCAAAAAAAAAATTATAAAATATTTTTTAAAAACCCAGAAAGATATAAGAAGTTATTAAGCAAAGCAAAAGGAAATCTGCTATGGTAAAGAGTACATTGTGGAAAATTTCCAGAGATTTTTATTAAGCATTAAACAAAATGGGATTCAGAAACAGAAGGTAAAGGAGTTTAAAACCTCAGAATATTAGGTAAAAATATTAAAACAGTATATTTCTAATTCCATGGATGGGAAATGCTTATATTCCACAAAGTTTACAATACTAGAATGAAGAAATAAGGTGATAACAAGGAAGGAAAAGAGTGGTTAAAATAATGACGATGTTTGAGGACAATCCCTCAAAGGAAATAGTAATAGACACAGGAGAATAAAATACTCTACATAAGAAAATTATTAATAAATGTTGATATTTTTGATACAATAATTGCAGACATGCAGAAAAATAATTGTATGGTTTATACTAAATCTTTGTCTTCCTATAGCATATAAAGTTATTACTAATAATTACACTGTAAATATACAGCAACAATGACTTATGGGGAGAGGATGAATAGATATGAAAAAGGTGAACAAGTAATAGTAGACAGTCAAAAGCCTCAATGAATTTCAAATGACTGAAATATTACTTGCTTCTTAATCCAAATACCATGGAAGTTTTTAGGCATTTGTCTCAATCAGTCTAATGAAATTAAGAATTACATTGTTTAAAGAAATGGCAATTCACTGGTGAATATGTGCACTTGAAAAGAGTGTATACTGTTTCATTGGGTGTCATTTCCCATGTCAATCAGGAAAATTTCATTATTGATGTTTGTGTCTTCTCTAGCCTTACAGAATTTCTTTATCCTTTGTCATTTCCTGAGAGTAGACTGTTAACATATCTGACTGTGATTGGAGATTTATCTATTCCTGTGTTAATTCTTCTGGGCTTTTGCTTCATGGCTTTTGGGGCTCTGTTATCTGTTGCATTAATGTTTAAGATTGTTACATATTCATAGGACATTGCTAATTTCATTGTTATACCATTCCTTTATTTCTCTGTGAAAATGGCCTTTGTCTTTTTTTTTATATTATGTTCATGTTTATTTATTTTTGAGAGAGAGACAGAGCGTGAGCAGAGGAGGGTCAGAGAGAGAGGGAGACACAGAACGTGAAGCAGGCTCCAGACTCTGAATGTCAGCACACAGCCTGAAGCAGGGTTTGAACTCACTAACCGCAAGATATGGCCTGAGCCGAACTTGAAGGCTTAACCAACTGAGCCATCCAGATGCCCCGAAATTGGTCTTTGTCTTAAAGTCTAATTTATCTAATGTTACAACCACATCAGTTTCCTAATGATTACTGGGTGCATAGTATTCATTCCCCAACCCCTGGTTCTTTTAAAGCATATAGTTTCTTGTTTCATACTGCTCTAATTAACAGAGTGTAGTTTCGTTTTCCTCCTTTATACAGGCTGAAAAACATTGTCATTTAATTTCAATGCTCATTCAATTTATGCTCAATTCATTTTTTGTTATTAAATTATCATATTGCTATCTGTTTTCTACTTTCCTGTATCGTTCTCTTGTTCTTCCTTTATCTTGTCTTTTTGGTTAATTAAATATGATTAGTGTCCAATTTTATTCTTCTATGGCTTTCTTATCTGCATCTTACTGGTCCAGTAACGGTTGCTGTAGTCTAACAATATGGGTCGTTTGCTTATCAAGGTTTATTTTGAGTCATTTTTGTGTCTTGTTAAATTTCACATTAAATACTATAAAATTCTGACTTCAACTTTCTCCTTCATTCTTTATAATTGGTACTTTTTATTTCCTACCTGAAAGTTCCTAAATTTCTCTTTAACATTCCCACTTTCTAAGCATAATAATCGTAGGATGACATAAATCTATGTATTTGTCCTTTTATGTGTTTGGTTTTTAGTGCAGTATATATCAACATATGTTATATATCTCATAAAAGAATACATAATTTTTTTATATATGCCACTTTTTTTTACCAATTCATTTTTGTTTGTATATATAGTTATATATACAAACATATATATATGCAAATTTGTATGTGTGTGTGTGTATTTGCTCTAAACTATTTTTCCTTTATTCATCTCATATGTAAATCCTATACACAGGTCTGTAAGTCACTAAGTATTTTTATTCTGGGATTTGTGCCCCTCCTACTCTCCAAACCTCACCCCTGTTACTCAGATCACATAATTTCTATTCATCTGCCTTTAAATTTACAAACTTTCTTCTATGGCATTTCCACTCAAGTAAATTATGTTACTTCCTAGTCTAGAATCTCCATTTGGTTTATTATTTTATTTTATTCTTTTTATTCTTTTTTTTTATATTTACCTGGTTTCTTATCTGTTCATTCATTAAAATAATTTTATTTCCTTGATATTTATAACTTTTTTAAATGTCTATTTATTTTTGAGAGAGAGACAGAATGTGAGCGGGAAAGGGGCAGAGAGGGAGGGAGACAAAGAATCTGAAGCAGGCTCCATCCAGGCTCTGAGCTGTCGGCACAGAGCCCGACGAGCCTGACGCGGGGCTCGAACTCATGACCTATGCCGGCGAGATCATGACCTATGCCGAAGTCGGATGCCTAAGGAACCGCGCCACCCAGATGCCCCTCCTTGATTTTTAAAATAAATCTATTTAAAACTTGTAGCCTTCTAAATTCAAAATCTGAGGTATAGTGTGCATGATTTCTACGGATCACCGGTTTAATATAAATTGCATGTTTTAAATTTACATGTCTGATGATGTTAGATGAAACACTGAACATTTTAAATTACATTTTATAGATATCTCACATCATGTTTAATCCTCAAAGAGGTAATTTTCACTTTTCAGGAATTCAGTTACTGTTTGAACAATATGAAATTTGTAAAGGGTTAGGGTAATTCTAGGAAAACTCAGAGCTATTTCCTAAGCAGCTCTAACTTAGAAAAACGTAAATCATATGGTGTCACTCTACAGGTCTTGACAGAGATTCTCTAAGTTAGGATGGTTCTAGAATAAGTATAATATAGTGTAGCAATTCTCAAAACATAGTCTGCTGCATTCCAATATGCTTTCAAGGGATCTGTTAGTTTAAGCCTATTTTCATGAATATAATGTGTGGGCATTTTCTTTTTTAGCCTTTTGCCACGTTGACATTTAGAAAGATGGCCCTTAAGCATTGTCTAATTCTGCTGATGTCTTCTCAGAAATCAAAACGGTGGCCCCAAAGTGTGCTAGTAAGTATATATATTCTTCAACTTTACATATCTACATTAAAAAAAGCCACTTTTACTTATGATCATAAGTAAATCCAGTACACTGGATCAAGCAGTACAAATTACTAATTTATTAAATCCTGTAACTTGGAGTGTACTTTTGAATATTTAGTATGAGAAAATACAAAGGATAGTGCTGAATCCTGAAGAATGATAGGTTTTTGGAGAAAATCCTTTGGCTACTGAGTTTGATGCTGAACCAGGCACTATTTAATTTTTTAATGGAACATCATTATGACTTAAAGTGGCTGAAAGACAAATTATATTTAGTCAGACAAGTAGTTTGTAGGATTTCCCAAAAATTAACAAAGTGAGCCTGCACTGTCACTCCAAAGAAAATAATAGACAATATCTGTTTTTACTTATGTCACTTGAGATATTTGAAGAAAAGAGAGACAGAATTTTTGAAACCTTTTTTTATCTTTTTATCTTCAACTAGAGGTCTGAAAAAACTTTAAGTGTTCTCATGAGATCCATACAGCTATCAGAACTGTGAGTTTTCACAGTGTATAATGAAATATGTCAACTTTGAAAAATCTCCATAATTCATTGAACCCAGTGGACAATGCCTACTTAATCCATATACATGGAAAAGATCGATTCATTGATATGATCCCAGCTTCCCCTGTCAAACTAGTCACTAAGAAACAACCAGTATTTTATTTGAAATATAGAAAGAATATCCAAAATTATGAGAAAAATATAATATTTCTCCTTTTAAAACCACACGTGTGTGCAAAGTCATATTTTCCATCAGATAAGTCTATCAAACAACATATCAAGTCAGACTGAATAAAGAAGGCAGACATAAGAATCCAATTGACTTCTTTTAGGCTAGTTATTTAAGTCATTTGCAAAAATGTAAAATACCACTTTTCTCAATACATTTTGGTTTGTTTTGGAAAAAATAATTATTTTCATAAAATTATACTGTTTACATTTATTTTTAGTGTATTATTATTGCTATTTTAAATGGATTAATAAATAAACATTTTTTGAAAATTTTCACTTTTAATTTTGAATATGGCAACATTTTACACCTCAGGTGTATGCTGAGGTGTTAATGATATGTTAATGAGCATCACTTCACGATGAAAACCAACATCCACTGACAAGATGCTTCACCAGCCCTGCTCAATTTCAAATATCTCCACTCTGTTCTGATCCCTGTATTAGGTGTTATCTGATGAGCTCTAGGAGGTTGGGCCCATCTCATTTAAAACCCAGCCTGCAACCAAGAACTGATGGGTAATCTCCCTCTACCTGGCTTCCTTTCCGACACGGCTAACTCCTCTCCAGCGCCCAGCATACTTTCTCCCACTGCTTCAGCTGGCCCTACCTTCATCTCTGTTTCCTCAGCTCTGCAAGATTTCTATGCTCTGTTCACATTCCACTTTTCTGTTCTCTCTTCACCTTGGGTCGGAAGTGGTTCTGAGGCAGGGAACTGAGTGAAATTCTTCCAAGTGGTGCTGTCATGAGCTAATATTAGCAACTGGCTAAAACCCAGTACACCATCTATTTTGCCTGGTTTTACAGTTGATTTTGGTGAGAGGAATCGTCTGGCCTTTAGCAGAAATCAAAACTTTTTCATTTAAAAGTTTATGCCTGGTGCATAGCCTCATTCTTGGCACATTATACTCTGAGAATCCATTACCAAATAATGTATGTATATGTGTATGAATAAGCACATAGAAAAACAAAGAAGACAGCCAAGATCCCATATTTAGTAATGAAACAGTTTCTCCTGGTCTTAAATTATGACTATCTCTCTCTAACTGCAAAGGAGCAATGAGGTGGGTGGTTGAGGAGACCAAGGGGTTAAAGTTGCTTTTTTGTAATTGATTTTTCTTATTTAAGGTAATAACTTTCATACATTAAAATTAATTTTTAAATGTCTAGCTCCCTAGGTTGTAACTAGCTCACACAGTATTGTAACCACCAACACAGTCAATACACGGACATTTTCATAATCAGGTTTCCTCATACCCTTTTGTAGTTATTGCCTCTGTCCCCAGATCCTAAAAACATTGATCTATTTTCTGTCCATACAGTTTTGCCTTTTTAAAACATAATATAAATGAATCATACAGTCTGTGATCATTTTAGTCTGGCGTTTTTACTCAGCATTTTGCATCTAGTATTTATGTTGTTATCAGTGGCTTGATCTTTTTGTCGGTAGGTAGCATTCCACTGTACAGATGGATCGCAGTTAGTTAGTAATACAAATGGAAGGACATTTGGGTCATTTCTTTTTGTGGGAGACTATGTATGGAGAGCTAAAATATAAAACTATGTTTATTTGTGTCTGTGAACATATTTTAATCTCCCGTGGGTAAATATCTGGAAGTGGAATTGCTGGATCACACGGTAAGTATATGCTTAGAGATCAAAATCATTTCCAAACTGTTTTTCAAATTGGCTGTATCCTTTTGTATTCCTAACAGCTTATTTCAAGAGTTCAGTTACCCTTCATACTTTACAGCATTTTTATTCTCAGATTTTTAAATTAGGTATTCAATGTGTGTGAAGTAGTGTCTAGTTCTGGTTTTAATTAGCATTTTACTCTCTCCTCCCCTTTCCAAGTTGTTTAAGCCCTTCACAGGAAGAAGATCTGGAAACCGCCTTAGCCTTATGCTCTTCTTTCAGCAGTGGCTGACACCCTCCTGCAGGCTTCTAACACTTTAGTCTCCTGCCCTTTCTCCAACCTTTCCTGGAAATGCATCCCCCCCTGCTGTGGAAAAGAGCCTATGATTGTGTACAAGCTCTCTTTGTGTCTACAGATTCGAGGCTCTATACTCTCAAACTATATCACACTTAATCCATAGGGATTTTTCTTAAAAATTAGCTAAATAAATATAAACATACCTTAAAAAGGCAAGAGAAACAGGGGTGCCTGCGTTATTCAGTCAGTTAAGTGTCTGACTTCAGCTCAGGTCATGATCTCACAATTCATGGGTTTGAGCCCCATGTTGGGCTCTGTGCAGACAGTTCAGAACCTGGAGCCTGCTTCAGATTCTATGTCTTCCCCTCTCTCTGCCCTACCCCACTCACGTTCTGTCTCTCTCTCTCTCTCTCTCTCTCTCGAAAATAAATATTTTTAAAAAATTAAAAAGGCAAGTGAAACTTTGTTAATAGGATTTAAGGACCTAAAAATGAAGAGATATACTATGTTCATGAATTGGTAGTCTTGGTATCATTAGGATGCCACTTATCAATTTGTACTATATATTCAATACTATTCTTATCAAATAACAGTAGATTTATACATAAACTTCGACAAAATGATTCTAAAATGCACTTGGAAATGTAATATACATATAATGCATGTAAGAGTAGAAGCATTTTTAAAATGGATAAGGTTGAAGGGAACATAGTATAAAATGTCAAAACACACAGAAATAGACCTAAACATATACTGTTGCTTGATTTTCAGAAAAAGCGTCCATGCATTACAATTGGAAATTGAGTATCACTTCAAAATATAGAAAAAAAAATTATATCTTATGAAAAAAAGAACCTCTATTTATAGCATAAGGAAAAAAATCAACGGGAGAAGGAGCACAGACCAAAATATAAAAACTAAAACTCTATGACTTGTAGAGAAGAATATAGTAGAATATTTTAAACACCTTAAAGTAGTCAAATCTTTCTTAAACAATACACAGAAGTCACAGATAATAAATAAAAGGTGGAATTTTATAAAAATTTATACTACTCATTTAAGGCACTGTGAATTAGGATTGGTGTCCAAAACATATAAAGAGCTTAACAAATCAGTACATAGGATGAAAACAACCTAATTTGAGGGGGGGGGGAGAGCCAGAGACTTGAACAGTCACTTGAGAAATGAGGCTTGGATAGCCTCACCACTTGGATAGTGGTATGCGCATGAAAATATGTTCAAGACTATTACCTATCAAGGAAATATAAACGACAACTATAAGGAGGTCATTATGCGCCCATCAGAATGGTTAAGGTTGTAAGCACTGGAGATAAAAAAGCAACTGGAATTCTCAGACATTGATTGTAGGAGTTAAAACATGGTATCCCATGTTCAGAAAACTGTGTAGCAGTTTTTAATAATGTTATGTTACTTATATATTATATATATATATATATACGTTTTCCTAACATTTCACTCCTTCTCCTCCTAAGTACTACAAACAAGAAAAATTGTTTCCAAAATGATTGTACATAAATATCCAAGGCAGCTGTATTAATAGCTAAAAGCCAGAAAAACATATTCAGAGACAAACATTTTACACATTCATAAAATGATCTGAAATGTTTTATAGTCAAACTTCAGGAAAGTCCAGATTAATGCATATTTTTGCTATAAAACTATTGTAAAATAGTGGCTTTGATAGAAAGCATGAACAATAGTGTCGCCAACACACCCCTGAGATGCAAGAATAGAAAGGTTGAGAATGTGGAAAAGTAACTTAGGGATTGCAAACATTTCTTATGATTGGTGAAGGAAAAGTAATACCATTTTGGGTTAATCAAGGAGACAGAATTTGAAATTTATGGAAAAATGAAAAGGATATGGCCAAAAAAAAATTAAGACTTGACCAATTCAGGAAAATGAATCTGACTTAATTATGTCAGAAGCCATATGCAGAGTGAGAATAAATAGGGTCATGTGTTTGTGGGAATCTGGAATTACTTTATATATAAATGTGGATTCTTTGAAATTAGCCCCGAGATTCTATGGGTAATAAGGAATGAGAGGTATTTATTTTAAATAATTCTGAGCTATGGAGTATATTGAGCTCCACAGAGGCAGCGCCAGGGCAAGTGAGAGCCAGTAGGGCACTGGGCAACCCTGTGCTTTGCTGGGGAAAGTAATTCAGCATGGACTAAGGTGATCCTAAGAAGCCAAGAGGCCAAACGTCATCATATGAATTCTTTGTGCAAACTTGCAGGGAGAAGCAAAGAGGAATCAGCCAGGGGCTTCAGTCACCTTCTCTGAGTTGGGTAAAAAGTGTTTGGAGAGGTGGAAGACCATGTCTGCCTAAGAGAAAGGAATATTTGAAGACGAGGCAAAGATGGACAAGGCCTGCTATGAAAGAGAATACTGATATCCCCCCTAAAGGGGAAACAAAAGAGGAGTTCAAGGACCCCAGGGCACCCAAGAGGCCTCCATTGGCCTCTTTCTCGTTTTGGTCTGAGTATTGCCCAAAACTCAAAGAGAGCATTCTGGCCTATCCATTGGTGATGGGTGCAAAGAAACTGGGAGACAAGTGATTGACAAGCGGCCCCACAAAAAGAAAGTTGCGAAGCTGAAGGAAAAATAGGAAAAGGATATTGCTGCCTACTGACCTAAAGGAAAGGCTGACATGCCAAAAAAAGTGCATCATCAAGGCTGAAAGAAACAAGAAAAAGAAGGAAGAAAGGAAGAGGAAGAAGAGGAAGATGAAGAGGAGGAGGAGGAGGAGGAGGAAGATGAAGAAGGTAATGAACAACTTGGTTTCAGCACAGTTTTTGTTCCTATCTATAATGCATTTAACCACCAGTACGCAACTCACTCTTTTAAAAGAAAAGAAAAATTGTAACGTAAGGCTGTGTAAGATTTGTCTTCAAACATTACAGTGTCTTTTGTTAACACTCTTTTGAGTGTGTCCTTGGGTAGCCCTGGGCCTGGTGGTATTTTCAATAGCCAGTCACCCTGCCCAGTGCAACATGGGAGTTGTAAATGGGCGTGGAAATTTAAAGCAGGTTCTGGTTGGTACACAGCACACATGAGTTCTATAGGGGACGGTGGTTTGTCAAGTTCAGTTGTCTCTGATGCAGCTCATAGGGAATCATTGTTGTTCTGTTAACTGAACACCATTCTCTAATTGAAAAAAAAAGGTGCAGCTGTTTTGTTGACATTCTGAATGTTTCCAAGTAAATGCATTTTTTTATTAAGACTTTTTTAAAGAGCTATCATACCTTTGTAAGTCTATTATTATTTTGAATTCTCTCTCACTGACATAAATGATAGAAAACTGTGGGAATGCTCTTTAAAGTCGGTGGTAATTGATGATTTCCAAATACACCTCTAAATATTTTGTACTACTTTACAACTGATTTTGGAAGAATTTCAATAGCACATGCTCTCTTTGGAAACGGAGAAAGTGAGACACATGGCAGGACTTTAGGAACACTATACAGAAATTTTGTCCCTCCTCTGCGTAAAAAGCCTTCGATGTACTCTTGCCAAAACCATGCTAGATTTAAACCAGGACTTTACGTCGATTCGCCAGGTTTTTTCTTCCATTCTGTAATGTCATCTCTTGGTTTCTCTTCCTTAGCCTTCTGTTGTTTTTGTTGTATTTCCTCTGCTTGTCTATCTTAATCTTGCTTTCTTACTTTACTGTGTCTCATCTAATTTTTCATCTTTTCTCCATTCATTCTGGAATTGATGCAATGCTATCCATATGCAAATGCTACTTTGAAAAGAGAAGAAGTGAGTTGACTACAGTTCTGATTAATATACATACACAAGAAAGACAAATATTATTCTTGGAGAACAATGTCCTTTCAAATCCCCTTCACTGCCCCCAAACAGCATTATATGATGACAATAAAGGGTACCTGCCAGCAAAGAGAGAGAGAGAAAGATATAAAGCAGCTGGCAGTATGTTTTTCAATTTTCTTAAATGAAAATGACTGTGGATTTTCATACACTTTCTTCATTAACTGTAACCCTTTTCACTCCATGGAATAACATGTACTTCAAGAGTCAGTAATTATGGAAAAAAGATAAGAAATAATAAATAAAAGACAGACTAAGTTTCCTGTTCAGATAATTTTGGAAGATTTACTCCAATATTATGTTAAAAACAATAATAATGAGGGGTGCTTAAGTGGCTCAGTAGGTTGAGTGCCTAACTTCAGCTCAAGTCATGATCTCATGGTTCATGAGTTTGAGTCCTGCATTGGGCTTGCTGCTGTCAGCACGGACTGTGCTTCTGATCTTCTGTCTCCCTCTCTCTCTGCCCCTCCCCTGCTCGTGTTCTTTCTCTCTCTTTATCTCAAAAATAAATAAACAGTTTTAAAAAACAATGATTTGAAAACTGCAATGTATTCATTAGTGTCTATCCATTGGATAGCTCACCTTAATATACGTTCCTGGATGGAATATTTGGCTTTGGCTAACACACACATGGAAACATGTGACAGGCATTTATGGTTCATGCTGTCTCCAACATCGATTTTAATATTTGTATGTGATATACAATAACTGACAAGTAGGGCATTATTTCTCAGAAAGTATGTTCGCTGGAATGTGTTTTGTATCCATAATATGTACAGCAGCCTTTGTCATATGGATACTTTGTATCCCAGTACCTGTCATGTTCTATGAACAAGATGTTTTCTGAAAAAAAATGTTGTGTCTATAATTGGTGCTGTGTGTTTCTAGTTCATTCATTTTCAGTATTAAAGGCTATTCTGGTCTTTGAGTGGATGAGAACATATTCATCAAGTCTCATTCTACTGGACATTTGGGATATTTTAAGTTCATAAAGTCTGCGTGGAGTGTTCTTTTTCCTCCTCACACTGCTATTGCACAAATGGAAGCTCCAGAATGTTGACCCTTCCTCTCGTGAAACGGGAAGCATTTAGAGAGTTTTAAATAGAGAAGTGACATGGTATGACATAGGTTTAAATGACTCATTCTATCTACTAAATTGAGAATAGACTGTTAGAAGAAAAGAGGCAAAAATAATTTGGGGGTGATTCTACTAGATGGAGAAGAACAGGCATCGGACAGATATCAAAGAGGTCAAATCAATAAAAATTATCAGGGCTACAAAAGAAGAAGGTATGTAATGTAGCTACAAAATGGTAAAATCTCTGTCATGCTGGGTCCATGAATTAGTATGAGGAGAAGGGCGCATACAGTGGGTAAATTAATCTGTTTTGCTCACCCACTGGAATTTGAGATTTCTTTTTTTTCCCCTTCTTAATGCGGCACAACCTTCCCTATTCTGACTTATGTAGTCATCATTAGTATTGCCAGGACTATTTGTTAGCCAAAGGGGTATAATTCCTTTAGTATTTAAAATACCAGGTGTCTTGGGGCTCCTGGGTGGTTCAGTCAGTTAAGTGTCTGACTCTTGATTTCAGCTCAGTTCATGATCTCAAGGTCGTGAGATTGAGCCCCACGTTGGGCTCTGCACTGAGCATGGAGCCTGTTTAAGAATCTCTTTCCCCCACCCCTGCCCCATCCCTGCTCAAGAGTGCATATGTGCGTGCTCTCTCTCTCCCTCAAAAAAAATAAATAAATAAATAAAATCCCAGGTGTGTTATTGTAGGGAGCTGTGTAGGTACACTTCTAAGATGGCCCTCAAGATTTGCACCCCTAGCTGTCCACCCTTACAGGAGTGGAACTCTGCTGTAATTAGGGTTAGTACTATGCCAGACAGAAAGGGGTTTTTAGACGTAGTTAGTGCTCTAGACCAGCTGAAGTCAATTCATCTGTTGGCTTTGACTTAATCAAATGGAAACTAACATGATTTGGCCTGATTTAATCAAGTGACGCCTTTAAAGGGGAACCAGGCCCTTCCTGAGAAAAGACATTCTCCTTCCCATCTTGTAGAAACAAAAGCTCATGTTGTAAAATGGGGTGGTCTGTGGTCTTTAGGAGCTAAGGGCCTCATCCTACAACCACAACGAGCTGAATTATGCCACAGGCAAGGGGTCTCAGAATGTATGTTAAATGGCAACCACTTCATTATAAGATTTAAATGGATTAGTGCCATAGATATATGGTGGCACTGGAAAAACAAGATGTGACATCAAGCACAGAATGTTTAAGAGACAGAAATTTAACCTAGAAATGGCCATAATAATTTTATTATAGGCCAGTTGTTTGCTTCCTCATTTTCTATTAATAATCCAATTTATGGCCCCTTATTTAGACTAATTAAGATTAAAATCATATATACTCACTTTTTTTGTATGTACCTAGGCTTGCATGTATATAATTTATTTGGTAGCAGAAATGAATCTAATTGTACATTATTGTAATTTCTTAAGGACTAAAACACACTATTGATCCTTAAATTGCAAAGCATGTGGTCTTAATTAACAGCCCACAGGGGATGACTTGAATAGTAAGTTCAATGAATTGTATAATATGTTAAGTAAGGAATAAGCAAAACAAATATTTGAGCAAATTGCAATTTTAGTATGACACACCCTTGACAAAATTGGAATTTCTCACTTGGGGATACTCTGTGGGACACTATATAATATCTTCAAAGATAATCCCCCTGTAATATTTTAAGCCACATGATATAATTAATTTACAATATCTAAGTTAATAAACTCTTTTTGAAAGATAAGCATATTGCTTTAAACTTTAAAGAACTCTTACTGTTTGGTAATATCATCTTAAGTGTAAAGATGTTTTACTTAAAAAAATATGTTTTTCCTAAATAATGTATAAAAATATTTAGATTTGAGATAGAAATCCATGTTATTCCATTAGGATTAATATACTGATTTATTTCCTTAATTTTATTTTTCAGAAAATTTGAATTAGTCAAGCAGTAGTTAAAAACAGTAAATTTGGGGCGCCTGGTGGGCTCAGTCGGTTAAGCATCTGACTTCGGCTCAGGTCTGAAGCTTCATGAGTTAGAGCCCCAAATTGAACCACCAGTGTGAAGCCTCTCTCTTCTCTCTCTGCCCCTCCCCTCCTTGTGCTTTCTCTCTCTCTCTCAAAATAAATAACATTAAAAAATTAAAAATGTAAACAGTATAAATTCTAGTAGTGTACATGTTTATAAAATTGTTAATATTGGCTTTTTGTCACTTCAGTAAGCTAGTAAGAAATTCACCCTGTATGACTTCAATTTTCTCATAACAGTAAGATGAATGAACCCAATCTCATAGGATAATTATTAGGTAAATGTGTGTAAAGTTGAACACGATTTTACACACTGAACCTAAGAGTCTGTTGACATGATTTCTCTAGCTTTGCTTTCCCTCCTTCCTTTCTCCCTTCTTGTCCAAGTCAGGAGCACAGGATCATCTGATGTGGACAGGCCAAAGACAGGCAGTGAGCCAAATCCTATATTTGTGAAGTTTCCCTGTGTGTCAAAGTAGCAGCAATTTCCCACAAATTACAGAAGAAAAGTTTTCCTAAATTACTAAAGGTAAATATTAAGTCATCATGGTTGCAACATTAATTTTATAATAAAAAAAGTTATTATCACATCTGACTAATAACTGAGGAAACAGATTATTTTGAAAATTGTTATAAAACAGTATGTGCTTCCTCGTTGACAGTTTATTAACTTAAATTAGCCCAGGCAGAATAAGAAGATCACATCTGCTCTATACATGAGAGAGTTTAGTAATGTCCATACATTAATTTGGCAAAATCTGTACATTAATTCCTTGAGGCAGAGAACATAGCTGCATGTTAATATCTTTCATGAATTTAAATAATTGGACTATAATAAATAATAGGCTGTTTAAAGGATTTAGATCAGCTCAAGCAACATCTCAAAAATATCCGGGCTGCACATTTTCACCTGAGAATTCACTTTGTGAGCCCTCTACCAGAGACTTTATCAAAATCTGGCTGTGAAAGAATAATGGAATATGTTTTAAGAGTATGTAACATGTTTCTCACTGAAGTTCTATTCTTATTTTAATATGAAAAGAAAACCGAAATGTTGTGTATTCTGGATATGTTACTGACTTCTTGGTAAAAAAAAAAAAAAATAAGTAAAAATCTTTTTTTAAAACTGCATCCACATCAAAATTAGTTACATGCGTCATTGATTTCCAACAACTTCAAGGAATGGGGACATATTAAAGACTAATGCCTGTAGAAAAACAAGTAGGCAGAACCCTGCCGATAATTTCAAATGGGAACGGATGCCCAGCTCCCACTGTAGAGGAAGTGTTGAAGTAGGGGGTATCAAAGGCTATTACAGTAACCAAAGAAAAGCAATGGCTGTTTGGATTTGAACAGTGACTTTGTGAAAGTGGCTATGAATTGATCGTTGGATAGTCTAAGAAAGAAATAGTAGGAAAATCTCTGACCTCAGTTTATTGTTAAAGCAATGCTAAATCACATGTTATATATTAAAATCAGGAAGAAGAATAAATACTTAACAGCAAATGGCACTGGGGAGATGGGTCGTGAAGCGGAAGCTAACCAGACACTATTACATCTATACCACTTTCTTCTCTATTATTTTATGTTCTTCTGGCTCTTTGGACAGACTTAGTGGGCACTAATCAGTCACTGACCACTGGAGAGCTCATGTCAATCCACCACTGTGGTTTTAAACAAGTAAAATTTCAAAACCTATTAACTTGTCCCTTATGTAATTTAGGAGACCTTTGAATAGTCAGTTAGGATGCAGTTAAGATGTTGAATCCTATCTCACTAGAATGGAATTTCCCTGGCTTAACCAAGACTGATCCCTAATTTTCAAAAAGTGGGCAAAACATTTGAGACACTTCATCAAAACCATGTATTAATGTAATAAGCCCATGAAAATGTATCTTACCTCTTTAGTCATAAGGCAAATGTACATTAAATCACAATATGACATAAATATTCATATACTTGAGGACAGTCAAGATTGAAAATCAAGTGTTTGTGTGGATACTGTATGCCTAAAATTCTCAAATGTTACTCATGGGAATACGAAGTAGTATAATGACTTTAATAGTCTTTGCACCCATTTTTATAAAGATGCAGTTTCCATAAGATGTAGCAATTTTATTCCTAGATAATTACTGAAGAATAATAAAAAAATATACATGTTCACACAAATTCACATGCTCAAATATTTTTGTAGCGTGAGTTATGGTAGCCAAAAATAAAAAGAGAGTTAAAAATCCAATACCATCAATATGTCAATAGCTTCACAACAAAAACAAAAATAAATTCTAGATAAAGTAAAATTCTAGAACATATAAAATGATGGTGACAGAAAGCACCACAGATGGTGCCTGGATAGGACAGGTGACTGGCAGCCCAGGTGCTCAGAGGACCTAATAAGTTACAGAAATACTGTCTTGTGATGGCTACACTCATCTGATTGTATATTTCAAATGGTTGACTTTTAGTTTATGTCAAATCTAAAAATAATAATAGGGCAAAATTATACAGGGCATAATCAACATGTGGTAACATTTAACCTAGAAAATTAAATTGCTGACTTATGTACTTATTATTTCTAATCAGTAGGTTAATAGAAAAGTCCATTTCAGTTTATTCAAGCTCATTTCCCTCATCACTTTAAGGATTATGATCAGTAATAAATCCCTATCCAAAGAGCTATTCCTATCTAGACCTTGGGCTAACTTCCATTAATCAGAGGCCCTTTGACATGCAGAAAAAGAAACTAGTTTAAAAGCCACTTACCAAGCAACTGAAACATCGATCAGTTTAAAGTTAACTCTCTGGTGTAGCTTTAACAAAACGTTATAAGCATGGAAATTGTTACAAGTGACTATCAAGTCTCCTTTCCCCAATTACAACTATCTCACTGAGAGCACCGTAAAAATAATGTAACTGTAATTAAACCTCTAACTATACAAATGTACATACACACAGATGTGGAAAGGTGCAATGTAAATGTATGTAATCTGTATAAGGCAGTGATGGTGACGGTAAACTCACTCCTTACTCCTCCATGTGACCTTCTGTAGACAAACACAATTCTCCAATGTGACCACAGGGACACACTGTCCCTGAGAAGACAGAGAGAAGGTTGTACAGTGAGTCCAGGAACAAAGAAAAGGCAACTGACACACTGAGCAGGGACCTAAATTCTGTCTTTGAAGTCACGTCTTAATGCAAACACTACACTGTTCATTTTTGGTTCCCCAAGAAATGCAGCGGAGTGACAAGATCACTATCAAGAATGAAAAAGAACTATTAGTGATCATGCAGGAGGGAACCTTGGGCCCGTCGGTGGCCCTTCTTTTGACAGAGCTGTTAATAAGTCAGTGCACAGAAAGAGGCAGAACTGAACTTGAATTTGGGGGTAAATCATAGTAAGAGATGAACTGCTGTGCAAAATTAAGCGGCAAGAATATTTTTTTGCTGTGGCTCCAAGACAATAATTATACTTTGGAGAGCCTCCAGGGTTTTAAGGGGCAGTGAGATCTAATATTCAGTTTTAGCTGACACTACCGTTGGCTCATTGTTAACCACAGGTGTTAACCACCTGTGGGAGATCATGAGAAGACATTGAAGTTCACATTCAAGGTGATATAAGAAAGAGATGGCAAGAGCCTTCCATGGTAGATGGGATAAAAGTGACACTGAGAATCAAGGTGAAGACAAAATTCCTATCCAGAATCATCTTTAAGAACATGAACCTCCTTAACTATGGAGAAATAATGAGCAGGATGTGATTTAGAAGGCTTGTGATAGGATATGTTTTTGAAGTACTGTAGTAATTATGGACAGAGATACAGTTTTCATTGAACTCTTGGTAACACTAAGCATCTTTTCAGTAGCAAGTAATCATTAAAGTTCACAAAGCACTTACTGATGTTGCTCTTATGACAAACAAAATCATTTACATTTAATATTTAATCAAAAACTTGCTTGGCATAATTCCTGAAGGGTACTTTCATGCAGATGAGTAAAGAATGATTTTTAACCGCATAATGTGGTAGAAAGAATGTTGAGAGCCTTGCTTGTAGAAATTTCGGAGAGAAAATAAAAGCTTAAATTAGTAAAAATATATTTTGATATAGTTTACATTAGAACAAAATATCTTGAATTTTTTATAGAATATATTTTATATTCTAGAATTGCTTTAAATATTTTTCTCGTTATTCTGAAAGTTATCCCTAAAGTTATACTGTAATTGCAATTGCAGTATTTTATACTGTATTTCCAAACCTAAAACAAATTTCAGTCCATGGAAGACTAATGTGTATATAATCTGAGAATTTGATTTTGTGATTATTCATATGATTATCATCATATAAAGTTTTTTTCATTTTAAATTATTTTGAAAAATTTTCTCAGATTTTGTTATTTTAGAAAATGAATAACTCATTAAAAAAATTAGGGGCGCCTGGATGGCTCAGTCGGTTAAGCGTCTGACTTTGGCTCAGGTCATGATGTCACGGTTCATGGGTTCAAGCCCTACATCGGGCTCTGTGCTTACAGCTCGCTCAGAGCCTGAAGCCTGTCTTCTGACTCTGTGTCTTCCTCCCTCTCTGATCCTCCCCAGTTCATGCTGTCTCTCTCCCTCTCTCTCTCTCAAAAACAAATAAAACATTAAAAAAATGGAATATAGGAGAGACACATTTTTAGAAATGTATTGCTATAAATCAGCTGATAGAAGTTAAAGGATTCTTCTAATTACAGAGTAAATAAAATACATTGATTATTTTCTGATTTACATCTGGGCATACTTTTTGCTGAATCATTCATGGTGAGTTTTCTTACCACATAGGAATGAAATTGTTGATAGATTTCTTCATTTAATAATTAAATTATAATTTCACGTGTATTGTCTGATATTTTTAATAGGAATCACAAGTCACCCTGTTGTTGACTTGTGAATAATCTACCATAATTAAGTGTACTGTCACTGTTCTCGAATGATAGTACCCATCCAAATTACATTAGGATGAATGGAATATAGGAGAGACACATTTTTAGAAATGTTAAATGAATACAAGAGTGTTTAACAAGCAAATTCAGATGACATTTTGTGGATTTCATTATGAGAAAGTTTACAGAATATGACCGTGGAGACAAATAAATTTTAAATGAAAAGAAGAAAAACTCTTTTTCAAGAACCATTGAAGAATCAGCATCCCGAAGCATTGTTAGGATATTTTAATAGTTCCTATGAAAGGTCAAACACCAACTTGTGCTGTTATTTTAAGAAAAAAAATGTGTTTCATAGGGGATAATTAACTAATAGAGAAATATATTAACAGGTGATTTTACTTTAGAAATAAACACAACACAATAATGTGAATATTCTTTTAGTGTTCATAATCAAGTATGTTAATTTAGTGAATGGCTAATAAATCAACCTTTAATATATGAATATATAATTATTGAATATTGTATTTTAAAGCATAAAAAGATTTCACCTTTTATGAAAATAATTGATTAGTTCCCTTATTATATATTACTAAATTAAAAGACGCTATTGCAGTGTTGATATTTATATAGTTGTGATTGGTCTACTTTATCTCAACTCGTAATAATAGTAGTAACTTCATAATCAAGAGCAGCAATTAGACCCATATATTAATATCTCACAGTGCTTGCTACATAATGTAGGAAGATATTTGTTAAATGATAAACTCCTTTATTTCCAGTTTCTCCATTAATAAAATAGACAGGTCACTTTTAGCTGTAGAGTTTAATGACAGTTTATATTCTCCTCTTTGTTGAATAGGGTAAGGGGTATGATTTCCAAATGAAAAGAAAGCATTTCAAAATACTGTTCAATATAATATCACTTAAAACTACATAGCTATGTACAGCACTTAGTTTGGTATGGAAGAAGGTAAATATCCTTCAAATTTATAAGCCATATGTAACCTCTGATATAATGTGTCTCATGTTAAAAGCCTGTAAACATTTATAAAATTCAAATGATTCCTATTATTTCAAAAGTTGATTTTAATTTTATAGGCTGAAAAATGAGATGTAAAGCTAGGGCTAATAGGATATGGGAAAAATTCAACTACTTGTGATAAACAGATTTATGTAACAAGTAAGACAAGTCAAAAAATGGATAGAAAATAAAAGGTAAATTAGCAGTGTAATACCAATGGGTTTCTCTAAAACTGTAAAAGATTGGAATTACCTGAGTATCTGCATGAACTTAGCATAGAAGTATAATATGTTTTGTAAAGTCCAAAGAAGACCAAAGCCCCCAAAACAGTTTGTTGAGGACCATGTCGCTGCAGGTGTGACCTGGAGGCTGGCATCATCAGTACCCCCGGGGGGGTGGGGGTCGTTGGAAATGCAGAACTTCAAACCCCATCCAGAATCCAGATCTGAGTTTGGAAAAGGTCCCTCGATGATTCAAACGCACGTCCGAAGCTGAGAATCCCTGGCCGGTATCCCAGTTGCACGAGTGGCCAAACTTTGGCATTCGAATGTGTTATGGAAAATATTCTAAAATAGCTTATCATGACACGCTCACTGAGCACAATTATCATAAAATTCATTGAAAAGAAGGAATAATTTGTCTTTGAAGGCACAGGTGTTAGCTGTCAATGTTGAGCACGTAATTGTAGTAACTACCGTAGAACCCTTCATACCTGCTTGTTTTCACAACACCAGGGGACGTGCTCACCATGTTGCTTTAAAAATATAGTTTCTAAATCATTTATAAATGAATTAATTTATACTGGTTTTCAAAGAAAAGGGATAGTTTCTGTTTCATTTCTTTTTGTGAAATAATTGTTGTGTGAGAAGTACGTTGAAATAGAAGTATACCGGGGAATTTAGGGTGCTGGTACCAGGCAAAGCATCCAGCAAACATGGTCATATTATTTCAAATTGTGAGCTTATTTAAAAAATAACCTGGATGGGCACCTGGGCGGCTCAGCCAATTAAGCGTTCAACTTTGGCTCAGGTCATGATCTCATGGTCTGGTCCATGGGTTCAAGCCTTGAGATGGGCTCTGTGCTGACAGCTCAGAGCCTAGGGCCTGCTTCGGATTCTGTATCTCCCTCACTCTCTGCCCCTCCCCCACTCACACTCCGTGTGTGTGTGTGTGTGTGTGTGTGTGTGTGTGTGTGTCTCAAAAATAAACATTAAAAAAATGATAATAAAAATAACTTGAAATAAAAATTACAACTGCATGTAATTGGTAAATCTGAAAAAAAAACATGAGATAATTTTAAAATAGAAATTAATATATTTTAAAGCTTCAAAAGTTTTAATGCTTCTAGGATTTTAGAATGGACAATTTTCTGAGTTTGAATAACATGCAATTTCATATGAAACTTTTCTATCAGTTTCTAATGTATAGCAAAGGAAAATAGTATCCAAGGAGCCAAAATATAAATCCATTGCCTATAAAAAAATGAAGGTATAATGATTTTTGGTGATAGAAAAGTCAAAATTACCTGTGAATAATTTGCATGTTACTGCAAGATATAAAAACAAGTTGATAAATATAGGATATGTAACATTGTAGTAAAATAATTCAAATCATCATCTATGAACAAGTACCTAATACTCCAATTTCCAGGTATCTAAGAGAATAGGATTAATTTCTTTTGATTTTTTCAAATCAGCGTTCAGATTAGATTCTGGCCGCCATTTAACATTCCCACCACATGAGTATTCTCTGTGGTATAAATGCTGGATCTTGGGGAAATAAATTAGGCACTCAGAGCTTTATCGCATATTTTTCACATAAAACATGCTTATTAACTGTTTTCAACTACTGTGACTTGTATTTGTCAACAATATACTCTTCTTGCCTTATTTAATATTTGTCTGTTATTAAGCAAGTTACCTTGATAAGACTGTGAATGTTGCTTTTTTTAACATGTATTAAAAATTAACAAGTTCAGAATTTTACATGCCTATATGTCATAAAGAGGTGAGGAGGTAATTCAGAGATGTTTTAACTAGCAAGACTGTTTTAACTAGCAAGACAGGAGTGATGACGCATATATAAACTCCCCAAAAATATTATTAATGTAGGCGTCGTATAAGCAAGCTGAGAATTAAAGTCCCCTAAGTGTTAGTGAGACCTTTTTTATTTTTATTTTTATTTATTTTTTATCTTTTAGAGAGAGAGAAAGCCTGCATGTAGGGGGGAGGGGCAGAGAGAAAGAGCATCCGAGAGAGAGAGAGAGAGAGAGAGAGAGAATCTTAGGCAGGCTCCACTCTCAGCACAGAGCCCGGCGTTGGGTTTGATCCCATGAACCATAAGATCATGATCTGAATCGAAATCAAGAGTCGGACGCTTAATCAATTGAGTCACCCAGGCGCCCCATTAGTGAGACACATTAGAATAAATCCACAATAATTAATAAAGCCACACAGATTGCAAATAGACAAAGGTTTTTATGCTATGATGTTTCAATAAAAGATTCAGAACAATCCAACATGTTAGTTCAAAAACAGACTTTCTAAATCGCTGTTAAATGACTTAGTTCATAAACTTCAAAAAAGAAATTCATTTTCTACTGTCTTTCTCTGAAACAACTGCTGTGGAAAGGAGAAAGTGAAACAGAATTATGTAAGGGAAGTGGGCACGATCAAAATATATCTAGAAAAAGCTTTCCTGCCAGATCACTTTGGCAATATTCTACATAAATTATGTGTCTTTTGATTTATTTTCTAGTACTACAATGCAAATAAAATATGGTCCTATGTCTGCCAAAATAATTTTAGAATTAATTCACAAAAGTAAGCAGATTTTAGATGAACAAGGATTGTCATTGACTGTCTGCGTAACATGGACAAAGGTTCTGCCTGTCCCCTTCTTTCACCTCTAACCTTTAGCAGAGCAATAATGTCAGCCCTTTACAAATTGTATGGTTTGAGGGGCACCTGGGTGGCTCAGTCATTAAGCATCCTACTTTAGCTCAGGTCTGTGGGTTTGAGCCCTGCGTCGGGCTCTGTGCTGACAGCTCAGAGCCTGGAGCCTGCTTTGGATTCTGTGTCTCTCTCTCTCTCTGCCCCTCCCCCACTCAGGCTCTGTCTTTCTCCAACTCTCAGAAATGAAGAAACGTTAAAGATATTTAAAAAAAAATATTGTATGGTTTGATATGAGAAATAGGTGATTTAATGTTTGTGAAAGTGCTTTACAAGTTTGAAATTGGTGAATACGTGTTTTATTTATTACATATTTATTATTTATTATTGCATACGTATATAGCAGAATTGGGTTATTTTGCATCTGTTCAGTAAATTTAGGTTAACCTAATCCCAAGAAAGGGGAAGCAGACATCTGTCTCATCCAAAGTAAATAGGAAGAGATCATGTAAATTAAACCAGAGATTGCTTAGCCTTTGACAGTGCAACTTCCTGCTGGATCCTCCAAAAACAACGTTAGCAAAAAAAAAAAAAAAAAGAAAGAAAAAAAAAAGGTTACAGTGTAATGCTGTAAAGTCTTATAGTTTGTAAGTCAGTTTAAAGTTGCCAGGATCTAAAACTACTTCCAATCTTCAGAATGGCCGATCTTTAATAATTTCTCTTGATTATTCATGGTTGCTCTCAGGTCGGCCGTTCGACTCACCCCATAGCTAGTTGAAACTAGTCAGTCTGTAACTTTCATGTACACTCTGTAATCATAATGTTTGCACATGTGGCCTTGTGAGGGGGTTGGAAAGAGAAAGTGCGGCACAGGTACCACACCCAAAGGGCATAACTAACGGGGGCCAGAGGAAGGTAAGTCAGGACAAAACACTGCCCCCTGGAAGTTCTAAAATGCATGCGACAGTATTTTCCCCTTGTTGAGAAGTTTGCAGTCGTTTTTCAGGGTCCTTGACAAAGTTTGTGGGAGTCTGTGTTTAGCTCATTGAGCTTAGCGTGTAAGCAATTTTCATTCATAGAATCAAAGGTTGTGAAAAGGTCAAAAACAATAACACATAATCTACTATTCTTCATGGTTGTCTTCTCCACACAATATCAAACACAAATATAATTGAATGCGGTTTAGGAACGATGTGTCAGCTGATGTGCTCCTTACGTGCAGCGTGGACTGGGGAAACCACGTGGGCAATGTTTCAAGTAAATGCTTAGCCTCACAATGTCTGTAGAGCTCCCCAAACTGACAGGTACGGAATCAGAGGTGAAGGCATTCAGTTTTGGAGAGGGGATAAAGTGGATAGCAAATTCAGTCAAATGAGCCTTTGCTCAAAGTGTTAAAAGGAGAGAACAATAAAGTGAGTGTTTTCCATTTAATTTTAATCAATTAGGCAAACAAGCAAATATGTAGCAGGTACTCAAACAAGGGCTGAGATAAAGAAGTGGAAAAAAGAGAACTTTTCTGCCCTCATTGAGCTTATCTTCTAATGGGAAGTACATCTTAGTTGAGCTTATCTTCTAATGGGAAGTACATCTTAGTTGCAATTAATAAGAGAACATTTATGATATATCAGTATGAGGCGCTAACAACAACAAAATCAGAACGGGAAATTAGCAAGCTGCGCGTTATTGAAGTTTTCAGCAGTCTTTCCTGAGAAGGTGACTGGTGTATGGAGCTGAATGATGTTAAAGAGCTTTCCAGGCAGAGGAAGATCGCCAAGACAGTGAGTTCAAGAAATGTCTTATGTGTGGCATAAACAACAGAGTAAATAAGGAGAAAGTTACTTTGCCAGGGTAAGCTAGAAGAAGAAAAGTGTCGTAGTACACACAGACATGGGAGATAATGTAGTCATTTCAATAGCTTTGGCTTCAATCTTTTATGAGTGAATTTAGGAGTGTTTCGAACCAAGAGAGAACATGAGTTGGTGTATGTTTTGAAATGATCGCTTTTAATGCTATCTTGAAGAAATACATGGGGGAAACAGGTCCTAAAAAGCAGGAATACTCTTTAGGAAGGTCTTATAATATTCCAGGCAAAAGCTGGTGGTGACTTGGAACAGGGCGTGGGCAGTGTTGATAGAGATGTGTTCAGATTCTGGATACACCGCGAGGGCATCATCAAATAAACTGTAGGAAGAATATGAAGGAATCAGAAGAGTTGAGTTCTGGAGATCTAATGTACAGAGGGGGACTATATTTAATGATACTGTATTGGATACTGGAAATTTGCTAAGAGATCAGATTTCAGGAGCTCCTACACCATTCTCCAAAATAATCACTATATGAGGAGATGGATATGTTAATTAGCTTGGCTGTAGTAATCATTTCACTGTATATATGTATATCAAATCACCATGTACCCCTTAAATATATGCAATTTTTATTTAATAAAAGATAGAAGTACTGACAACATTTTATATCCTGATTTGAATAATTCAGTGAGAGATAAACTGATAAAGCCAGAGAAAAAGGAGTTTTTTTCAAATAAGAGAAGGTGAATCTGTGCATAGGAAGAGATGTAGATCTTAGCTGGATGCAAGAAAAATTTATCCAGCAGAGAAGGTACAAAAAGTGGGCTCAGAAGCAGGTGGTGACTTATTTCTCAAATGATTTTTTTTTACTGCCTTCAAGTTATTAGTGAAGAGTAAACATGACTGCCATCTGAAGGTAGAGGTGGAGAGTCTCAAGGAAAGCTGAAATCCTTAAATCCTCAACAGGTAGTGTGAGAGCAGACCATGGGATTCCCAGTGAACATCAAGTGCCCATTTGAAGTTACTGACCACAAACTGAAACAGAGAGCAGTCACTATGTTTCCATATATATTTTTTTTCAACCAAGTTCATCAAGTTCATCTGTGAGGCCACAGACAACAATAAGCAAAGGGTTCCACTTAAAAGACTTGTGGCTTCTTCAGAAGAACACGGTAGAGGAATAGAGTCATAAACCAACATGAGCTATTTGCGCAGGAGTGATTATAATGATGCCCCATGGATTTTAAGCTTGGAAATTTAGGGAATTTTGAATATGAAGGGTATTTGGGATTGCTGGGCTGACAAACAAAATAGAAGTTATGATGGAATTGAATGTTTGAAGGTGAGCTGCCAGAGAAACTTTACTGGAAGTTTGGTGGAAGATGAATGGAGAGTGAAATGTTTGAAACAGGTTACGGAGGGGTTGCTCTTACTAGAAATGAAGAGGAGCTGGAGTGTGACCATGGACATGAACACTTAAGGTGGGTTGGAGGACACACTCATTAGTGGAGAAGAGGTGAAGGAAATGAGAAACCATTGGAAGGCTTATCTAAGTAGATATGGAACACATCCATACACACATTTGTGTTCATAAACACACAGATACCCACACAATTCTTCCAAGGGAACCAGCGTGGCTGAAATTCAGTGTTTTTATGAAGAGGGAGCATGCACAAGAAAGAGAATGCTTACACCGCTCATGTGCAGTAAAGAAGGTCGCATGGGGGAAAACAAAACAAAACAAAACAGTTATCAGTGGGTAAAAGTCCATCTCAATTAAAGCAAGAAGTACAAGTTCACAAAAGTGGTTATGGGCAATTGATATATATATATCAATTGAGGGAGAATATGAAAAGGTTTCGGAAGCTCCAGAAGTGGGAAGGGTGGGCAATATGGAGACATGTGGAGGTTAAAGTCTGTGAATGAAGGGCTCACTGAGGACCCTCAGCGTTATAGGGTGATTGACATGAGCAGAAAATAGGGTAAGGTGAGCTCAGTTTTGTAGTCTTCTGGAAGATGGTGGAGCAGCTGTGTGCACAAAGACGGCAAGTGGCAGGTGGAAGTTTTTCCTAAAGCAGGTGAATTTCTAGGACTTCTGCTTGACTGTTGCTTACAATTATGGAGAGCAAAAATCACTTCACTACTTCTAGTTTTCACATTTTTACTTACTATTGCTACTCATTCTTCTTAGATTTAGGAACTTAGAGTTTTTCAGGTTTAATATATATTTTTTTATTATTTTTTAAGTTTATTTATTTATTTTGAGAGAGAGAGAGAGAGAGAGGGAGAGAGAGAATCTCAAGCAGGCTGTACACTGTCAGCACAGAGCCCGGCTCGGGGCTGCATCTCACCAACCATGAGATCATGACCTGAGTCGAAATCAAGAGTTGGATGCTCAACCAACTGAGTCACTCAGTTGCCCCAATATCTACATTTTTAAAACATATATATTTAAATGTCAGTATATACATGATGGGTAACAAAATTACAACTGTTTTTTAGAAATAATTGATATCTTTAAAATATTTAGTCTTTTCCTCCAGTGTCCTACTAAATTTTCCTAGTTATTTTCTCTTTTTTTAATAGGACATTGCAAAATGTGAGCCAATATACCCGAAAGTATAGTAAAACACAAATGCACTTTTAAGGTACAAAATGTTTCACTTTCAGTAACAACGCATGAATACAGTTTCAGCCCATGGTCTTCCCAGTCTGACTGGGAATATCACCTTCTTTAGAAGCTCCCAAAAGAGGCATTTTCACCCACAATGTGCAGTCAGCTGTATTCCACAACCTGTTGGGCACAGTGGGACAATGACCAGGCATGGCTGCCTCTGCACCAGTCACACCAATACTCTGTGGGTTTCTTGGAGAATTTTTCCAAAAAGCATTTTTACTTTTAGATGCATCGCTTCTTCACCCTTAACAGCCACCCTGGCATAGAATATGTCAATGTCTACTGACTAAAAAACCGAACAAACAAACAAAAACCTAGGCGCGTCTCTAGAGAAATAAGCCGATTTTCTTATCTGAGGGTTTGTTCTAACAAGCATGATTGTCCAAGGGTCTGCGCTAACGTCCCTGGATTCTCTCTGATTTATTTTACAATTGCTAATACAGCCTACTGACAAAATTGGATTGCTTTTAAAATCGCTGCATAAAATTGTGATCATGAAAATGAATATTTATACAATTCAATGGCATATTTTAAGGCAAAAAGACATAAATGACACCTGACAGTAACTGACATTGGAAATAATTTTCAGGTTGTTATGGTGTTGTTCTCTTAGCAATTTTTGTCATTTGCCATAGTTTTTGAAAAATTAAAGTATCAAAACTGTTATCAGTCTAAAATTAGGTAGTGCTTCTGCTATAAATTTTTTATAACATATTAAATTAATCATAATCACTCTTTATGAATGGTGAATGAAAATGATATATATATATATAAGCAGGACACTTAATTATCCTCTTATTTATATGTATGAAATTACTTATAATTTCATAAAATTATATGAATGAAATATATGAAATATAATTTTATGAAATTATAAATAACAATCTATAATTCTAAACAATTTTCTGATTTTCTAAAATAAAATAAAATAAAAATTAAATAAAAATTAAATTAAATTAAATTAAATATTTGACTAGGACTCTTTGGAAGAAATGCCTGATGAATTGACTTGAGAGCAGATAAAAGATGATACTGGGTTATTCTCTTATGTCAAAAAACAATTTGGTGTCTCCCAGAAAGGATAGGGATATGCCAAAGGGACACAGGATCTAGCCAAATCTGGGTCAATTTAAACAACCCAGAAAAATTAATTACAATAATAGATTATAAACTATTTAACATTTTGAAATCCATGAACCTAAAGCTATAATAAATTTTTAAATAAATTTAAGTAAAAAGAGATTTAAGAATGCATATTATGGTAAAATGTGACTGCCAACAAGCAAATTCATGAAGGATCCTTGAAATAGGAGAACATTACTTTGTGACATCATTGTGAAGGTTGGCTCAAACCCATGAATGAAAGCTAAATTCAAAGGAACATTTTGATACGGATATGTGGATGATTTTACAGTGTTTTTCCTCAGACTGTTAATTTTGTGGAAAAAACTCAAAGCTCTATAGTGGGTAAATCTAACTATATAGATGATATAAATTAGCGGCATCAACGGTATAAGATGGGCATCAGATACCTCTGATAAACCTGAAATGTATAAAATACATTTAAACACGAGAAAACATCAGCCAAACTCCCAATAACATTTTATTTAATAAAAAATAAAGGAAGGGGAACTTGGGTGGCTTAGTCAGTTAAGCATCCAACTGGCTCAGGTCATGATCTCACGGTTCGTGAGTTCAAGCCCTGCGTCAGGCTCTGGGCTGATGGCTCAGAGCCTGGAGTCTGCTTCAGATTCTGTGTCTCCCTCTCTCTCTGCCTTCCCCACGCTTGCTGTCTCTCTGTCTCTCCAAAATAAATAAACATTAAAAAAATAGAAAAAAATAAAGGAAGAAATAGTAGATTTTAAATAACAATATCAGAAAAGAGCAAGAAACACACTGGGATGGTTCAGACTAAGAGCACTATAGACGTATGGCAGTTGAATGCAATGTGTGATCCTAGATTGGATCCTGCCTGCCTTGGAGGAAAAAAATGCTACAAAGGAAATTATAGGTCCAATTGGGAAAAAATGAACTATGGATAGTAGATTAAAATATTCTATCGGGTGCCTGGGTGGTTCAGTCAGTTGAGCATCTGACTTCGATCAGATTATGATCTTGTGGTTCGTGAGTTCAAGTCCTGCACTGGACTCTCTGCTGTCGGTGTGGAACCCTCTTCAGGTCCTGTGTCTCCATCTCTCTTTGTCCCTCCCCCACTTGACAGTATTCTAGCAATACTATAATTATTGAGTTGATATATGTATTGTAGTTATGTAACAAAATATTCCTATTCTAAATATACTTAAAGAGTTTAGAGATAAAGGGCCAGGATGCATGCAATTTAATCTTGAGTGGTTCAGAAAAAAAAAATGGGTTTGTATTTTTTTAATTAAAAAAAAATTTTAATGTTTATTTATTTATTTATTTTTTTGAGATTGAGAGAGAGAGACAGAATCTGAAGCAGGCTCCAGGCTCTGAGCTGTCAAGCACAGAGCCCTATATGGAGCTCAAACTCGTGAACCTTGAGATCGTGACCTGAGCTGAAGTTGGCTGCTTAACCAAACGAGCCACCCAGGTGCACCTGTATTTATATTTGTATATACATGCAGACATATATACACACATATAGATGAAGGAGAGTACAGATAAGGCAAACAGTAGGATTATAATTGTTGCATCTGGGTAAAGTGTATAAGGCTGTTCTATTCTTATTCTTGCAAATTTACTGGTTTTTAAAATTCTTTGACTGTAAAATGTTACAAAATGTTTTCTAAGTGACTTTTGCCTGGGCTCTCACAGAAGAATGAAAATTGTGCCAAAAGTTGTAAACTGGCATTTCATCTGGAACTATGTATCTTTTCAAATCAGCAAACTTGCTATTCTAGTAGATCACCTCAGGAAAAAGGAAGGCTCTAAAGTTTCACAGCTATTGGGTTACATGATATGGTATTTGTCAATAGGTCAAAGGTCACTCCATAGCCTCCCCCCTGCCCTGCCACCAGCACACTCATAAAGTATCCCTATTGACAAATATTAGCAGTTTTTCAATACTAAACATTTGACATAAAATTACTGAATTTTGCATGTTATATGCAAACACTTTAATTTTATATTATGGTTCAAAATAATAGGATCTGAATGTTTCCATCGCCTATGTTCCATTATAATTTTAAAGGCAGATATGCAATATTTTCACTGAAGTATTTATTTCTCACTGGGCACCTGCTATCTATCATCGTGTTACACGATAGAAAAGCTCCCTGGGGTACCCTGCCTTCTACTCATGAAATTCCTAGTTAGACTCATTCAGGTCCGTTTAAACTGACTGTATTGTACTATCATCTTCTAGTTAGCTCTCTGGACCTGTGTCCTATGGAGAATATGTTTTTCTCTTTTCCTAAACATTTCCTCAAGCATGCCTACAGCTTTGCATATTATCTGAAATCTCTGTCTGATGATAGTATGTTCCAGAAAATGTTCCCTTCTCTTCTATATAAGTCCAAAGAAGGATTATAATTTTTGCTACAGTTCTGCTTCTACCCAAGCTTTTATATCATCGATAGTTTTATTCTTTCTTTTTGTTATTGTTGTTGTTGTTTTTTAATCCAATTCCATGCCTTGCATTTTTGTGTTTTCTAACACGTTGAATAACATGCCTGCACAAGGTCCGTCTGATTGACTGGTTGATTGATTGGAATTCCCTCATTATTCCCATACCAAATTTCCAGTTACCTGTTTGCCACAGGTGACTGATTTAATGCATTTCATATGTATCAGTGAAGTTATGTTCTGGGTAAATAGCATAATTTTTGCCTACTTTTTAAAATCTATGTATGCTTCTTAGTGTATATCTAATCTGATATCTGTAACCTCTGAATAGTATACCACAGTGTATATGAGCCTCATTTTAATTAATTATCCCAACAATGATGGACTGGACACCTGAGTTGCCACCTTCACTACAACCATGACCACAAATATAAAGATCAATCTTCCGGATGGTTCCTCATGCCCCATGGCAAAGAATGTATCCATAGAGTGTTAAACATAGTAAACCTTGGATTTCAAACAACTTGGTCTGTGAGTGTTCTGCAAGATGAGCAAACATTTCTAATACTTGTTAAATGAGTGATGTCTTTCAATATGAGTAGTACTTGATGCCGAACATCACATGATCACAACTGAGCCAACGGTTCACTTTGATATATGAGTGCTTTGGATTACAAACATGTTTCTGGAACAAATTATGCTTGCACACCAAGGTTTTACTGTAGTTTATCTTGGATCAGGAAGTAACCATGCAATGCAGAATAAGTAAATAAGAGTAAGAGGCTTACCTCCCCCCACCAAAAAATAAATAAAGTGAGGGAAAAAAAGAAAATTAAAATTGGAGGTATCTATAAAAATTTTTCCCAAAAGTTAATATTTGAATAATGTATTGTCAAAAACAATGTTTAGTGATAAGCATAACCCACAAACCAGAAGTTCAGTCACAATTCAAAAATCTGAAAGCAGCTTTATGACTGTAAAAACTATTTTTAAAAACCTCATTTAGCAAATACTAATAATTGGGTAAAAATTGTCTTATTTAGCAAATACTAATGAAAAATCAATTACCTCTAGACTCAATGTCTATGGAAGATATGTGTAAAAATGTTTACAGCATTATGGAATGGTATGCTGGTTATAATTTTGTTGTGAAATTTATTTAAAATTTTTCTAATTTTATTTATTTTTGAGATAGAGAGAGAGAGGAAGAGAGAGAGAGCAAGCAGGGGAGGGGCAGAGAGAGAGGGAGACACAGAGGCGGAAGCAGGCTCCAGGCTCTGAGCTGTCAGTGCAGAGCCTGATGCGGGCCTCGAACCCACGGACTGTGAGATCATGACCTGAGCTGAAGTTGGATGCTTAACTGACTGAGCCACCCAGGCACCCCTGTAAAATTTATTTTAGTAGCAATATATATTCTCAATTTGTAGAGATATCAACTTTAAGTATGCTTGATCATAAAAGTAAGTGGATAAAATGGTAAAAATATAGGTTAAACACTATTTGTTAATGTTAACACTGGTTTTTCCTCTCCAGAATGTCATTTAAACCTAAACATTCTATCAGATAATGTGTAGATACCTATACATCTTGCAAGTAAACATATAATGTGGGTATTCTCCCCATTATACACACTATGGTGAACATTTTAAAATTGTACTATGCAATTCCTACACAATTATGCTGAGCTGACATATTGGAATAGTATGTCTGGTGACTCAAAAACGTCTAGCTATGGCTGTAAGAAAAAGAAAGAAATACTTTATCAAACGTGTCAGAAATATTTTTATGAGATTTATAAAAAATGAAAAGTTTGACATTTTGCCCATAAATTTCAGAAAAGGCACAAAGTATTTCTCAAAAGTATAATTGCCTTTTCTCCTAGAAGTGCATGTACACTTTTGGACATCCAAAAAGGGAAAGACAATTAGGAGCAAGAAAGGGTCTTTTTCTTAAAGTAAATATAGAATTTACCAAACGTCTTCTCTTTTGGTGACTTTACCTGAAATAAGCCACTTTTAGATTTATTTAAAACATTATTTACTAATATTCAAGTTATATATATGTGTGTGTGTGTATATATATATAAAACATTAATGTAAGGTGTGCAAAATAACATGGCCAACAATTTTGAACCATTTATCAAGCTAAAGAATAGGACATTACCGTACATTAGCTAGTTGTATAGCATTCTGTAATCATATGCTCCTTCATCCCCCCCCAAAATCACTATTTTGTGTTTATTATTCTCTTGCTTTTCCTAATAGTTTACCTCTATGTGTATTCCTTTATGCAATGTACTGTCTAGTTTTTAGCTTTATGCAAATGTTATTATATGTTTTCTTCTATGATTTGTCATTATCTTTCATTAAATTCTCATCAATATGTTTGACAAATTAGCCCATACTGATTATTTTAGCATATTTAGTGGAATTTGTACTCTCTTGGTTAATAAAGAATGAACATCTGTTCAAATCCATATTTTTTGTTTTTGAAATATCAGTTCTGATTTTTTCTTTGTTTTTGTGAGGACCTTTTCTATTCCTATTGATTTACAGGAAATGTTTATTCCAACGCCTCAATAGATGAATTGTCAAAACACACTCATGTGAAACATAGCTCTTATTCAACATAAACATTGCTAATAAGTCATGCAGTACAAGCGAGAAGTACTTCACAGAAGGGGTGCCAATCCATCAGGCACAGGGTCAAAATAATGTTCATTTCTCCCATGCTGTGACGCCTTTTGGTTTTCCAGTGACAGGTGAATACGGAATACTGTTGGTGAAATGTTTTCAAAGAAATCTTGTTGGGTTTGGAGGGCTTCCTGGTTTTACACTACAACAGTCCAACAGATAGAAAATGTATATGTGACTGAACATCCATGTCCACACAGCCAAATCCACAAATTTCATAAAACTCCCCTCCCAGTTCCATAAATTCTGTGTTTTTTTATAACAGACAATCCAGTCAGACCAGGTATCACAACACAAAAAGGATTTGATTTTTTGTTTGTTTGTTCTTTTGTTTTGTTTTGTTTTGTTTTTGCTTTAAATAAAATTTGCCAACTGATACCATTCTGCTAGTAAATATTACATTTACATGTTTCCAAGAATGTCTGGTCCTGGCTTGTCATTCTCTGTGTCCCACCAGGAAAAGAAGATACCATCAGCCCGATGTAGACTCTTTCCTCCTATTTACATTTTAGGTCGGCTAGATTTTGACATTCCTAGGTACTGAAAATATTTCTTCAAGCAGTTTGGTAGTGTATTTTGATTAACAAAAGCTCTCATTCTCAATATGCTTGAAACGATCAGCCTTCCCCTGCCCCCTATTTTGTGAACATGACTTAAAACCTATGTCTCCTTAAGATGAGAAAGGTTTACTTTCCACATTTGTTAATCCACTTGGAGCTGGCTTTTGTGTTTTCTAGCAGAAAAACCCATGTGTGGGTGCACGGTGAGTTATTTGAAGCAGCAAGAGAAGTGAGGACATGAGTTGTGTGAAGGCAAGCTGCCATTGGGTCATTCCACAAAAGGTTCAGAGGACACAGAAACAAGGAACAAGTTCTGTTGTGCCCGTTGTCCAAGCCGCCATAGCACTGTGACCCTTCATGGAGTGACCTTCCTCATTAAATCTATATTGCCTCTGAGTGTCGTCTCACTGACAAGGATAGAGGTCTCTTCTCTGGCGCCTGCAAGCCTCTGACTTCTGTCTCCTTTGGAGGTCATCGTTAGCACCAGACAATGAACCATTGGGCAGTAAATCATATCTGCTATAATTCTCAAACTCAGGGAGCCCAAAAGACTCATTGGAGATTGAGAAACTAACCAGACTACTGACCTAATACCATATAGTATCTATTTCAATGTGCTCTCTTCCTAATAGCTTACATTTTGTATTTTAACTCACAAATCTCAAGCTTATTTCTATAGTTAGAGCTGGACTTGATGCACTAGAGTTGGCATTCCATAATGGAAACATATGTGTTATTTTAGAGTATTCTTATATTACTCAAAATAATGCACTTGAAAACCTTCATAAAGCATTGCGCTTGTTCAGTTAAGGGCCACTCATTACCATTTACAAATGATCTGCATCCAAATTCCTGCCAAATATTTCTGTCTCCCTGAGCCTGTCTCCAACTGTGCTGCACAATAACACCGCTTTTATAATTAAATATTCTCCTGGAAACATCAGCTAAAGGGCATTAATATTTAATTACTTCATGCCCTATATTTTGTAGGTTACAAAAGCACAATAGGAGTCCAAGAGGTTATTTTTTTCTTTGGTGGAATCGCAACTGAACTTCCAAAGCTATCTCTTTTTCTCGTAGCTCGGACTAGCTTACTTCTGTTAAACCCTTCTGTTATTTTGACATTTTCTTGTAGATCAGAACTACACATCCCCTCCTAGACAAGCTCTTTACCGAAGTGCAACAGACTGATTTGCTTTTCTCATTTCTCACTCAACTCACCAGCAAACCTCATTTGTTCTTTTCCGACAGAACAGCTCCCCACCCAACCGATGCACTGACTGAGGCTGCATGCAGTACAGCCTTGGCGTTTCTGACACACCAACTCCTGCATCACCCAAAATGCGGCAAGGCCATCACAAGGCAGGGAGCTCCTGTCACCCACCCTAGTATCCCAGGAAGACATGTCGGAACCATGCAACTACATTTGATGAAACACCTGATTACCAGGAGGCCACCACGTGCAAAGCATGTACCTTTGATGTCTCTGCTCATGCCCAGTGTTGGTATTTGTGGCCCAAGGGGCACATTCAAAGGATTACATCAAATATCCGTAGCCCAGTATCAGGAAGAAGGATGACTCCAGTCAATTCCTCCCGGGTGCTAAGAGGGATATACTTGATTATTAATTTAGGTAATTATAATGTCAAGTAGTGTACGCCTATCCATTTTCACCATAGAGAAAGCTGTAGCAGAGGAAAATGTAGTTGTAATGGTAATTTAAAATTGAAAAACAAAAAGAATCTTGTTAACTTGTTAACTAGTTGGAATAGAGATAAAAATAAGCTTAATAAAAAGTGAGAGTAAGTTTTCCAGATAGAAGATGTTAGAATTAGAGTATTTATTTGCTACAAAATCAAATAAGAGATATGAGAAATTTCACTTCTGATAAAACGTGTTGATAGTAGTATATGAATATAATAACATACACCACACACACACACACACACACACACAAACACACACACACACACACACACACACACCCCATAAGATATCAGTAGATGCTTCCCTGTGACACAAGAAAGAACTTCTATTAGCTGATACAACTATGCCCATCTTCTCCCAGATAAAGAGATCACCTTTTTCAAAAAAAGGAAAGTCATATCGAATCCACCAAATTATACAGTAAGCTAAACTCTGAAAAAAAAAAAAAGAAAGAATTTACTGGGAGAAAATGTCATAAATTGTCAGATTCAAATAATGAAAAGTATTCAAAGATCTTAGTGAAAGCAGCATGTTCGAAGCAGAAATGTAACAGTCGAGTAAGAGAAGGCAGAGCTGAGGGGTCCCTATGGGGTGGGGAGGCTGCAGTGAGGGCAGTGGTGATGACTGGAACAGAAAAATAGCAAGAATAGAGTCTTTAATGAAACCAGGACGAAGAAGAATTAAATATACTGAAATCACAGTAAACAAAATATATAACTAATACACTATCTTAGAAAGAAACAAATTAAGACAATTCTCAATCAAATCAAAGAATGCAAAAAGTAAAGTAATATAGAATAAGGATAGCACAATAGAGAAAGATCACACATTAAATATAAGTGGAGTATACATTTTAGTAAAAAAGGCCAAAAACTGTTAGACAGGATAGGGACTTTTTCCCCCCCAAACAGCAAGAAAAGCTGCTCATAAGAAGTAGATATTAAATATAATGATACAAAGAAGTTTTTAAAAAGAATGAAAGATATGCAATGAATTCACTAACAAAAAAAAAGGTCAATGTGACTATGTTTTCAGTAGACAAGGCAGTCTTCAAGATTAAAGAATAACGAGATACAAAGAAGAATATATCCTTATGACAAAATACTCAATACAAGAAGTTAAAATTCAAAATTGATATGTTATGAAATGACCAGAGATACAGCTGAAATGTTAAATAAGAACAGAGAAATTCACAATCATACGTGAGATTTTTAACATACTTATCCCAGGAACTGATAGAATAAGCAGTGGTTAGTTGGTTAGTTTGTTTGTTTTTACCTATTGTTACCAAGAATTTCTTGAAAGGTTTACACTTAAGGCCCATGATATGTTTAATCGATAACTGTTGCTTTATATTTAACCTAACATTTTCAGTGTATACACGTATGTTAAACTATGGTTGTGGATTATATTAGATCTTATAGCTTTTCAGTTGATTAACTTGAATAAATATTCTTGATACATAATCATAAGCATATATGTATATATATCTGGTAGGCAAATTTTATCAAGTTAAGGATAGTACTGTCTTGATAAACATTTGTTTTCTATTTTAATTCAGGAATGAGTGTTACTTTCAATAAATGAATTTCTAGCAATTATGAAAGTGTTCATGGTTGCTTGTGTTTTAAAAATATCTAGTTAAGAACATTACATGCTTCCATATTTAATCACCTTTCACTTTGAAGAGTAACTCAACTTAGACATAAAATAATCATCTCTCCTGTTTAACCCAAACATTGTCTGTTGTTTGGATATGATTATACTAATGATCTAGAAAGTGTTAAGATGCTTTGCATGTTTTTATGTTTGTGATAATTTGAAATTTAAAAAGAACAATTGAGATGTAAACAATGGAGTAAAGCCAGTTCTTACAATGTCCTTACTCTAGTTGAAATGTATACATTTCAGGGGCGCCTGGGTGGCTCAGTCGATTAAGCATCAGTCTTTGGCTCAGGCCATGATCTCATGGTTTGTGAGTTCAGGCCCCCTGCTGGGCTCTGCTGACAGCTCAGAGCCTGGAGCCTGCTTTGGATTCTGTGTCTCCTTCTCTCTCTGCCCCTTCCCTGTTCACACTCTGTCTCTCTCTCTCTCTCTCTCTCTCTCTCTCTCTCAAAAATAAATAAAACATTAAAAAAAGATATATGTGTGTGTGTGTGTGTGTGTGTGTGTGTTTGTGTTCTGTGCATGTTTTCAAACAGATAAAGAGTAAAAGAATACTCGGTAGGGGGAGACAGATTATTTAATAACAGGATATGGGACAGTCATAAAAAGATTACTAGTAGGCATTAGATAATGTTGATAGACAAAAGAAAAGACATGAGTAAATTAAGTTATGAACAACTTGGTATATAACTTTGGAATTTAACCCCTTTTTTTGAAATACAAAGCTTTAAGTCTACCTAATTTCCATACCTCCACTGGAAAATTTAAAACACACACACACACACACACACACACACACACAATCCTTAAACTGCAGCGTCACAAAAATAGAGAAAAAATATAGGATAATTTGGAAGAATTAAGGGGGATTATTCATGTATAATCCATCAGCGCAACTAAATGACATGCAAAGCGATATACATTTCACATATTGGGAAGGTATGGACACGACTGGTTTGGCATTTATGCAAACATATCACAAGGGAAAAGAAGGAAGGAGGGAAAGAAGGAAGGAAGGACGGCAGAAGGTAGGAATGGGGAGAGGGAGGAGGGAGGCACAAGTACTAGGCATGTAAAACTAAGAACAAAACACACTGTGCCCAAACTGAAGAGCATCACCCATCTGTGCTTCATACTAAAGAAAACTTTTAAAATTCTGAATAATTTAATAAAATCTAAGTTTAAATATGAAATAAATAAAGCATTGAATTTAATGATCCAGAAATTGCAGAGGAGGGAAACACACTAGAGCAAAATGAATAGCATTACAGGAGGAAAAGATAAAAAGAGAATCGCACAACAGAGTAAGCACAGCTGAAAACCTCATTAATGACATAGAGGAATGGCTTAAAATAACCACAATTGAATCCATATGAAAATAACAAAGGCTTTGGGCCAATTACAGAGAAAACCATCGAATAACAAGACAGGCAAAGATAAACTAACACAAAGATAATTGGGAACCTTGAAGTAGAAAGCCTCACAAAGTCAATGGAACACATCTCTATAAACATAACAGTGTATTTTTTCCAGAAATATAGTAAAACAAAATTACATATTAGAACACCAATCAACAATCCACAATAAATGGAAAGAGAAAATCAGTTATACTAAAATTAGTTTATTTAATGTGATGAATCAAAAACTTCAGATATTCAAGTTTAAAACCTGGGTCAATGACAAGACTGAGCTTCGATAATGAGGGAGATACATCAAGCTATTCTCAAAGTTAGCAAAAAACTTAACCTAAAATAAAATGAGGCATTTTTGTTGTTGCTGGTGTTGTTTAAATGAACCAGTATTTACAGTGCATTGAGTGGAACACCAATGTAGCAATTACATATTTATTTGTTTGTCAACCAAGCTGTGTAACAACGCATCAGTGTTATCTCATGTACTGATGAAGGTACTCAATAAATGCACAAATGGCCCTGAATAAAATATTTGCATTTTAAAAGAGCTGCTGATAAATCAATTTATAATTAATTAGAAGAACTAAAAAAATCAGACAATTAATTATATAGTATAGAATACACAAGAGAATATATTTAAAAAATTTTTTAACATTTATTATTTTTGAGAGACAGAGAGCATGAGGTGGTGAGGGGGAGTAAGAGGGGAAGACACAGAATCTGAGGCAGGCCCCAGGTTCTGAGCTGTCAGCACAGAGCCCAGTGCGGAGCTTGAACCCACCAACCATGAGATCGTGACCTGAACCAAAGTCCCATGCTTAACCAACTGAGCCACCCAGGAGTCCCTGGACGTGTTTATAAATGTTAATTCTCCCCACTTTATCTACAAATCAGGGCAACCCTAATCAAAATCACAGAAACATTTTTTTTTACAGAAATTGGAAAGTGGATTTAAAAATGTATATAGAAAGTAAGAATCAAAAACTCAAAAGAATTTTGATGCAAGAGAATGAAACATTTTGAAAAAAGAGAATGCCTTAACTTACCTAATTTCAAACTTATTCCAAACCTGCAGTAAACTAGGATATTTGAAATTGGCATAAGGTTATATTTCAAAAAGTACAAGAATTCAGTTTAGTAAATTGAAAAAAAATTCTGTTTTTTCAATTCACTAAAAAAGTAATTTAGTAAGTTTAGTTTAAAAAATTCTGTTTAGTAAATTGCCTTTTTTTGTTGATGGTTTCCTTTGCTATACATTTCTTTGCTTTTTATCTTGATATAGTCCCAATAGTTTATTTTTATTTTGTTTCCCTTGCCTTATAAAACGTATCCAGACCAATGTTGCTATAACCAATGTCAGAGAAATTACTGCCTGTGTTTTCTTCCCACATTTAAGTCTTTAATCGACTTTGAATTTATTTTTGCATATGGTGTTAGAAAGTGGTCCAGTTTCTTTTTTTTTTTTTTTTTTGCATGTAACTGTCCATTTCCCCAGCACTATTTATTGAAGACACTGTATTTTTTTTTCCACTCTATATTCTTGTCTCCTTTGTCGTAGATTAACTGACCATATAAGTGTATAGTTATTTCCAGGCTCTCTATTCTGTTCCATTAATCTATGGGTCTATTCTGTAATATATCTTTAAATCTGGAATTGTGGTACCTCTAGTTTTGTCCTTCTTTCTTAAGACTGCTTTAACTAAAGGCAACCTACAAAATGGGAGAAGATATTTGCAAATGATATATCCAATAAAGGGTTAGTATCCAAAATATATAAAGAACTTATACAACTCAACACTAAAAGGACAAACAATCCAATTAAAAAAGGGCAGAGGACCTGAATAGACATTTTTCCAAAGAAGACATACAGTTGACCAACAGACACATGAAAAGATGCTCAACATCACTAATTATTAGAGAAATCTGAATCAAAACCACGATGAGATATCACCTCACACCTGTTAAAATGGCTAAAATCAAGAAGACAAAAAACAAGAGTTAATGAGAACGTAGAGGAAAAGAAACGTTTGTGCATTGTTGGTGGGAATTTAAATTGGTACAGGCACTGTGGAAAACACTATGGAAGTTCTTTTAAAAAAAGCTAAAAATAGAAATACCATATGATCCAATAATTCCACTACTAGGTATTTACCCAAGGAAAATGAAAAGATATATGAAAATTTGAAAGGATATATGCACCCCTATGTTTATCGCAGCATTATTTACAACAGCTGAGATACGGCACCTACCCAATGTCTGTCAATAGATAAAAGGATAAGGAATATGTAGCATATGTATATCTATAAAAAGGAGGAAATTTTGCACTTGGGAAAACATGGATGGGCCTAGAGGGTATTATGCTAAGTGAAATAAGTTAGACTGAGAAAGAGAAATACCATATGATTTCACTCATATGTGGAATCCTCCCCAAAATGAATAAACAAACACAAAGTGCAATCATACCTAGAAATACAGAGAAGAAACTGATGGCTTTGGATGGGGGGTGGGCCAAGTGGGTGAAGGGGAATGGTAGGTACAGGCTTTCCGGTGTGGAATGAATGAGTCACAGTAATAAAAGGTACAGCATAGTAATACAGTCAAAGATATTGTAAGAGTATAGTGTGATGACTGATGGTAGCTACACTTGTGAGCATAGCATAACATAGAGGGAAGTTGAATCACTATATGAAACTGATGTAACATTGTGTCAACTATACTCAATTAAAAAGAAATTTTAAAATTACGAAAACGTAGATTCTAAAAATTGTCCTACACCTATATGATCATTTGCTTTTTGACGAAGAGTCTATGGGAAACAATAGGAAACAATTGCTTTTTCAACAAATATCTTGAAAACTTCCTCCCTTTGTCTTCTCTACTACCATTTTCTATTCAAGATCTCTTATTTCAGTTTTCTCAAAAGTGTGTGTTTTCGAAGGTTACATCAACTCTAGGAGTTCTCATCTCCTTCAGTGCACTCAATAATCATTTTTTATAGTGAATCTCAAATCCTAAATTCTGGCTTCAAGAGTCTCTTGTGTTGGGGCACCTGAGTGGCTCAGTGGGTTAAGCGTCCAACTTCAGCTCAGGTCGTGATCTCATGGTTTCGTGAGTTCGAGCCCCGCATCGGGCTCTGTGCTGACGGCTCGGAGCCTGGAGCTGCTTCTGATTCTGTGTCTCCCTCTCTCTCTGCCCCTCCCCCACTAGTACCCCGTGTCTTCTCTCTCTCAAAAATAAATAAACATTAAAAAAAGTTTTAATAAATTTTTTTAAATGTCCAAGTAGTTTGCATTTGTCTCTTTCCTTTATTATTTGTTGGTTTTACTTCCATGTTTTCATACTGTGTTTAGGGTTCTTATGACTTTTTGATGAATTAATCTTTTTTATCATTAAGGAATAAGTCCTTTATCCCTGCTTCTCATTCTGAAGTCAACTTAGTATTAATATATCCACTTCAGCTTTAATTTAAATTGTTTTTATTTTATTTTATTCTATTTTTAGTTTTGTTTTTATTTGAGAGAGAGTGTGTGTGAACAGGGGAGAGGGGCATAGAGGGGGGAGAGAGAGAGAGAGAGAGAGAGAGATTGAGAATCAAGCAAGCTCCATGCTCAGTGCAGAGCCCAATATGGGATTTGATCCCATGACTCTGGGGTCATGACCTGAGCCGAAATCAAGAGTCAGATGCTCAACCAACTGAGCCACTCAGGAGCCCTACATTTTTTTTGATGCTATATCTTCTTTCCACCCTTTTACTTTTAGTCTATGTGTATTTTCATATTTGAAGTATGTTTCCTCTAGAGAGTAATAGAGATATTTTATATTTTGTACAATCTGATAATCATCACCTTTGACTTGGTAGGTGTAAACTATTTAAATTTAACATAATTATCAAAGTATTAGACTTGAATATGCTTTTTTTTTGTCTTACACTTGTCCTATATGACCCTTGTTTCATTTTTTTTCTTTATTTCTACTTTATTTTGGAAAGAGTTCAACCAAGTATGTTTTAAATATCCACCAATGGCTTATTAGCATACATTTTACAATTTGCATTTCTAACCTAACACAGTCTATGTTCAAACAATATTATGCCATTTCATTTGTACTATTGTTGTAACATTTTACTTCTAAATATGCCATCAACTCCCTAAAATATAATTATCTTTGTTTTAAATAGTCAACACCTTTTAAATAATTAAAAATGAAAAAAAAACTACCTCACTTTCCCTTTATTTATAATTACCATCAGTTTTGGGGGTGTCTGGGTGGCTCAGTTGGTTAAGTGTCCCGCTCTTGATTTCAGCTGGGTCATGATCTCATAGCACAAGATGGAATCCCACATCAGGCTCTGTGCTGACAGTGCAGAACCTGCTTGGAATACTCTTTCCTCTCTCTCTGCCCCTCCCCCACCTGTGTTTGCTTTCTCTCTCTCCCTCTCTCTCTCTCTCTCTCTCCTCTTTCTCTTCTCAAAAAAAAAAAAGACTTAAAATTAAATACAATTACCATCAGTTTTTATTCCTTGTGTAAATCCAAATTTCAATCTGGTATCATTTCTCTTCTGTATATGAAAACATATATGTTAGTATTTTGTTTAAGTTTATTTATTTATTTTGAGAAAGACAGCATGAGCTGGGGAGTGGCAGAGAGAGAGAGAGAGAGAGAGAGAGAGAGTTGGGGAGAGAGAATCCCAAGCGGACTCTGAGCCATCAGCTAGAGCCCGACATGGGGCTCAATCTCATGAGACTGAGACCTTGACCTGAGCCCAAATCAAGAGTTGGACACTTAACCAACTGAGTGACCCAGGAGCCCATACTTTACTATTTTTTTAATGAAGTTATGATAGCCATGATTTCTCTGTTTTCTTTTTGTCTGAGAAGTTCTTTTTTTACCTCTATATTTGTAATATATTTTCTCTTGGTAAAGAACTCTAGGTTAATCAGCGTTTTGGTTTTTTATTTTATTTTATAGTTTAAAGATACCACTCCATTCACATATAATACCAATAATGAAATTACACCTGAGTTTGAGTCTCTGGGTTGAGAAGAAATTGGGAAGAAACAGAGGAAGTCCTTCCCCAGTGCCATGATATGAGGTCAACAAAATCAAAACACTAGGAAACCCTATAACTCAAATAACATTGATTTTTAATAAGAGAATTATAAGGAAGAGATAGGAATAGAGGGAAATATCAACTAAAAAAGATTTACAGTTGAAAGACAACCCCTCATTCCCCCCTTGTCCCAGACCCTGGCAGCCAACATTCTACTCTCTGCTTTTATGGGTTTGGCTATTTAGACACCTCATACAATGGAATCATACAGTATTTGTCCTTTCAAGATTAGTTTGTTTCACTTAGCTAACTGCCCTTAGGTTTCATAGTGTTGTTGCCCTTGGGAAGATTTCCTTTGTTTTTAAGGCTGAATAATATTCCATTATCTGTATATAGCATATGTTTTTTTATCTATCAATTGGACATTCAGATTTTGTCTGTATTTGACCACTGTGAATAATGCTTTAATAAGTGTGGGGTGAAGATATCACTTCAAGATACTGATTTTAATTCTTTTGGATATACACCCAGAAAAGGAGTGGCTGGATCATATGGTAGTTGTATTTTTAATCTTTTGAGGAAGCTTCATACCATTTTCCATAGCAGCTGCCCCATTTCACATTCCCATCAACAGCATGTAAAGGTTCCAGCTTCTTTTGTTTGATTTTTTTGATAATAGCCATCCTAACTGATGTGAGGTATTTTCTTCTTGCAGTTTTAATCTCATGTTGAGAGTTCTTACCACACACGTATATACATAAACCTAAAAACAAAAAGCGAACAAATAAAACAAGAACAACAACAAAGGGATACATGAAAACATTTGGAAATTGTCTATGAATTATTTAACTAATTAATTCAGGCCCATTACCCTAATTGTAGTGATAATTTTATGGATGTATGCATATGTCCAAACTCATCAAATTGTCTACATTAAATATGTGCACTTTTTCGTACATTATCTCCATCTTAATAAAGCCGGACAACTTTTTTAAAAGACTTACACATGTTTCGGCAGCTGGGTGACTCGGTTGGTTAAACATCTGACTTTGGCTCAAGTCATGATCTCAGGGTTCATGAGTTCGAGTTCCCTATCGGATGCGCTTGAGCCCTGCTTACAGTGAGCCCCGCTTCTCTGTCTCTCTCCCTCTTTCTCTGCCCCCGGCTCACTTGCGCCCTCTCTCTTTCTCAAAAAAAAAAAAAAAAAAGTCTGGGGTTTCATTTGGTGTTGTTTAATGACAAGAAAAAAATGGTACTTATTTTGGGTTAGCAATGTATTTAATAAGTAAGGAATGAATTCCACTAAAATCTAGATAATAGTTATATGTAAATTAAAATTGTGTTGCACAAAATGGATTATGTTTGAGAAAACAGTGGAAGGGCATTTTGCGCGGTGTGGCAGAACTCTATTTCTCAACCTGGTGGTATGACTTTTTCTGTTTTATTTTATAGTTATAATAAAAATAGCAATAACAATATTGATGAGAAAACTCTGTTAGGCTGGTCTTTTCTATTATTTTAAAAATAATTATATAAGAAAAAATTGTATTTTTTCAATTCAAATCATGCCAGTGGACAGTTTTGTTGAAAAAATAGATAATTGCATTACTATATATATAAGTTTTTCCAACAAATATTTAGTTTAAGTTCAAAGTGAGAAAGCCAGATTTATGTATATATTGGTCTCTGAAGAAATAACTTTTATTACTTGAGATGGATGATAGATGATTGAAAGATTATTTATAGATAGATGGTAGCTAGCTAGCTGGCTAGAGGCTAGTAGGTGTCTCAATTTGCTGTTATTCTCTCCAAAATTAAAGGCTGGTATTTTTGGTTAAAAATATAAGCAAAACTTCCAATTAAGTGAATATGTTTCCCTTTGAATACTTGGGTCCCATTTCCTTGTTATTAATTAGATTAATTAAATTAATTAGATTAATTGGGCATCTTATCTCTGCTATCAGCTAGTGTTTCCAGGTGCTCATGCTATCTCTGAGTTCTTGCCCCCACTTGATATATCGCTAACTATAGCTCCTCTTTTATATAGTAATTTTTTCTCTGACCCACACTGTCATTATACTTACCCTTGGCCCACTCCCCCACAGATGTTTTAATGCCACCTGCTTAATATAAAAACAATTTACATTTATAATAATAATAGCTATAACTTTTTAAATTAGTGCTTAGCACTCTCAAAGGGCTCTGCACATACTATATAAATTATAAAAAATTAATAATCACAAAAGTACTGGACAACTACATTCAAGGGGCTTACGGAACGGCCTGAAGGGCAGAGAACCAGTAAGTCACCAACCATGTCACTCTCGCTGCAAAGCTGCTGTTCTTTCAACCATGCTGTGCTCATGGATGATACCCTAACATTCTGATATGAATATACATGCCACCAGCAGTGATATCCCTATTACCAAACTCGCCTCAGGCATTTACTCAACTTGGAACAACCTCATTACATTTGATAATAGTACAGGCTTTGTTATATTCATTTCTTCAACTTAAAGACCAATCACACTAAAGCTAGTAGTGCTCAGGACACAGAGGAAAAAAGCCACTTATATACCCATCTCCATTTTCTGAAGTTCTTCCTGGAAGAACTCCCAGAGAGAAGATAATGGTGGAGTTTAGTTTGGTTATCTTATTTCAAACCAGGACTAGGAGTTCACTTGCTTAGCTTAACTTGCTTTCTCTTTCTACTGTGTGTGTACCTGGACCCAGGCTCTTTTATACCATCTCGTTCCCTTTCCGGATCCTTTCCTCCACTCTCTTTGTCCCAAGGCTTAGAATGAAACCTCTCAATATTAAAGTTCAGTTATTTTTTTAAGCTTAGTTTGTTCTCAATTCTGTAGTTATCTTTCTGAAGTGCTAGAACATGGATTCTACACACTGCAATTCTTTTGCAGCTGAGTTCTTGACTTTTCACAAACAGTAGATAACAGGAGGATCCTGGGATACTGGAAGAGGGAATAAGGGTCATGTTCTCTCCAGTTGGCTTTCCATCCCTGTTGGCTCTGGATGTGCAATAGTGCCTTTCCCAGTAGTATGAGCTCTGCTTGTCTCCATCAGTGCACTGGTGTCCATCTCACCATCTCACCTTCTCACGGGAGTAGTGGCAACGACCCTATACCTCCCACAGGGTGCTCACTCTAGGCTCATAGTCAATGTCCTTGTGTCTTGAAACCCCCAACATCTCTTCCTGTCTCTGTGAGATTCTCAAAAAATTTACTGCTGGTCAAAAGCTTGCTATCATTTTCACTAAATTTTAAGTTCCCATGACAATCCAATCTGGAAAACATGGAGTCTATATGCCTCTTCCTGAATCTCCTGAAGAAAACCAGAATATGAGGCTGGGACATTCAATATTGAAAACCCCAAACGTCTCTTCACATCTGCAGTAGAAATATGTAAATCTGCTAAATATGTAAAGCTGCTAAATGATGTACCACAAGATGCCATTTTCACTAGGGTTTACCATGCAGGCCATATAACCTGGGAGATTTTAGACCTGGGATAAATTTCAAAGATTTTCAGGTGAGCAGATCATTGTATAACCCATTTTGCCAGAGATAGTAAGCATAAGGGCATCAGGGTATGCCCTGAAAAATAGTTACGAAATTCTGGGATGTTGCTAATTCCCTGAGTATCTGCCTAACATATGCAACACAAATTGTATCTTCTTTCTGATCCCATAGAAAACACACAGGCAAAGCCTGGAGCCTATAGTTCATAGCCTCTTCCTCAAAGACCTATTAATCCTATGTAATAATTATTCAGTATTTCCCCCTTACTCATATATTCACTCTGCCAAGACATAGAATATTTTTCTACTTTGGGGCAAGAAATTTCTGCCATCGCTTATAATGTGTTATTCCAAGTCCTTGCATGAATCTTTCCTTTGTTCGTAGATGATAACACTTTTCTAAGATATACATATATAATTTTTATTTTAAATTTAATATTAACTATTATGTAAGTTAATAAATAATATATATTTAATACTATGTTTTATTTAGTATTTGCTAATTTATTTAATATATTTATTTATAAACATAAATGTAAACTTAGAATAGAAAAATACATATTTAATATATACAATATATGAACATATTGTATATATACATATGTATTTTACACATACACATATAAACATATTATATACATACATATATACATAGGTGATGTTACATTCCTTCTCTGAGGAAATCAACACACAAAAGATGAGCTGACAATGAGGGAAAAGGCTAACAGGGAAAGTGGAACCATGATTAAATATATATTTTTTCCATCTTAGAAACTCTTCCATAACTTTCTGTTGTTCTTACAATAAGGCAAAATTGTTAGCCTATATGAGTAGGCACTGCATGGCCTCATCTTTGCCAACTTCTCCAGAGTTGTCTTGTCCCTTGTCTCTCTCCCATGCCGTACTGCAGTCTCAGTGACCTTTAGCTCTCTGAATGTCCCCTGCTCCTTCTAGCACCTGATTTTCTCCACAGACTCCTGCCTCCACCTGGAGGGTTTCTCCTCCCAACACACTCCCTACCTGCCATACACACATGCATTCTTCACCGGATTCGTCTACTAGTCCTCCAATGCAAGCATTTTTTTTTTTTTGTAGAAAATAATTGCCCCTATTAGGTCAGGTCCCTAAATTGATGCTTTTCCACAGGGATTCTAAATTAACTTTCAAAGGATACTTTTGTCAATGTCACTAAATGACCAGTGTTTCCCATCAATGCGTCATGGGATGCTCCAAAAGGCAAGGACAACATCTGTTTGCTCACTGTTTTATCTCACCCCAAGTATAATGCTTAGTTCTTAGTCACATGTCCAATAAATCTATATGTTGAATTAATGAGTGAATCAAGGAATCAGTGACTAAAATGACTGAAGACCCTGGAAAAAATCTAAGTTTTTTTTCCTGGAGAAGGAAGAAAATATTCCTGACAATTTTAGTATTGGAATAAGAGCACAAAGCATGTTTTAAGAACACAAAACTATTTGTGATATTTATTTTCCTACTAGCCTCCTTAACTTATGACTGTAGACATGAATACTGTATGGTCACAATTATCTTGTATTCAACATCCATTATAATTTCATTATGCCATTCAGTAAGCTCTTGATTGTTTCTAAAAGCATTGTGTTTCTCCATTTTTAAATGACTTTGTTGATATATCAACATATCAAATAATTCACCCATTTAAATTGTGCAATTCAGGGGCGCCTGGGTGATTCAGTCAGCTCAGCGTCCTTTCGGCTCAGGTCATGATCTCCTGACTTGTGAGTTTGGGCCCTGCATGGGGCTCTGCGCTGACAGCTAGTCTAGAGCTGCTTTGGATTCTGTGTCTCCCTCTCTCTCTCTGCCCTTCCCCCACTCATGCTCTGTCTCTCTTCTCAAGAATAAATAAACATTGAAAACAATTTTTAAACTGGGCAATTAAATGATTTTATATTGGTAAATTATATTTACCAATTTGTAAAATCAATAACACAGTTTCAGAATACTTTCACACCACAAGAACCAAAAATAAACTATCCAAAAAGAAATTCTAAAAGCCCAATATTCAAAAAGAAATCCCCAAATAAACTGAATACCCATTTGCAGTCATTCTCATTTTCTCCACCCCTACCAGCGGCTCTCCTCAGTCACTAGTGTACTTTCTACGTCTATAGATTTGTCATTCTGGACATTTGATATGAATGGCATCATGCAATATGTGATCTTTGGTGAATGGCTGCTTTCACTTGGATAATTTTTTTTCAAGGTTAATCCATGTTGAGGTATGTGTCCATACGTCATTTCTTATTATTGCTGAACAATATTCTATTCTATGGATAGACCACATTTTGTTAATCTATTTACCAGTTGATCGATATGTAGGTTGTTTCTATTTTCTGGCTATTATATATAATGATGGATAGATATTTGTGAATAATTTTCTGTCACATATGTTTTCATTTATCTTGGGCATTTACCAGGAATGTATTTGCTGTGTCATTCGATTATGCTATGTTTACCCATTTTTATTATATTTACTTATTTTTGTTTACTCATTTTTATAAATTGTTAGATTGATTTCCAATGTGGCTGTACCATTTCACACAACCTCACACAAAACATGAAGGTTCTAATTTCTCCACATACTTGCTTGCATTTATAATTATCTCTTTTTTATTATAACCATCATAATCATCATGAAATGGTGTCTCAAGGTGGTGGTGATGAACATTTCCCTAATAGCTAATTATGCTGAGCACCTTTTCATGTACCTGTTTGCTGTTTGGATATTAGAGAGATGTCTGCACAATTTCTTTGTCCATTTTTGACTGGACTATTTGTCTTTTAATTTTTAAGCTGCAAATGTGCTTTGTATAGTCTGGATGTAAACTCCTAATTAGCTATACGATGTAGTGGACAGAATAACATCCTCCCCACAAATATGTACACATCATAATTCTCACAACCTTTGAATATATCATCTTATGTGGAAAAGAGACTTTAGAAATGTGATTCACTTAAGGCTACCGAGTTGGGAAATTATTCTGCATTATATGCCCGGGACCAATGTAAACACAAGGGTACTTATGAGGAAAGAGGAATTCAGGAGACTAAAGGAAGGAGATGTGACAGCAGAGGTTTGAAAGGATGCAATTTCTGTCTGAAAGGGGCTTACAAGTCATGGAATGTAAGCAACCTCTGTAAGCTAGCTGGAAAAAATAAAGAAATGGACATTCCAATACACACCTAGGACTACAGACTACTGAAAACCTGATTTTAACCCAATGAAGCCCATTTGGACTGCTAACCTCCAGAAAAGTAAGATAATAATGTTGTGTTATTTTAGCACATTAATCTTGTGTTAATTTGTTACAGCAACAAAAGGAAAGTAATATATAAGATTTACAAATATTTACTCCCATTCTATTGGCTGCCTGTCCTCTTTCTAGATAGTTTCCATGAAGAACAAATTTTTAAACTTTGATGAAATCCAGTTAATCTATTTTTAAAATTTATTGCTTGAGCTTTTGGTGTTGTGTCTACTAAGGCTTTGACTAACTGAAAGTCATAATGATTCTGCCCTACATTTTCTGTTAACAGTTTTATAATTGTAGCTTTTAAATTTAGCATAATGATGTATTTTGTGCAAATATTTGGGACATGGTGTGAAGCAGGAATCCAAACTCATTGTTGCTATTGTTGTTATTATTATTATTATTTTGCATGTAGATAATGTTGTCTCACTTGTTGAAAAGACTATTCTTTCCTTAATGCGTTTTCTTGGAATTCTTTTTGAAGATCAATTGAAGATGGATGTACGAGTTTATTTCCAGAGCGTGTAGCCTTTCTTTGATCCATATGTCTCTATGGCAGCACCACACTGTGTCAATTACAGCAGCGATATAGTACATTTTGAAATAGGAAACTGTTAGTTCTCCAACTTTGCTCATCTTTTTTAAGATTGTTTTGGATGTCTTGTGTTTCTTGTATTTTCACATGAGTTTTAGAAACACTTGTCAATTTATACAGAGAAGTCAGCTGGTATTGTGACACTGATTTCATGAAATCCATAGATCAATTTGGTGAATTTTGCCATCTCAACATTTTAAGTTTTCCTATACGTGAACATCAGATATATTTTCCTTTATTTAGGTCTTTCAAAAATTATTTCAACAATGTATTGTATTTTGTATATTTGTATAAGCAGACTCCACACTCATTGCAAAGCTTGAGGGGGCTTGATCCCAAGACCCTGGGATCATGACCTGACAGAGACTGAGTCAGACACTCAAGCAACAGGAGCCCCATGAACAATGTTTTGTATTTTTAATGTTCATGATTTATACATATTTTCTTAAATTTATTCCTACATATTTTATTCTTTGTGATGCTATTATAAATACAATTATTTCATAATTTTGTTAAGGAATTGTTCATTTTTAGTTCATAGAACACTTATTTTTGTATATTGATGTTGTATCCTGTAATCTTGCTAAAATTATTTATTAGTTGTAATAGTTTTTAATGGAACCTGTAGATTATGCCATCTGCAAATAAAAGGTTTTAACTTTTTCCTTTCCAAACTGTATGCTTTTTAATATTTTTCTTGCCTAATTTCCCTACACAGATATCCCAGTATAATCTTGTTTAGAAGTGGAGAAAACATTCTGGTCCTGCTCAGATCTTAGAAGGAAACCATCCAGATATTTGGCTTTAAGTATGATGATAGCTGTGCACTTTTGCTAGGTATCTAGGTATCCACCTTAATATTTTAGGGCTGCTATAATAAGTCACCATGAACTGGGTGACAGATTTAATGTCTGGTGAAGTTTGACTTTAGTTCATAGATGATCATCTTATCCCTGATTGCTCACATAGTGGATAAGTAAGTAATAACTCTCTGGGTCTCTTTTACAAGTGCATTAATTTACAAGGGCACCTAATCACCCCCCAAAAGCCCCACCTCCTAATATCACCACATTGGGGGTTAGGATTTCAATATGTAAATTGGGGGGAGGAGGGAATGAATATTCAGTCCATAACATTCTACCACTCGCTCCCCCAAATTTGAGTCCTTCCCACATTCAAAATATATTCATTCCACCCCAACAGCCTCAAAAGTCTAAAGTCTAAGTCCAAAGTCTTATCTAAATATCATCTAAATCAGATATGGGTGAGACTCAAAGTATGATTCATCTTGAGGCAAATTACTCTTCAGCCATGAACATGTGAAGCCAAAAAAGCTATATGCTTTCGAACTATGCTGGTATAAGGTATACATATCCATCCCAAAAGGAAGAAATAGGGAAGGGGAAGGGAGTAATGAGTCCCAAGTAAGTCCAAAACCTAACAAGGCAGACAACATTAAAGATTAAAGCTTGGGAATAATCCCCTTTCGCTTGGTGCTCTGCTTCTGGCTTCACCAGTGTGGCACTGCCACCTGCTTGGCTTGGGGGTTGGGGGGTATCTGTTCACAGTGTGTGGTGGCCTTGCCCATGCCATGGCTTTCTGCCAGGGTCCCAGAGTTCTACGTGGTGTGTGTGTGTGGGGTCACACCTGTGGCTTTCTGAGGCTGCCCTGTCCTTTGAAACAGAGGCAGAGGAGGCAGTCGTATCCTCTAGAATGCTGTCTGGGCCTAAAGCGGGAGCAACAGACCTGATGATCTCTGAGTCACCTTCCTGGTTATTCTTTCCTTGTCTTGAAGAACAGCGTCTGGCTTATGTCTACGTGGTTGATCCATACTAATCTCCTTACCAAATGGTCACTTGGCCATGCCCTTTGTATTCTCATTTTATGCAATATGGATAGGCTGAACCTTTTTCCAAATCTTTAAGCTCTGCTTCCTTTTTGCATAACAATTTCATCTTTAAGTAATTGTCATTTCTTACATTTTATTATAAGTAGTGAGGAGGAGCCAAGTCTCACTTTCCATACTTTGCTAGAAACCTCTTCAGCTAAATGTTCATTTTCATCATGCACAAGTTCTACCTTTCATAAAACACTAGAATGTGAACACAATTCAGCCAATTTTATTGACACATTATGACAAGGAAGGCCTTTCTTCCTGCTTCCAATAGCATGTTCTTCGTTTCCATGTGAGACCTCAGCAGAATGGCCTTTACCAATTATATTTCTACCAATGTTATAATTGTGATATACTTTATTCTCTACGAAGACAGAAGCTTTCTCTACAAGTCTTTCCTTCTCACCAGAATCTCACCAGAATTGCCCTTAACAGATTGTTCATGACAACGCAGGTTTTTCTTAGCATGCACCTCAAAATTCTTCTAAACCCATCCATTACCCAGTTCCAAAGCCATTTTAACATTTTTAGGTATTTGCTACAATAGCATCTCATTCTCAGTACCAGTTTATGTCTTAGTCATTTGGGCTGCTATAATAAACCACCACAGACTGAATGGCTTAAACAAGAAACATTTATTTCTCAAAGTTCTGGAGGCTGGAAAATCTAAGATCAGATTCAGTATCTGGTGAGAGATGTTCCCCAGTTGAGAGATGGCTGTCTTCCCACCTGTTCTCACATAGCAGAAGGGATGAGAGAGCTCTCTGGGTCTCGTTTCTAAAAATACTAATACTAGTCATGAGGGTGGAGCCCTCATTAACTCCCAAGGGCTCCACTTCCTCACACCATCACACCAGGGGTTAGGATTTCAACATATGAAATTTGGGGGCACACTGTCTATAGCAATACTTTTTATCAAGGTGAGAAAATTCCATGAGGAACTAAATCTAAAGAATATGTGTAGACAGGACCCCTGGGTGGCTCAGTTGGTTAAGGATCTGACTTCAGCTCAGGTCGTGATCTCATGGTTCATGAGTTCCAGCCCCATGTTAGGCTCTGTGCTGATAGCTCAGAGCCTGGAGCCTGCTTCAGATTCTATGTCCTCCTCTGTCTCTGCCCCTACCCCACTCATGCTTTGTCTCTCTCTGTACTTCTGTCAAAAATAAGTAAACATTAAAAAAAAGGAATGTGTATAGAAACATTCTAAGTTCTTTGATTAGGTACCAAAGGAATTGTGTTGAGGACTATACCAAATTGAGGACTATAATAGATACACTATTTTAAGTAAATTCATCTTAACTAAAAATACTCCTTATTTTTTTATTACACTGATTACAGATTTGTACATCTCTCAGAATTGCCACTTCTTTTAATCCGTCTCCATTTCCCTCCACCCTCCAATTTACTCAGTCTCACTGGAGGTAAAGCAAAGGGCTCAAAAGTAATCTTTTTCTGAATGTTGCATATTGAACAAGAGATAGGCTTCTAAATGTGGCATACCTACAGATAGAGGGAAAAATAACACACCAGTGTGAGTTTCAAGTGAGCCCTCTCTTTATGTTAGCACTTAAACTATTGAATTGCAAATGAAATTCCAGGCAAGATGTGATACCTCCAGTTTCATTTAACAAGATTCTTTAATACTCATGAGATTCATAAGAAATTGGATGCTATCCGAACAGCAAGGATTTGTAATAATGGCCCAGGTATTATGAGGATTAGAAGAATCTGAATGAACAATCCCTTAGCTCATAAAGAAAATGATAAAGGATAAAAGGTAGCATTAACTGTTCAGTGATGTGGGATAGTCACTGTAGGTACAGCTGCATCAAATTAAAAGTCACTTACTTGATTAGTTAGCTAAATAAAATAGCTTTTATTTTGTACCTACATAAACAATTCCATAAGTCACTTGGGGCCTGTGTATTCTAAGAATAAAGTTTTTAATGTAGTTACAATTTTTATTGAAAAATATTTAATATAGTTTCCTGTACTTCTTCCTTATTCATTGTTAAAGAATTTTACTAAGAACTTGGAAGTGTGTTCATCCTGGGAAAGTCAAATTAAATGTGTAGTCAAAATTTTATTTGCAGGCATATATCTGATGGAAATATTCACCATTGTCAGTGGAAAACGAGCCATTTTTAATAGTTCCTCTTATGAGTTGCTAAATGTTTCAATGGTCCTTCTTGGGGAACTGCTTTAGGCTGCTGAGTGGTAGCCTAAATTACTTATCATTCATGTAATTTAACCAATTCTACCTACAATAACCTTTCTATTTAAAATAACTATTCCCTTTGGTTGTTGGAGCTGTTGAAGGGTATTGATGAATTGGTTTAAAAATCCAGGAATCCATTCTCACATTTGAAAAGTTCAATAACCAAAGACCTTCCAATACATTTCTCACTGTAGTATGAGAGGGTATATGGGTTAGACAGTGACCGAAAGTATTAATAACATACCACAAGCTATTTTCTGACCTCTCCTTTCCATGGAACATAGTTTATCTTGTGATTAATGAATGTCAGACTTAAGAATACACTCTCTGAATGCTAGGAATTTTAAAATATTTTGAAAGTTGTTCTAATACATGTAATTTCCTTTTATATAGCACATTATCTGTTTCCATGAGACTGTGGACTCAGTATAAGTGTCTATGAACAATCCAGCCTTTGTTTGTAATTACCTTTGAATCCCAAATACCATGGCTGTAAAGAGACAGTCCATATTATTGTGATGATGAGAGACAGAAAGCCCAGGAGCCCGACCAGATGAACCAAGATGTGTGTCCTTCACTTGAAGCAGGACTGTGGTTCAACCCATTTTATCAGGTTCTGTCACTCATGGTTTTTACCCTTTGGTTGCTGCTGCAGAAGCAATGATACAAAGCCTGGTGTGGGGAAGGACGAAGGAACATGGATAGGGTGTTATAAGCTAATGAACATATAAGCTGTCTAGGAGATCAGATGGAAGGATCTGGAAGTCCTTCAAAAATCCAAAATTTCTGGAAACCCCAGGTGTCCTGAGCTTGAGGATACTTTGTATTTCAAAAGCAAACATCATTCCAGTGTTTCTCCTGGAGACACAAAAACCTTCAATATCCAGTTTGCCTTAGAGGTGACGATATATAGAAGGGATCATGCTCTCTTCAGAAAGTATAACACAGGGACACTCAGGTGGCTGAGTTGGTTAAGCATCTGACTTCAGCCCAGGTCATGATCTCACGGCTTATGAGTTGGAGCCCCACATCAGGCTAGTTGTTGTCAGCAGCAGGGCCCGGTTTGGATCCTCTGTCCCCCTCTCTCTGCCCCACCTTGCCCCTGTTTTTGCTCTCTCTCTCTCTCTCTCTCTCTCTCTCTCTCTCTCAAAAATAAATAAACATTAAAAATATTTAGAAGGTATCACACACAACAATGTACTGAAAAAATGCACAAGCATGATCACTTGTACTCAATCACTAAATTTCAATATTTGCAAGATCTTTCCCTTCTCCCACATTCCTCCTCCTTCTCTCTCCATTTGACATAGGAGAAACTGGACAGCCAAGATGTTAAATTTCTCCTCAGAGGCAGATAAACCAGTAAATGGCACAGCTGGCTTATGGGAAGTAAGTCTAGAAATTGGTTGTTGACTATTGGGGTCCCCATGCCACAGCTACTCCAGAGACAATTACAGAGAATTCTCTGCATGATTCTATAGGCCTCATTCATTCCCAGTCTCATTGCAACACTATGGAAAGAACAAGGTACAGGAGAAATAAGCTGAAAATGCTCTTTACATATTTAGTTCTTTGGTTTCTATAAATGTATCTTAAGTCTAACAATAGATATTATGCAAATATTTAACACTACCCTTAAGTTCTATAATTTCAGGTTGTTCTGATAATTATTCATGTTGAAAAATGTTATCCATCTATTTCAGATTGGTTGAGATTTAAGCCAACTATCATTGGGTTTTTATCATTCACTCCATCTGTTTAATGCAAATTCCAGGCTTCTACTTAAAACTCCCTATTTACAAGGTAATATAATAAGACAGCAGAAATTCTAATGTTCTCTGGAATGTTTTTCAAGGCATAAAAATCAAATCTGAAAAGAAATTGTTCTTAATTTATTTTCTAAATCTTCTCAGTAGAGGTGATAAAACTATGAGCTAGTTTGCTAAGTACTGGAAGTCTGAGAAAGGTGTTGAAGGGTAGTACAGAATCCAAATTAAGGCATGAAGAGGATAATAATTAACTACAAAACCACTTAGGAGAAAATCTTCCCAGCAGTATAAAAGTGTTGCATGGAAACAGCAGCATACTTTGGGCCAAACTGCAGTCATTAGCATATATTAAAAAGAAATGTTCTCACCTGTAATCTTATTAGTTTAATATCACTTCCGTGTACGTAAAACATAAAGATAAAAAATAGCTAGATGCAGAAAAGCTAAATTCTACCCAAGATTGCCTGCATTTTTCAGTCTGCAAACACTCAGTCTAATGAATCTGGGAACAGAGAAGAAGCTATAGTTAGGAAACAGTAAGCACGGGTATCAGAAAAACGCCTCAGATAAAGATCCGAGGACTTGCATCTAGTTTATCAGATGTCTCTGGATAATATGAAGGAACAAGGCTTCCTTGGTTTTCATCCTTCAGCAAAAAATATTTCTGAGGGCACTACGTTTCTGCTTATTACATGGACTATTCTTTTGCCAATACTTGAGTGAGGGTCTTTGAACTGCAAGAAGAACTGCAAGAAAAAAGATTCTCTTTTTTTAGAATCAACTTGGTTTAGCAGACATGTTGTTTCTGAATAGATTTTTTGCATTGATCCTGAGAAAAACTTTCTAGCCTTCAATCCTAGAGGAACTCAGATGGATGCTGTTTCTTTATGAAGAGATGCAAAACAATAAGTCCATCTTTAAAAAGTACAAATCGTTTAGTAACTTCTGCTTTTCCTTTATAAGACATTTTGTTTCAGTGATAGGGTGTTAAACACGCTGTGGAATTCTACCCCCATCTTCCCTAATCCACAATGAAATAAAAATATATACTGCCCTCAGGGTTCAACTAATCTTAAAACAATCTAGACTGTGCGGGGAGACCATGTTACTAAAAACAGAAAAAAGACAATCTTTTTACAAATGTCTTACACTGTGAAAGCTAAAAATATGCAATAAATACATAGCAAGCAGCTTTGGCTTTCTACTGCTATCTAGCTTGTCTCTGGGTTAAATCAACCTGTCCTTCCATAGAAAGACAAATCTGAAGTCATATTTTACTCACTCTCAGCAGTATAGATGGGGATTCCTCACTAAAAGAAGTTGTTTTTACTAGAATGTTGGTATTTTGTTTATTTTTTCCCCTTCTGGCTGAATATAAACACATTAAAATATATTTCCTTTTAAGTTTGAAAAAAGCAATCCGAAACACCTAACTACTTCCTTATCTAGTGAACTTCATTGCAATCTCAGTTTTAATAAGACATTTTTCCTTCCTGGTCTCAGTCACCTGAGGTGATCCTGCTCAAGTATGAAACAAACTCTCGTGGTATTTAATACACATATACTGCACTTGTTAATTAACTTGCCCATCTTTCTTAATCACCTAGAAACAAGTAATTGATGTTTCTCTGACTTTGTATTTCCAGTAACTAGCACATTTGTGGCATACAGTATTAAATGCATGTTTCTTTTTTAAATGAATGATTGAATGAGTGAATTAATTGGTATTTTTACATATTAACTTCTTCAGATGATTTATTATCCTAATTGGCAAATTTAAGTCAATTACACCATTAGGAGGAGAAAAGGAAGTATAGCCCTCAATAACAAAACATAAATTTATGCGCAAACTATGAGTATGCTTTATCAAAATTCTTCAGTTGAATTTTAACCTTCGCAAGAATATACTGGTTGGTCATCAATTATTCACAAATTCATAATAACAATGATGTTGTATTCTAAAAGATTCCTCAATAATAAGTGTTTAATAGTTTTAATATTCTTATTTTTGAAAAACAGCTTAGTTACTATATGATACATGAAGTTTTATTGGAGTGAGACACTAAAATAATAAAACTGGTATGCTTTTAATAGATACAAAAGATAAAAGATAACTAATAGCGCATTTAACTATATGATAAAGTTTTTTGCAAATGGACAAATACGTCAGAGCATAAGAACCACATGATCACAGCATAAGAGCTAGTGGTTTTGTAGCACTTTGTAATTAAGATACAACAAAATGCTACATAAGCCATATTTACTCATATTTATTTAGCCAATTAGGTAATGAAGCATATTCAAAATATAGAGAGCAAAATTTAACTCTGTGGCAAATCTGATTTGTATTTAAATATCTGTATTTGATACACATATGTATGATACACATTTATGATACAAATTTAATTTTGTGTCTATATTTATACTTGTATTTGATATGTATGAACATCACGTGTGTATTTATTCAGTATGGGTGAGTATGACAGAATACCCACAAACATACCCGATTATTGCTGATACCTGATAATTCAGTTAATTCAATTAGAAAGAATGAATCTCTTTATGGAGAAAGATCAGTGTTTGAAACATAGAATTGAAAATGACATGTCAATATAATTTACAAACTTAAATTAATAAAATTTAATAATTGTCATCAAAATAGATCCTGTTTGAATAAAATCTTCATTTCTGAATTATTTACCAATGGATCTAAGCTTTCTTCTTTGCATGATGTGACTTTTTTTCAGGTTATATTCTCAAAAATACTTGAAAACATCATGAATTTTTTTTTAAGCCTAGGTGAGCTAATAGCTAAAAGGAGCTAGTGCTTTCTAAATCTCTAGGACAGAATTTCACTTGTTATCATTCGAAACTTTGCCAATCCAGATTAGATGTTCATCACTGTGTATCAATATTATTAAAATGATATACTACTGAGGTTATAGTAGTATTTCAATGTAATGTTTTTCAGCTCAGTTTACATTCTGAAGCATCTGAGTCCAACGGACCTGAAACAGTTTTAGATGATCCTTCTTTATGAAATACTTGTTTAGGAACTATAAATATATGCGTCCATTTCCTCAAGTGCAGACATTTTGGCATCTTAATAATTGAATGTGTATATTTCACTAGGGATTAAGAGAAGGCTAAGTCCCATCAACACCTTACCTAGACAACCATGATTAACTTCATATCTGATCAAGGCCAGTGTCACAGGAGGAGGCCTCACACTCACAAAGGCCCCATGTTTTGAGTTTAATGTTCTGGATCACTGTCTTGAGTTTTGAAGGTGAAGTTCAATGGGACAGTGGAACATTCCCTGGGGCTTGGGTCCTTGGCTCATGCATAATGTCCCCTTGTGCAGTCTCTCCAGTACGGGTTCCTGGCCGTCTCCTTCCGGATCCCAGATTTCCCATGGACATTGGACATCCCTTCCCTGCTAGAGCCACATGGCCACCTCCATCTGCACATGCCTGGGGAGGGAATTAGATCACTAGGGGCTGGGGAACCTTTCTATCACTGCCCTCTAAGCCTAGGTGGGCTTTGAACAGAGAGATAGGGAACGTTCAGAGTTAGGTGCTAGGCATGCTCTGAGTAGGGGTGGGAAAAATAAATATGTGCTCCTGTCCCAGGACACTGACGTCACAGCACAGTCACATCCATGCAAATGACTCGGTGGAGCCCTCATCTACCACTGATGTACTTACTGAGCATTTCTGGTGTGTGAAAGTTGCAAACCCATGGGATCCTGTCTGTCCTGGGCTGGGAACAATGACTTCCTAGCCCTGCCTTGTGTCCTGCATTTTTATTTTGCTCCAGATCCTGAAAAATATCTATGAAGTAAACTATGATCCCCCCGGCGAGGGCATCAATTTTTGTACAAATAACACGAGACAAGATATTTTAAGGATATAGAAAGGGTTTAACTGATTACTTAAGGAGACAGAGGAAGTTAAAAGAGTTATTTGAGCAGAGAAGATCAAATTCGAATCTGGCCTCTTAACAGTTGAGTGAAGTTTAATGGGTCGAAACAACACAGAAAAGTTTATGCTAGGTATTGGGAGCAAAATGAGAAAGTGGGAAATCTGACTAGTATGTGGTAAATCTGCCTGGTTGGGATGAAGAAGGCTGAACAGCAGGAGCAGATAAGACATGAGAGCTGTAGAGAGTTGGGACCATCAAGCTATTCCATACTATAATCACCTCACAAATAATAGTCACTATCAAATAGCTAATAGAGACACAACATGTTGATCATATTTAAAGCAGTTATTTCAAAATTGGATTGTAATTGCTGGTCCAAATTCCAGTAGCATAGACATCTTTGAAACTAATCTTCTGTTACTAAGCATAGAATGAACATTTTTCGCCTGAATATCAAGCTCTTGGGATCCCAAGCCTGAGCCAGAGATCTAAGAGATGAATGGAATTTAGCAGATGAACTAGTATCTCTCTGGTCTTCAATGACTCTGAATTTAACTAAATTTCATCCCCCCAATGAGGTACGTCAGATGCATTGATTTGTAGAGAGAATGTTGCTCATTAAGAACTATCTTTTATTCTTTACCTGTGGTAAAGAACAATAATTGGATTAAAATTTTAAGTTCCATACCCTTGATCCCTGGTGAGTCTGGATGCAGGGAGTTTTCATACATAGTGATTTGTTTGTAAGGCAAACTTTAAGTTCGCTAAGCATATTTTAACATGGCTGCCACATAACAATGAATAGGTAATAAGTAAGGTCTACACTAATTATAAACAAGGACACCTGAATGTTGTGATTTCTTGACTCAAAGACACATTAAACAGACCATTTGGATTCTGCTGATGCCTTAAATTTTTTTATTACATTTATTTATTTTTGAGAGACAGAGCGTGAACAGGGGAGGGGCAGAGAAAGAAAGAGACACAGAATCTGAAGCAGGCTCCCGGCTCTGAGCTGTCAGCACAGAGCCCGATGCAGGGCTCGAACCCACAAACCGTGAGATCATGACCTGAGCCGAAGTCGGATGCTCAACCAACTGAGCCACCCAGACGCCCCTCTGCTGATGCCTTAATGTGACTAAAGCCTATGGAGACTTCTGAGGTAACATATTCCACATTAAGAAAGTCATTGGCTGTGATTGTGTTGAGTTTGTGTCTACTCACACACAATTGGCAGTGCCAGTAATGAAGTTATGGAAATCATTTGCTATTAAAAGATCAACAAGAGACTCTCGGTATTCAGGTCACTCAAGAAATTTCCTTTAACCCAATGATTATTTGAGTTAAAACTCAGCTACTAATGTCTCACTGATTGTTAATGACACTAAGTTTCATTTCTCAGTACAGAGTGGAGTTTAGTGTGCTGGAAAAATCCAGTAGCACAACGCATCTACTCAAAATATTGATACAGATGGTTATGGTGTTATTTTATAAAACTACAAAATTTCAGACCAGTTGAATCATTTAAGCCTAATGGAGGTCATGTATTAACTCGAATCAAGGGACTTGGTCACCACATTGGGGTGTGAGAAGCAGCTTGTTTAAGTCATAGGAAGTTGTTCAGGCATTGCAGGAATCTGGCTTGGCAAACACCAGACTGATTTCATTTGAGGGGAAAAACAGATTTCTTTTATTTATTTACTTTTTTTTAAATTATTTTTGAGAAAGAGAGAGAGAGAGAGAGAGAGAGAGAGAGAGAGAGAGAGAGAAACTTAGGCAGGCTCCAGGCTGAGCGTGGGGCCCAACACAGGGCTTGATCTCACGACCGTAAGATCATGACCTGAGCCAAAACCAAGAAACCAAGAACTGGCCACTCAACCAAACTGAGCCACCTAGGCGCTCCGAGGGGAAAACATATTTCTACAGGTTCTACTATTAAGCATCATTTAAATGCTCTGCCTAAGTAATTATTTCATAGAACATTGTCAAAAAAGCTATGATACTGTAAAGTTCAAGTTCAAATAGAAGGCAAATTAACTGAAATCTTAGTTTGTGTCTTCTCCCACCCCAGAGAGGTTCAGAAAGCACTTTTCTCTGCCTGTAATACTCTTCACAGATGCTTCAGTTGAAATTTGGGAAGGAAAACAAATGCCACTCAGGTATTCCAATCAGACAGTGATTCAGTACAGGCAATAGGAGACATTACACACCATTAGAATATCTTTGAGTACAAATAGAACCACTGCAGTAAGTAAACATTTTTAGGATTTCACAATGATGCTCCTGTGAAACTCAAGAATTTTAGTGAGGGTGGGTTGAGGAGTTAGATGGTGTCAAACTTAACACCCTGCCTGTAGTACCAAAGCTCGCATTATTCAAGCATTTCCTATCTGCAAATGTGTTGCCTGAAAATGAGATCAGAAGATAATGCTTTTGTCCATTTCTTCTGTTACAAATCTCCTGTGAATCCCTCTCACCTGCAGATTCTGATTGGAACGTTACTGGAAATCAGACAAAGGTCCTTCCTAGATTCTCCTCTGATGAGCCAAAGAGATTCTCAATGGATTTGTTAGGGAGGCTCAGGTACCCACAAAAATCCCAGTTCAACTATGTCTTTGTCAATCCAGCATCCATACATGACCTTTTAAAGAAATGTGAACTACTGAACAATTACAAATTTACACTTCATTTCTGCCTACCATGTTTCAAGTTTTCCTCAAAAAAATCAAGATTCACTCCCATAAGTCTTTGTACCCCTACTCAGAGTCATCTTTATTCTTTTCTACCTCACTTACAGGTTCCTTTGGATGTCCAGTAATACAAAGACTGCAATAAATTTAAATGTTGTTAGAAAAGAGAACTTTCAAGAAAAGAGAAGAGGAAGGTGATGAGAAAAATTGATTAAAACATAAAGTTGGTAAAATAAACTATCTATGAATAAATATTTACATGCATATGTGCATGTGTGAGTGAGTGAGTTTGTATAAGGAGAGAAATAGGTATAAAACTACAGCTCAGTTCTCACCTCTGCAACTGCTCTCTTGGTCCCTAGTTCCTCCAGTCAGTTTCTTTTAATTTCAGGAAGTGGGTCAGCTTATAATATTTCATTACCTAGCAGACTGACCTCACACTTTTGTTTCTGATGGGCTAAGTCATTCATGTTTCCACCTGCCTGGTTTGCTATTGCCTTCTAGGAAGATTTACCGGTGAGCCTGGGAATATAGCGAGGGGTGCCCTCATGGAACGCTCTGGTCTGCAGCCATATTCCAAACCCTCCCCTTGATGATCAGATCAATTACTTTAGTCTAGATCGTAATCCCTCTCATTTTCACTTTGGACACAGCAGCAGGAGGGACACCAATGGCAAGTTGACAATCTCATGTTCCAGTGTCATTGCACTATTTTCGGCGCTCTGATGGAAACATCTCTCCTTTGGTCACAAGGATATTTAGACCAGCAAATCCCAAAGATGAAAGGAAAGTCTTGCAAATGGGAGGTGAGGGCTTATTGTCATGGAAGGAGCTTCACCCTTTGATTTGCAGAGCCAAGTGTTCTGCCAGTAGGAATAATGGCACTGCATATGGGCCCCAAGGAGGAAGCATCTACATCATCTTGTAAGCCAACACCTGAGCCAGGCAACTTGTCAGCAACATATGGTGCATGGATGCTGGGTGACATGATTTAGAAGAAACCTTATTAGATGTCCCAAAGGAAGGTGGGTGGTGACATGAGCTGAGCTGAGCAAAGTGGAGAAACTGGTGCCTGGAGGCACAGCAGAGCGAAATGAGGAGAGGGAGGAGAGGAGGACTCATGACCACCAGTTGGCAGCTGAGGGGCCATGCAGCATCTGGGGGAAGGAAAGGCTGGAAGAAGGACAGATTTGCTGGGTGTAATTGATGTTTCTGTTCGGTCCCTGTTTAGTCCAGGTGGGGATATCAAACAGTCAGCTGCTAGGTTTTCACTCCTGTTTATGTTCACACTCACAAGTTGACCATAAACCCAGACAGTCCCCTTTAATTTTTTTTAATGTATAAGTCACATAATAGAAAGCCCTTGATGAAATACACCTATTTCATGAAAAAAAGCACCCCCTGCATCCACAGCTAGAAATAGTCTCTTTTAAAGTAAAGAGATCTAAAATCATGTGGTAGAATAGTCTTCTATTCTACATGGATAGAAAGGACTTTTAACAATTCCAGTTTATATTTCATGAACTCAAAAATATTAAAAACCAAGTGAGGCTTTGCCTATTATATTATACCCTTGTTCCAAAGGAAAAAAAAAACCAAAAAGGAAATGTTATATAAAGCAGTCTAAGTATGTTAGTGAGTATGCTATACCTAGGCTATCATGGCTGAGGAGTCAGAAATAAAATGTAGAAAATGTCTTCTTAATATATGCAGTTGTATCTAAAATTTTTAAAGCGTTCTATTAAATGCTCTATTTACTAAACAAAATAAATATATTCTATTTTTTCTATCACTGTACTATTCTATAATGTACAAGGAAAAAGGCAAAATTATTTTAAATTTATATACACGTATATCAGTACATACATTCATTATCTTCAGGGAACTTGAAAAATAGAAGGTATAAAAGAAATCCAAACAGATAAGAAACGAATCATGATATATCATATAAAATTGTATGAATCAACCTACCCTGTATATAATTGGGTTTATGTTTACCTTCACAAAAAATTACAACATGGAAATATCACCAATATATAGAAAATGCAGATAGAACACTTCGCTAACTACTGTTATTGATCTAAATGAAAGAGCTTGTGTTTGTAACCTGGTATATAATTCGACGTATCCCCTCTCCCATTCCCACTTTCCCTAAGGAAAAATGAGAATTGGGTATTTCTTACAATGCCCCTAAAGTGTCATACTTAAACAGATGTTATGAAGAGCTTCAGAACCTCATGGTACAAGTATGTCCCATTCATTATTTTTCCATAAATAATCTCACATACTCAACTACTTTCTTGTCAACAGATCTAGCACAACTCTCCGGATCTCCACACTTTCACACAAGCTTCCAGGAACCCCAGCTCATTATATTCCAAAGGAGGGAGGATTAGCACAGCTTCTCCAGCCGATTAGAGAGAAAGGAAAGGTTTGATCAGTCTACCACTGTTGTTTCTTTTCTCCAGTGCTGATAACTGGCCCCGAGCGACTCTGGTCTGGGTCCGTATACAGCTGCACAGGTCAAGGGAATACAATCCTATATCAGGAAAAGGGGCTCCAAGTCTGCAGCCATGCTGAGTACTCTCAGTTCTCCAACCAAACAGGATCTCAGTGGACAGCTAACCTTAATAAGAATGCAGTAAGCATTTTAGACATTGTTTCCCTACTTATTCTGGGACTCTGTACTTTGGGGTAGTAAGGATATTTTTTTAACTACTAAAATTAACTAATATTATTCCTGTCTATTAGGCAATGTGACTGTGATTACTTTACTTAGTGAAGTTCATTTTATGAATCAAAGCTCGCTGATGCTCTCACAAGTCTACTGCCCAAATGGCTCTAAGGGGTTCACAGCTGAACTCGGATGGAGGGGCTGGGTGGCAGCAGCCGAGGGAGATCTATGTGTAGTGACTGCATTAATTATATTCACATTGCTATTCGGCTTTCTATTTCAAAAAATTTTCATCACCCCAAATAGAAACTGTGTCCTTCAAAAGCAAGAACCAATCCTTCTATCCTCCACCCTGAATAGCCTCAACTCTGCTTCTGTGTCTGTGGATTTACATATTATTTTATATAAGGGGAATCATACAATGTTTGTCCTTCTGTATCTGGCTTATTTCACTCAGCATAATGTTTTCAAGTTTCATCCACTGTGTGGCATGTATCAGAAATTTCTTCCTTTTCCTGGTCACATATCAGTCTGGTGTGTGTGATATATATATATATATCACACACACAAATACACATATATATATTTGTTTAATCATTTATCTCTTGATAAATAAGTCTTTGAATGTGTGTGTGTCTGTGTTTAGGTATCATGCATTAAAAAGCAAATTACACAATAGGTTAGAAAAATAAATTCACTATAGAAGAGTGTCAAGACAAACGTTTTTTTTTAATGTGGTAGAAAGGAGACAAGTGTCAGATAGAAAACACTATGCACAATATTCCTTGTGAAATAGACTACATTCTAACACATATGCACACAAATGCACCATTAACATAATTAATATTCATTTAGATGATAATCCACAAATTACCCTTAAAATATATTGCACAATAGTCCGTATGATTCATAAGTCCTCAGATGCATCTAATCTTCATAAAATAAGGAGATTATAAAAGTTCAATTAATTTGGAACTTTAAGACAAATAGCAATGGTAGGTTATGGAGTTAGACCTCCGTGATGTCACTCACATATGAAGACTAAAGATTTAGTGAGTTGTTCCTTCAATAGTACCAAATTTCAATTTTGCTAATTCTTCAGGAACTTCTATTTTAGAATTTCTCTGATGTGCATACATACAACACAGATACACACACACACACACACACACACACACACACACTGAAGATGCTAGAGAAATTCCTCTTAGTCCTGTGCTTCCAGGGTAATATTTCCAGTTGTAAATGACAGAAGTATAGATGAATGTCTCTTGTAACCACTTCAGTCATCTTGTGAGAGCTGTATCTGAATCAGCTGGGCAGAAAACCATCTACTCCCAAAATGTATTCAACCAGATGGAATTCTACTACTACTTGACTGAACATGTTCTTCAGAAGGCAGAGCTGATTAAATATATCATGTTTTCTGACATTAGAAGAGGAATTCTACCCAGTGGACCATGTAGGGGGGAAAAATCTATTTCATATAAAGTCTTGATCTAAATAAGTGTCAAAAATGCAATAAAATCTTCTCTACCAAAAGAAATGGGGACTATAAATAGGGATTTCTTTTCTTTCTTTTCTGTTCAGGTCAATATTGAAGATGGTGAAAATAATTATGGTGATTTTTCTCTGCTACAAGAGTTTTGCAGTTTTATGATATTGGAATTGGGTCTTGGTCTTTATGCACCTGCTTTATAAAATCGTCATGCTAACCTACATGTTAAAGGTATAATTTGCACAATATTGTCCTTTCATTGACTTTCCATTTCATGTTAGAAAATGTTACTGCTAAATCATAAAAGTGAGCCAAGTGTCTTTGATCTTCTGCTCTGAGTTTTTCCTATATTCTCTTCTTATGGAGTTGATTCTAACTTTTGACTACACTTTTCACTGAATTCAAAATCAACGTTAACAATCATAATTTACGTCAGAAATTCATTTTCTTCTAATCAGCCTGGAATGATTCAATTAATATTCCAAAGGAGAGTCCTTGTTCCTTTACTTAACCTTCATTTCTTTCTGTTCTGACTTCATTAGTTTGTATAATATTTTTTCAATTAGTGTTTCATATTGTTCATTGACCATATACAAATAGTCCCAAATTCTGCCTTATACAAAAACAAGAAATTCAAAATAGATGATTTTTTAATTATATTCTAATTCAAATATGACTGTATTTTCTCTGAAATAACTCATCCCTCTCCCTGTCCCGTCATTTATCTGAAGCTATAGTCTTAGCATTTTTTCTTTTGTCTCCACCTCCATATACCTCCTTCCCTAAGTACAAGACCACTGATGTATTTATCATCCTGAAATTAAAATTTATCCATTCTATATCATACAAACAATCTTCACATAGCTGCACAAATTTCTATAGGATTAATTTCAAAAACTATAATCTGGTTCTATTTTTCCTATTCTCCTCTTATGCCCAGTTATAACAATAAGTCCTAATTCCTTATTCTTTGTCTACCCAAAATGTTCTCCCATGTAATTCCCATTTCTCATGTGAATGAAAACTTCTTTGAATTTACATAGTATGAATCATTTGCCCCCTTATTTTGATGATTATATATATATATATATATATATAATACATATATATAGTTTTATATATTCACATAAAACTATAGGTCTCTTGCTATTAAAGTCATATTTTTATAGGTCCAACTGTATCTCAGTAAGTTTGTTTTTCAAGTAAATAGCACTAAGATAACTGAGTATCTACCTAACTAGTTCACATTTGTATATCTTATCCACTGACCTGGCACTTAATTTCTTACATGGTAAATAGTGACCAAAACCAAATAGATCCTGAGAGAATAAATGCATACTCTACTTTTTTTTTGTAGAATTATTCTTCTTTATATGAGAATTGGGATAGAAAAATGTTAACTCTCAAAGTAGATTTACTGGCTCATGTGGGACATGCTTTCATGGGGATGCCTTTAAGAATGACAAAAAATAACAGATCCATAATGTCTCTTCACAAATATTCTTGCAGTCTTAACAGACATTTCTAAGACTCTTATTAGATCTTGGCACATGAAAGATGCACAAGCAGTTTGGAGACCCACTTGAAAATTTCCTGATATTTATGTTACTGTTCAGCACAGACTTTGATAATATATTAAGAACTGTATTGGCTAATACAATAGTAACAAAATACAAGGCTAATACAACTTGATGAATGGACTCGAAACTTCCCATATTGCTTTAACAGTACATTAAGGACACTATAATACAATAATAATACCATTTGATGGATGAGATCCATGTTATTATCCATACTTACGTGTATAAAAAGCAAGTGCCTTCATGCAGTTCACACTAAGTTGAATATATCAAATGCTGTCACTGTATCAAAGTATGTGTGATTGTTTGATGATTTTCCCTCTTTACTCTCATTACTTAGCAAGAACTTATTGTAAATGAACCTGAATTACTTTGCTCTTTTATAGAAATGCAGGGACATAAGAAATGCCATTGAGATGCTTTCCTGGGATAGACTTTAGAGAGTATCCTCAGTCCTAAGACTGTTTGCTTCCAGTCTTCAGAATTGCATGTAATTTTGATAACGGGACTTGAGCAGTAATAGGTGTCTTTGTAAACTCCATGTCTCAAAGTCCGTGACAAGAAATTCTAAGAGAAAACTTTCTTACTAAATTGTGTTTGAGTCAAAATGAATGAAAATAAACATCAGGATCATTTATCACCAACACAAATCAACTATTTCTTCTGACTTTCTATTAAAGTTGATAATATCCACCAGACACTTAATTTCAAAAGCCTCATATCAATCCTTCACTGAGCCCTTTGTGCTACCCACTCCTAATCCATTGCTATTTCCTAGCATATAACCTTGCAATAGCTCTCACATTTGTGTCTTCCTGTCCCTGCACTTATTTTTCAGCCTCTTTCATTTTTAGCGTTGAATAATATCATATATATATATATATATATATATATATATATATATCCACTTTCTTTTTACTCATTTACCCATTAATAGACATATATAGGTTGTTTCCATATCTTGGCTATTCTGAATAGTACTGTTATTAATAGGGAAGTGTATCTCTTTAAGAATCTGATTTCAATTCTTTTATATATATATATCCAGAATTTCTGGATTATATGGTAGTTTTACTTCTATTTTTTTTTTTGAAAAATTTCCATACTGTTATCCATGGCTGCTGCACCATTTTACAATCCCACCAAGAGTGATCAAGGGTTCTAATTTCTGTACATCCTAACACTTGTTATCTTCTGTTCTTGTTCTTGTTTTTGTCTTTGTTTTGGTAATAGCCATTCTGACAGATGTGAGATGATATCTAAGTTAGTTTTGATTTGCATTTCCTTGATAATTAATGATGTTGAGTACTTTTTAAAATACCTGGCACCCATTTGTATGTCTTCCTTAGAGAAATGTGTCTTTTGCTCATTTTTAATTGAGTTATTTGTTCTTGCTATTGAGTGGTAGGAGTTTCCTATATATTCAGGAAATTTATTATAATATATTATGCCATATACTATATGTATATATTATACTTCATATGTTATATATTTTATATATAATTTGCAAATATTTTCTCCTTTTCCATAGGTTATCTTTTCATTCTATTGATTGTTTTCTTTGCTCTACAGAAGCTTTGTAGTTTGATGGAGTCCCACTTGTCTATTTTTGCATTTCTTGCCTGTGCTTTGAATGTCCTGTGCAAGAAATTACTCTCATGACCAATGTCTAAAGGATTTTGCCTGTGCTTTCTTCCAGGAGTTTTATGTTTCAGCATAATCAATGGTGAAAAATTGAAAGCTTTTTCTCTAAGATCAGGAGCAAGACAAGGATACCCACTTATGATTTCTATTCAATATAGTACTAGAAGCCTGAGCCAGAACAATTCAGCAAGAAACAAAATAAATCCAAATCAGAAAAGAAAAAGTAAAATTATCTCTGTCTGCAGTAGACATAATTGTATATGTAGAAAAGCTCAGACTCCACAAAAACGTTGTTGGAACTAATAAACAAATTCGGTAAAGTTGCAAAATACAAAGTAAACATATACAAGTAAGTTGTGTTTCTATATGCCATATTAATTGATGTGTTTGTAATAGTTATTTTATTGGTCACAATGTCAAGTACAAACTTTAGGTCCCAAGACTCAATGACCTCCACAATATTGCTGGGATGATCTTTCAAGGTTTTGTTCTTTTTATTCTTTTTTTTTTTTATGAAGGGGTACACTTAAAAAAACCTGCATATTTTACCTATTTTTTCATGGTATCTCCTACAATTTGAAAAAGTCTCCCCAACAATTTTCATTTGTAAGAATTCTACTTATCCTTCAAGCTTCATTCAAATAACTAATTCTTATTCTCTCTTTCACAGGCTAACTTATTAATATCTTTTTGTCACTTAGGCTGTTCTTTCTTGTATTCTGCTCATTTAATTGCCTTAGTGATATCTACTGGTATTGTCTGCCACCAAATTTTAAGTCCTTTACAGATATGAATAGTTTGGATTAGAGTCCATAGTTATGTGGAGTATTTGAGTGTTATTAAAATATGCCGATAGTATAAATGTTTTATCATTTATCATTTATAACCAAATGTTTAGATCATAATTTATAGTACCACATATAAAATCTTACTTTCTTCATATATTTAAATTCTACCACCTTATAAGGGAAGATTCTGTTATATTTTCCTTAAGAAATATTACTAAATGAATGACCACACAAAATGCCTCCTTTTTAGAACTGCTAATTTTCTATAAAAAATGGTCTATAACATGAACCAGTAGACATGTATTTAGTCTTCTAAATATTTGTGACTTGTATCCACATTTAATCTATGTATTCTCTGTTAGTCTCAACCACCAAGTAGTATATTTCTGGCAAACAGCAGCTAAATATTTTGATCATTTTGTTTATTTCAACAAATGATAGTTACAGAAGAGCAAAGATTCTTCCAATGTCCTAAGATAAATAGGTTACTTGGTTCACTGCTGAATATGTAGTTCAACTCTCTAAACATTATGGCATCCCACAGTATTTTTAAGTGTCTGTTTCTACTGTCAATTCAAAATAGATACAAATTTCCAATAGTCTTGTAAAAGAAACTCAGTCTCACAAACAGTAAAATACATGCAAAGTAAAACTACAATAAAATATAATATTTCACTTATGAAATTAAAAAAATTAAAGAAAGATTAAGATCCAGCATTGATCATAGTCTACAAAAATCACGATTCTCATGTATTGTTGTTGGGAATGTAAATTGGTATGACATATTTGGACTGCACTGTGACAATATTCATCACAATTTAAAATGAGTGCCCTATAAACCATAAAGCAGACTCTTAATGATAGAGAACACACTTAGTGGACGGAAGGTGGGCAGGCGAGGGGCTAAATGGGTGATGGGTATTAAGGAGGGGCACTTGTTGTGATGAGCCCTGGGTGTTGTATGTAAGTGATGAATCATTAAATTCTACATGTGAAACTAATATTACACTGTATGTCAACTAACTGGAATTTAAATAAAAACTTGGATTAAAAAAGAATAACTGAGAAAAAAAATAGTGCCCGATAACAGAGCAAATCACCACTGGGTATATGTTATGGGATACATGTGTTACAGATTCAAATAAAGATGATCACTGCAGAAGTATAATTATCAGAACCTTTAAATTAAACTATGTATTTTTGTCTCCCATCTAATACGTATGTATCATTGACTCTGGGGCCTGAAACACACAGGACACAGATTTTGTTTTAAACTTTACAAAAGAGTTGGGACATTTTATGATTGCTCCTATTTTCTCTCTTCTTTGATGGGATTTTAATCCTTGCATCATGGCGTTCTGACCAATTGAATGCAAACTCAAGTGGTATTTGTGATGTCTGAAAAGCTTATAACTATGTATAGTTATGGATGTCAACAGACTTACTCTCATGATCATTTCATCATATATATAAATATCAAATCAAATCATTTTGTTGTGCACCCGAAACTAATATAATGTTTTATGTCAATGTACCACTGTTTAAAAAAAGCCAAATTCTGGTCCCATCATTATATTCTCCCCTCTTCCATGGACAACTATGCCCTTTATAAAAAGGCTACTCCTTCAATTGGAATTGCGTAAGAAGGGAGACATGTGCAGCTTATCTATAGCAAGGCAAGCAATATAGAACATGAATAATAAAATAAACTTTTTCTTTTTTACCTATTAGGATTTATGAGTTAGTTGATGCTATAGCACCACCTAGTTAAAAAAGGAGACATGCAATATGTATTAAACAAAACTAAGGTTTGTAAATTGAGTCTAATTTGGTCTAAGATATAAAGTCTACTCTCAAAATACTGCGGATATACTCAATTCATTCAAAGGATTCTGGTAAACAGAATCCTTGGTAAATAGATGAGCAGAACACGAAACATTTTCTCCTGGGAAGTCAACCATTAGACCCAAAATGGCTCAGAATGAGCTTCAGACCTGTAACCACAGAGTCTTATATCCTTTTTCATTTTGATTTAGTCGACCTCTCCAGAGAGATTTTTAAAATAAATTATAATAATCTATTTTCTGATGAGCTTGGTAATGATGTAATTCTCTTTTCTCTTAACTTGAGTATCTCTTATGACAGTAGTTTTTCTAAAATATTTCCACCATGAAAGTTATTTACTCTTGCATAATTACTTATTTAATTGTGTTTAGAATAAATTGACAGTGAATTCATTGTCAAATGGCACCTTATAGATCTGCAGTCACAGTGAGAATTTTCCAGTCACCTTACGTTTTCACAGGCCAAGAAAAATGGTTATAAGTTTGGATTCTAGCAATGGTTATATCATTTGCCTTATTCTTTAGAGCTTTCCATGTCCCTTGGAGAATATTTGTTAAATTGCGTATTTTATTACATAAGCTAAAAATTAAAATGTGCATATATGGCTGCATCAAATTTTGTCATGTTGTAAATATAAGGCTAGACTGTCTTATTCTTTTGCTTTTCTTATAAGGCATTTGGTTTCAAAGTTTTCACTCATTACATCAGGCTTTATTTGTGTTTGGAAAATTTTGTCTTTTTAAAATTTTGCTTCAAAAATCTATAAAAGTTGTGATGAAATAATATCATTTTTTACAAATCTTTCTTGAGAATCTCCCAAAATGTTCAAATACACTCATATCCTCACTCTAAGGGATAAATATATATTTAACCTAAGGTATTTGAGGGAAAGGTGAAATTATCCATCGTGAAACACAAGTGACTAAAGGGCGTAAAATCACAACTGTATAATTTCCATTTCACTGCTATCAAGTAGAATTCTTCATAATCAAGGACAACGTCTTTGCAGTGACACCATGCATTTGGATTCTCCATCTCTCTTGAGCTCAAAAGTGCATTAAGCCTTATTGGATATAGTCTGCACCCCCCTTTTATTTTCTCTCTCTTTGTGGTCTCTCTAGACCTGCTTCAGCAAGAGCTGCAGAATGAGAAGTGGAGAAGGGAAACTCCCTCTCGGTTGACTGTCCTCTCAGGAAGCACTGGCATCAGCATCAGTGCTCTTTTTGAGGCTGCATAATCTTTATTAATTCCAGAGATATCCGTGAAAACAAACTGGCTGAATTTGTTTGAGAATCAATATGCTTTCCAGTAGTTGTACTGTATTAATCAGAATGTCAGCCCTCACTCATCTTTAGTCAGCCAAGATGCCCTGAGGCCATGTAGGAAACCACTCACTTGATTTTTGATAGAATCTGACTCAAATTCCTGGCAGAGTCATGTCCTTCTCATCATGTCTTTGATTTCAGCATTTTACACGGCCCTACTTCTCACTGACTTACATTCCTTCTGAATGGAGATTCTTAATTTTTTTTTTCTGGTGCATTAAAAACAAAACATTTTCCTGAAACAACTTTCTTAGTAAATACGTTGCTTCTGGATTTTTACAAGTTGTTATTCAATATTTTGAATGATACATAAAATAAAAAAGTGCAATATAATTCACAGAAAAACTATTTACATTTCTAGAAAATATATACACATTTACAATGTATGTATATATATATGTGTGTGTGTGTGTGTGTGTAAATGTGCATATTATGTGTATATATATACCAGCTCCTATCTAACAACACCCATACTTTTCACCAACCCTACCCTTCTCCTGACTTTCACGAGAATTTTCTGTTCATACTCAGGTTTCAGAGATTATCAAGGGATGAATGCACACTAGCCTGAAATAAATTCTGGCAAATGCTGTTTTACAACATATACAAATCTTTTATATAGATTATTTACCTTTGTTTTGGGTAAAGATCTGAGCACATTATATGCTTTGTTTCCTGAGCCCACACTCATTTTCTTCCCACTTTGTAAGAGCTTATGTAAAATTATTTTATAAGATCTTTAGCATTGTTTTCTGGAATCCTCTTAACTAGTAATAAGTCAGGATAACCCAGCGAGTTGCAACCAAGATCCACGGGGGCTTGTGTTTCCAAATGGGGTTGGCTAAAAATGACAACTCCACTGGTAGTTGATTCATATGAAAATCATGGGGATTTGATGACTAATTCACAAAATGCTGCATATATTTGGATCTTATTTATTTATTTATTTAATTTTATTTGATAGAGTATGAGCAGGGGAGAGGGGCAGAGAGACACAATCCTAAGCAAGGCCCACACTCACCACAGAGCCAAATAACATGGGATTTGATCCCACAATCTTGGGATTGTGACCTGAACTGATATCAAGCGTTGGACACTCAACTGACTGAGCCACCCAGGCACCCCACGGATTCTCTTTTGAAATAGTAACAAACTATTATATATTGGAAGATTTAATCTCTTCTGGGTCATAACTGTCTCAGGGAAATTGTTGAACGTGGTCCAAATTCTCTATTTCTTGAGATTAATACCAAAGATATGTCCAGTATATCTACAAGGGCCTACATAACAACATTTCTTTTCCCTGTCTCAAACTGCTCCTCAAGATTGTGGAACTACTAAGTTTCCACCAAGTAGGCACTCATTATGAGTATTATTTTGATGCTTTTGAGTTACTTACTAAGCAAGGATGAGTGGTGCAATGTAAAACATAAATATAAAATATACATACATAAATATATACATACATAAATAAATATAAAATACATATATACATAAATATAAACCTACTGTCCTGGGCCACATCCCTGTTCTTTTTCTAGGTAATTCTCCTTATATTCCAGTCTACTACAGTCTGTCCTTCCATCTTAAGTAGCTTAGTTTCGAATTGTATAATAAGAAACATCCCTACCTTTCCAAAAGAAACTTGATAAGTATTTCTCCCTGTTCTTATATAATTATCAATAAATTGTTACAGTATTTACATAATCTTAAATGTATTTCCCTTCCTATTTTTCTGTTACAGTTTTTTCATTTATATCAAAATACAAATTCGTTGTATTTAACAGAATCTCATTGGTCACTGTACATTGTTACCAGATTTTCAATGGCCCTGTAAGATCACCATACCAAGCATCGAAGGAATGGCAGGTTTGGTGCCTATTGGGTGATGTAAAATCGTGGGTGATAGGGTTATAGATCAAGTGACAGTATTGTATACGGCTTTTATAGTAATTTTCATTTTTATTGTTTTCCATGTTTACTGCCTCCTACCATAGAGAAATTATGCCTAAATGTACCAGCTAGAATTTATTATTTCTCTTCCCCATTTAATTCATGCTTAAAATCAAGGACCCAAGACAATCATCTCTAGTATATTCTGACAATTAGTTCTTGAAGCCTTATAAGCTAATATAAACAACTCACTTCTAATCTACATGACTCATTTCACAAAGTGAGTTGCTTAAAGTAGCTAATGAATGCTTTTAGCTGTTTGTGTTTATAAACCTATTATTAATCCATTTCAATAAAATTATATAATCCTAACCCTATTAATGAATATCTTCAAGAAATCTAGTGAAAATGTTTTCCTCCTGGTGAAAACAAACAGTGGTTCTTTTGCAACACATGCTGTTGCTGGCAACTCAGGTGTACAGTGTTCATTTCCTGGTCTGAAAAGCAAAAATAAATAGCTTTGCTCTCTTCTGAAGTGTAACTACCATGGATTTCAAAGATCTAGAAAAAATTTAATTAGATTTATTTTTATTTTCCTTTTACTGACAGGAAAATGACTAAAATTCAAGAAATCGAGTTGTTTTCATTAAAACATAATGATATCCTGAGAACATTTTATTCTTTGTGTTTCTCAGATGTAATATATTATATAGAAGTCAAAGAAAATGAAGACTAATACAGAGTGTTTCATGTGTATTAAATCTTTCTTCCCAAATTTCCATTTTCACCTATGAAAGTTTTGATAGTCAACGAGGAGAAAAATATGTTGTGGTTGTCATTGTTGACAAGAATTACAGGGTATATCAATAAATCTGCAGATCACTTGAAATTAAATGCATTCATATTACAGTTATGTAGATATACAAAATAATATTCTGTTTTGTGTAACCTCTCTTACAGAAAAAGATGTAAAACTTGGAAAGAATAAGAGATTTCATGAAACAATATTCTGTTCTCCATGTTGACAAAGAGACAATTGTAAGCCTAAGTAAATTAATCCAAATTTCCATATAATTGATTTTTTACAAAAGATGGATATCTATCTAGCTGTGTCTCTGTGTTCCTAAAAATAAAATTGTCTTTGGGTTAAATCTATTTGATGGAAGTATATTAACCTTCATCTCACCAGCACATTCAATAAGCCAATTCTATAAGTAGTACTTATGGTGAATATTTTTTCCAAGTTTTATTTAAATTCCAGCTAACATAACAGTGTAATATTAGTTTCAGGTGTAGAATTGAGTGATTCATCACTTACATACAATATGCAGTGTGCATCACAAGTGCCCTCCTTAATATCCATTACCCATTTAACCCATTCCCGACTTACCACCCCTCCAACAACCATCAGTTTGTTCTCTGTAGTTAAGAGTCTGTTTCTTGGTTTGCCTCCCTCGCTATCTCTTTCTCTCATTTTTAATTTAGATTCGTTAGTTAACATACAGCGTAGTATCGCCTTCAGTAATAGAATTAGTGATTTGTCACTTACATATAACACCCAGTGCTCATTCCAACCAGTGCACGATTTTATAGTTTTAAGAGCACAGATCTTTTTCCATTTTGGTTAGGTTTATTCCTAGGTTTTTGGTGCAATTATAAATGGGATTAATTCCTTGATTTCTCTTTCTACTGCTTCATTGTTGGTGTATAGAAATCCGACAGATTTCTGTATGTTGATTTTGTATCCTGGGACTTTACTGAATTCACATATCAGTTCTAGCAACTTTTTGGTGGAGTCTTTTGAGTGTTCTATACAGAATATCATGTTGTCTGCAAATAGTGAAAGACTTCTTCCTTGACCATTTGGATATATTTTATTACTTTTTGTTGACTGACTGCTGAGTCTAGGACTTCCAGCACTATGTTAAATAATAGTAGTGAGAGTGGACATCCCTGTCGTGTTCCTAAACATAGAGGAAAAGCTCTTACTATTTCCCCATTGAGAATGATATTAGCTGTGTGTTTTATTTATATGGCCTTTTTTGAGGATTTTTGTCATGAATGGATGTTTTACTTTGTCAAATGATTTTCCTTTATCTACTGAAAGGATTATATGGTTCTTATCCTTTATTTTATTAATGTGATATTTCACATTGATTGATTTGTGTATATTGAACCACAGTTGCAATCCAGGAATAAATCCCACTGAATCATGGTGAATGATTCTTTTCACATACCGTTGAATTCGATTTGTTAGTATTTTATTGAGAACTTTTGCATCCACGTTAATCAGGGTTATTGGCCTGTACTCTTTTTTAGTGGAGTCTTTGTCTAGTTTTAGTATCAGAGTAATGCTGGCCTTAAAATGAATTTGGAAGTTCTCCTCCATTTCTGTTTTTAGGAATAGTTTGAGAAAAATAGGTATTAACTCTTCCATAAATGTTGGTAGAATTTTCCTGTGAAGCCATCTGGCCCTGGCTAGGGTTATTAGCATATTTTTGTTATTATTTATTCAATTTTTTTTTTTTTTTGCTGATTATCAGTCTGTTCAGGTTTTCTATTTTCATTGGTTTCCATGTATTTTTTTTTTAATTTCTTCTTTGATTTCTTGGTTGACCTATTCATTCTTTAGAAGGATGTGCTTTAGGCTCCATGTATTCGTGGTCTTTCCAAAATTCTTCTTGTGGCTGATTTCTAGTTTTATAGTGTTGTGGTCAAAAATAGTCGTGGTATGATTTAATATTTAATATTTAATATTTTTTGTACTTGTTGAGGCCTCATTGTGACCTAGTATATAACATATTCTGGAAAATGTCCCATGTGCACTTGAAAAGAATGTGTCTTCTGCTGCTTTAGGATGAATGTTCTGAATATATCTGTTATGTCCATCTGATCCAGTGTGTCACTCAAAGCAATTGTTTCCTTGTTGATTTTTTGTTTAGATGATCTGTCCATTGATGTAATGGGGTGCTAAATTCCTCTACTATTGTTGTATTATCAATTAGTTCCTTTATCATTGTTATTAATAGTTTCATATATTTGGGGGCAATGGTGTTGGCATAAATATTACAATTGTTGAAACTTCTTGTTTTATAGTCCCTTTTATTATGATTTAGTGCCTTTGTTCATCTCTTGTCACAGTCTTTGGTTTAAAATCCAGTTTGTTTGATATAAGTATGGCTACTTTGGTATATATTTTTTTAATGTCCATTTGCATGAAAACTGCTTCTCCATCCCCTCACTTTCAATATGCAAGTGTCTTTAGGTCTAAAATTGGTCTCTTATAGGCAGTATATAGGTTTTTTTTTTTATCCATTCTGACACTCTATGTCCTTTGAGTAGACTGTTTAGTCCCTTTACATTCAGAGTAGTTATTGATAGATATGTATTTATTGCCTTTTTATTACTTGTTTTGTGGTTGCTTCTGGAGATTTTACCTGTTCCTTTCTAGTCTGTGTCCCTCTTGGTCTTTTCTTTCTACTTAAAGATTCCCCTTTAATATGTCTTGTAGGACTAGCTTAGTGGTCATGAACACCACTTTTTGGTTTGTCTGGGAAACTCTTTATCTCTCCTTCTATTCTGAATGATAGACTTGTTGAATAGAGTGTTCTTCACTGCAGATTTGTCCCATTGAGCACATTGAATATATCATGCCACTCCCTTCTGGCTTGCCAAGTTTCTGTTGAGAAATCTGCAGCTAGCCTTATTGGTTTTCCCTTCTAAGTTAATGACTTTTGTCTTGTTGCTTTTAATATTTTTTTTTCTTTATCAGTGTATTCGGCAAGTTTAATTACAATATGTTTTGGTGTTGACCTGCTTTTGTTGATTTTTTACAAGTTTTTATTTATTTACTTTGAGAGAGAAAGACAGGGAGAACAAATGGAGGAGGGGCAGTGCGCACGCGTGCGTGAGGGAGAGAGCGAGAGGGAGAGAGAGGGAATCCCAAGCAGGCTCTGCATCCCGTGCTGAGCCTGACATGGGGCTCCATCCCATGACCATGAGATCATGCATGACCTGAGCTGAAATCAAGAGCCATTCGCTTAACCAACTGAGCCACCCAGGCATCCCTGCTTTTGATGATTTTTATGGGAGTTCTCTGTGCCTCCTGGATTTGGATGTCTGTTTTCTTCTGCAGATCAGGGAATTTTTCTGCTATTATTTCCTCAAATTAATTTTCTGCCCCCTTTTCTTTCTCTTTTTCTGGGACCCTATAATATGAATATTACCTTTGATGGTGTTTCTGAGCTCCCTAAGTAGGAGCTTATCCATAATCCATAATTCTCTCTTTTGTTCAGTTTCATTATTTTATCTTCTATATCACTTATTTATTTCTCTGCTTCTTCCATCCTTGTGGTCATTACATCCAGTCTGTTTCAAATCTCAGTTACTGCATTTTTCATTTCTCACTGATTATTTTTAACACTTATCTCTGTCTTAAGGGCCTCCCCAAGTCCTCCATTCTTTTTTCAAGTCCAACAAGTATCCTTATGATTGTTGCTGTAAATTCTCCATTAAGCGTATTACTTACATCTGTTTTGATTAGATCTGTGGCCATGACCTTTTCTTGTTTCTTTTGGGATGAATGCCTATGTCTTGGCATTTTGTCTAGGTCTCTGTCTTCTGTGTTTTAGAAAAGCCTGTTATGTTTCCTGCTCCTGAGAGTAACTAATGAAAAAGAGGTCATATAGTGTCCAGGGACAGGTGCTTCAGGGTGTGTCTCTGGTGTGTGCTGTGTGTGCTCCACTGCTGTAGTTTGGCTGTTCTATCATTCAGGTCAGTCATCTGCAGAGGCTCTCCTTGCCTGCAGCGGGCAGTGTTTCGACCTTGGCCAGGATGCGGTGAGTTTTAACTAAGTGTTCTCTGATCTTCTTGTTAAATGAGACCTGATGTTATTTCTCTAGAATTGAAGACTTGCAGAACTCTCTGGTTGGGAGATGTGGTGTGTGTGGGGGTTTCTGATGGTCTTCTGGGGAAGGGACCCACCATGCTGGGACTGAGGCTAACTTGACCAAAAAGGGCAGTACCAGAAGAGTGCAGGAGGGCAGGGCATGGTGTAACCATGTTAGGCAGCCAGTGTTCATGCTGTGCTATTTACTGACATGGTTTATGCTGAGGGGCAGGGGAGGGAAATTGCACCAGCCAGCTCCTTTGTCCATGGATAGAGGTGTCCCTGCTTGTTGCTTTCAGGGAAGCAGTCCCAGGAGAACAAATAATTTCCCCTCATGCATCCCAGGCATTTTTCAGATCGCCAATTTCATGCTGTCCCCAGGCTTCTTGCCTGCCAGGATCAGCATAGTGCACTTTGGGCTCTATCCTAAACAAGACTGCTGACTTTTAAAGCTTCCAAATTTAGGGATGTGCTGTGGTGGGGAGCTGCACTGATCTTCTGGGGGAGGGTCTTGCTGTGCTGGCTTGGATGCAGGTTTGAGTGAGAAGGGCAGTCACGCTAGGGTGCCAGGGTGTAAGATGTGAAGCAAGCAGGCTAGGCAGCCAGTTTTGGGCCTAGCCACCCTTAGTACGTAGTTTTGTATCTATGCTGAGAGGTGGGCAAGGGAAATGATGCCCACCTGCTCTTTTGTCCCTGGAGAGGCCTCTCTGCAAATACCACCCTCACAGATGCACTCCAGAAAGGTGAATGGTCTCTCCCCATGTGCCTTATGTGATCCTCAGATCATGCTGTCTGCTCCAGGGTTGCCTGCCTACCTTCTCTCCAGCAGTAGGGCAGTGCCCTCAGGGCTTTATCCCAGCCAAGGCCACCAACTTTTAAAAGTCCAGTCTTTGAGCCCCTCTGGTTGCAAAAACTCATGAAAATCATCCCCTCTCATATTCCTACTCAATGGCTTTGGGGAAGCGTTTTCTTGTGTGATCCCCTGTGTGTTCCCCTCTCTCTCCCTCTCCCCTTCTGCAACCAGGACTGCCTCCTGTCTGCTGCACCTGTGATTCATTTCTCCCTCAAACCATGTCTCTGTACTTCCTACCTTCCTGACGTGGCCTCTTCTCTCCCTCTGGTTGTGCAGTTTTTCTGTCAGTCCTCAGGTTGATTTTATGGGTATTAGGAATGATTTGATAGTTATCTAGCTGTGTTTGAGGGACAAGGCAAGTCTGGGGTTCTCCTATTATGCCATCATCTTAACTCCCTCTCCATGGTGAATATTGAATACTAATTTTCAGGAAAGGAAATTTTGAATGAAGTTTCCTTTCTCTTACTGATGCCAGGATACTGACAGGATGTAATTTGATACCAAGAGTAGGCTGAAAATGGGATCTACTGGCAGAATTGGTTGAGCAAAACAATAGAAGGAGGACACTGAAATCAGATCTTTTCCAAATGAGGAGCTAGGTAAACATGTTATGAAGTCATGAAATATTTGGGTAAATTATAATCTCTTACATCTTATTGGTAATACTGAGTTTATGTACATAGTTTATACATGCAGATTAATACCATAATTTTGGGATCACCTGGCTATTTTTTATCACTCTTCATACAGGTTTACAAGACAATTTGGTTAGAGAAAGTATAATATGGTAACTGGAAGATAAGATTAGGACAAAATTGAAGTCTAATTTCTGTGAGTACCTTTTATTTACCATTCCTTGCCAGATAGACAGGCACTGCCCGGGGGAAATGACTGTATTATGAACAGAGGCAAACACCTCCCTCCCCACTCAGAGTGCCATGTCACCACTGTCTCAGTATTATTAAACTAAGGGTGTGGAGTACAAAGGACTGTGGCCAGGATACTGAATTTCTAAACAAAAACCCATGTTGTAATAAGCATTTTGTTTGCAGCTATTAGCTGAGAATTGACTGATAAAAAAATAGGGTAGAGGGGTGCCTGAGTGGCTCAGTCAGTTAAGCGGCCAACTTCCGCTCAGGTCATGATCTCACAGTTTATGGGTTCGAGCCCTGTGTTGGGCTCTGTGCTGACAGCTCAGAGTCTGGAGCCTGCTTTGGATTCTTTTTTGAGTGACTATTTTTGCAATTCTTTACTTCCCTCTCCTCTCCTCTACCTTTATCCACATACCTTTCAGCTACATGTAGTAAATACCTCAATCAAGATGCAATGAGAAGTACTTGCACATAAAGAGTTCATGAAATTGGAACTAAATGCAGCAGCAGCATGACCACTTTTCCTATATTGCAGAAGAGTTAGTGGCCTTTTCTTTCTTTCTTTTTTTAAATATTTATTTTGGGAGAGAGAGAGAGAGAGAGAGAGAGAGAGAGAGAGAATGAGCAGGGTAAGGGCAGACAGATAAGGTATCCCAAGCAGCTTCCTCACTGCCAGCAGAGAACCCCACAAGGGGCTCAATCCCATGGACTGCAAGATCATGACTTAAGCCAAAATCAAGAGTTGAATGCTTAACCAACTGAGCCACCCAGGTGCACCATGAGTGGCCTTTTCTAAAGCATAAACTTTATTAATAGGAAGAAGAAAGAGGGTGGATATTTGGCATCCTCTGGTGTGGACATTACAAGTCTATTCTATTGTTGCTTGACACCCAAGTTCAAACCCCACTCACCTTCCACTCTCTTTCATTCCTCTCTCCAATTCTACTAGATATTTGTTCAAGTATTGACCTTTCTCTCTGAAATCCTGTACGTAAATGGGAGCAGACTGGGCTCAATCTCCAGGGGCTAGATACTGGCTGGCCTAAGTCAGTTAAGGTGCTGGCATGACTCTAGCTAGTAATTTGTTAAGGTCAAGGGCACAGAAGACATTTTCTGGAAATTGAGGAAGGTATGCTGGTGTTAATGGGAATAGTTTTATAACAACTGAGAAACAGAGATGATTTATCGTCTGGATTTTGCTATGTCAGAATATGGTGCCCTGAGCTCTGACAGCCATCTTATGGAAATTGAGGCTGATGACATTGCCAACATAAAACAATACAACTGATTAAATATTATAGTCTCAGTCTTAATGATATCACTGAGCTATGCAAATGCACAGGTACCTAATTCTGTTCTTCTGTATGTGTGTAATAATATATTATCTGGTTAGTTAAGAAATTATATTTTTTAGTACTTGAACTCAAAAGCATTCTAACTGAAATCACCTTAAAGCAAAATAAAAAAAATAATAATAACAACATAGCAATAACAAAAATTGGATGTAAACTAAGTCCGGTCTATGAATACCAAGTACTCAAAAGAGGAAAGGTATGTTAAAAAGGGACAGGGTGTGGGATTACATGTTGGGTGGCTTGGGAGAAGAAATACAAAGATGAAGTTAGAAGAAATTTTAATTCGTCATTAACATCCATGGCAATCCAAAGCAACATCTATTTCTATTAGAGTTTTCATGGAAGTGAAGAGGCTAGAGTAGAAAATTGTATCAACAAGTTGCACAGAAGGATGGAGGGATAAACCTTGCAAAGAAAGTTCATGCCCCTAATCCATAAAAGACACAAAATGCACACAAGATTTCAAAAGCAACACAGCTTCTACAACTGAGACAAAATTTTGGTCAAAATCGGACTATCCAAAAAATGTTAACAATGAATTACATAATAAGGGCAAGCAAGCCTTCTTAAATCCTCACTATGCGAGGTCAGATTTAAAATGAGGCTACAGTTTCATGTGAAAGTCAAGTATGCCCAGCTGGTAAGACAGGAGGAAGTCAGAGTAGGGGCACCAAGAAGAATCTTGAAAGTGGTTCAGATATAGAGCACATACAGTGATGGCCCGTAAGAGAATGTTTACCATATGTACAGGTGAATGTCAATATCTCTCAGGATAAATAACCAAGCTTTTAAAGACTGATGGATAATGGAGGCATGCCACAAATATATTAGAAAATCATTTTAGTGTATTATCACTCTGAAATAGTATAAAAATATTTTAATATGGGATTGAAAATTCTCCTTTAATTTTTTTAAATGTTTATTTATTTTTGAGAGAGAGCGAGCGAGTGAGAGTGAGTGCACAAGCAGGGGAGGGGCAGAGGGAGAAGGAGACACAGAATCTGAAGCAGGCTCCAAGCTCCAAGCTGTCAGTACAGACCCCGACACGGGGCTCAAACTCAAGATCCACGAGATCTTGACCTGACTGAAGTGGGATGCTTAACTGACTGAGCCACCCAGGTGCCCCTGAAAATCCTCCTTTTATTTAAACCCATTATATGTTATAGTTTTCAATATTTTTCGCAATTACCATAGTATGTATTTTTGTGGATATTTATATGTTGCTTAATTTCTACACTAGACTGTAACTTTCGTAAGGGCAGAAAATCTATTTCTCATGTAGGGAAAGGGAACTGTAAGGTCCCTAAAGAGTTCCTTATGAATGTGAAAATTTCTCCATTTTGTCTTAAGGAAGGGGAGGAACCACAACTCAATTTTACATAAAACTTATACATAAAAAATTGAAATTGTGATAGGTAAATAAGATCCAGAATAACATTTTATCTGATTTTTTGTTTTATTTTGGAAAAGGCTAAATGTGGCCTAAAATACATTAATTAACATTATCACTAAAACATTAAAGAAAAGGAAAGTAAAGGACTTCACTTAATTTGAGAAAATCAGTGGCATCTGGTACAGTATAATATAAAAATGAAAAATATAGAAAGCATGGAGCTCCAGGAAAAAATAGCAATGTCTAGAATCAATAAGTACTTGCCGCATTGTAGCAAGGATATTGTATTGATTTTTCAAACTTCAGTCTGTGCTCATTTAGAAACTTGCTATTTGGTGTATATCTCTGGACTTTTATTAATATATATGTAATATAATATTCCACTTGCCAGCTATCCAGATAAAAGATCTGAAACTGTAATGATCAGCTATATGTCAACATACCATATGTAACAATGGGTTTTTCTTACAATTGCTATGAAATCTTCATATTATGGTGTTCTTTGTTACCAACACACACACACACACACACACACACACACACATTAAGATTAAATCTTAGAATTTTAAAATATGATCAAGTTTTGTCTTTAAGGAAACTTTGACATAAGCATAGATCTTCATAAAATATTTTGGGCAAAGATGACTGGATATATTATTTGCTATCCTTTCTTTCTGACTACATTTAATCGGGTATTTTGAGAATTGAGTGTCTCTGTTTACATGGTCATATAAAACCAGTAGTTTCTTTAAAAGTCTGAAATCATGATTACAGAAAAAGATAAAATTAATAAGTTAATACAAACCATTGGGCCATGCCATAATTTGGCTTAGAAATTTTAGATAAAATTGAGAGAATCCATTACTATGATTCTACTGTGGTACTGTGGATACATATTATAGAACTCTTCAAAATAGCTATCTAGAATTCAAAAGTTATCTAACATTCATTCACATTTATTTTCCTTTTTAATTAGATAAGCCATATGTTTGTACTATAACCATTTGAAAAATAAATTAGAATAATGCGATAAAAAACATTAACTGAGCTCTTACAACCTAGATATAACATTATTAAGGCAATATGTTTATAGATATTTTCCTAGACATATGAACACACACATAAATCTACATAATTCAATGATAAAAATATGATTTAAAAGAGATTCATTTATCTCTATCTATATCATAAATACTTAAAGAAACTAGTAACTGCTAATGTCTAAACTGAGAAAGGCAACACACTTTTTTCAACCCTATTCATTATATGATTGCTAAAAGAACAAGGATCACATTAGTTAAAAGAACAGAATAATATAATAAAAGTATTTTACAGCATTTATTATTTACTTTTTTCAAAGATGTTTTATCCTTTGCACTATGGTCTATTTAAGCTAGAAGAATTACCTAAACTAATTTTAAAGATTACCAACTCTTGATTCTTTCACAATTTTGACTTTCTTTTATTAATTCTTTATTTTGACAAATCTCTCAGAAGTCTAGAGTTACATCTTTCAGTAATATTTATCACCCTTGTTACCTGAGTATGTCTGGACTCAGTAAGTCAGTCTAGAGCCATCAATCTGTGCATATGTTGGGGGTATTTTAGTCTTTGGAAAATTATATTTTCTATTTTTCCTTATTCCCATTCATAGATAGCTCTTTTTTTTTTTTTCAAATACATACTTGTGACCTTGTTTCTTCTTTTTATCCCTGTACCATAATTTTTTTCAAAAACCTGTGCCTACGTTCTTTCCACTTGTTTGCCTGGTACACTGGAATTCTCTTCAGTTTGTACACCAAAGGGAATGTCTCAACACATATTTTTGTCAGCTGTGTTATTTTGTCTCATTTGCAGTGGCAGTTACTAGTGGAATGGATCCAAGATCATGTCCTGTATTACATGTACTATTTTCAACTATATTAAGTGACATGGGCTCATATCAATGTCATCTAATCTAATCCTATACTATATGTTATTCTTGACTTATTCCCTTTGCCAGTCTGTAACCTCCCTCAATAACAAGGTTTATTTGGATATTAAAGGAAATAACCCCGCACCAAATCAAACCAAACCAAAAAAAAAAAAAAAAAAAGGCACCTGACTTTCATCTTCTGTCATTCATTTATGTAAGTTTCAGTTCCACAAAACATGTATATGGATTTAGAATTAATACATAATCCTTGAGGAAAAGACATTACCTATTTGAGTACTGTGGTTATATACAATTCCTTTGGCCTTTAATCTTACAAAACACACTTATTTCTAAAGTTACTTCGGTCAACTACCCCCCCCATTCCCTTCAGTAAGGCAATATTAGATTATCTTCTTATAGTGTGCATTCTGTCCTAAGATCCCCCAAACCCTTAACTGTTTTTATTTGTACTTTAGGACTCAATGTTATGCTGTAAAGTTTTATGAAATCTGAAGAATGCATAAAACTTATCTTTTGGGAAATAATATAAGTGCATATGAAATCTTAACTATTATCCAAATTATTGTTATATTAGGAGGATAAAATAAAATTTTTCTTTACCTCAAAGTAACTATCTATTGTAGATTCTCTATTGTGAATTTCATATTCATAAGTATAATTAAGTATAATATAAAAATTAATTTTTAAAAAAGTTGTCAAACTTTGGGAAACAATACTAAAAAATCTTGGTTTATTGTCTTTGTGTTTCTCCTTATATCTGAAAAGTAAAGATCTTCTTTTTAAGTGAATTAGATCACGAAGTTTGCATAAATTCCCATATTCTATATAAGTGAAAAATCCATATATGAATTGATACAAATTTTATAGATACATCCTGGTAATTATTAACATCTCAAGAGAAGAAAATTGTAGTGGATTGAAGTTAATGTTTTTCTAAAATATCATAGACAAAATAGTTAATATTATATTCGTTAAAATTAATCTAGTATATTTATAAATAAAAGTGATTATTTCATACCACTCTATCTGTTTGAACAATTTTTCAGAAACAAAATTGATCTTGGCATTTACATTCAGAGTTATTGTCATTATGTCATAGAATAACACTGCCTTAAAAGATGCCTCACACACCGTATTTCTGCCATGCTTATTGATTATCCTTCAGCATATAAAGAACTTGTAAGGTTAAAAAGCATTTAAAGATTTATTACCAGTATTGATCTACTTTTTTGTGGTGCTGAAAGCAAATATAAATCCAGTTCCAGCAAAAGATACAGTAAACATTACTGTTTAAATACTAGAATTTAGCAATTTAGGGAATATTTTCACTATGTAATAAAATGTACTATTTGCTACTTGTTACATATATGGATTCTTATTTCATTATCAAGATTTATCACCTTGTTGGTGCTTTTTATTGATTTAGTGAAAACTAAATAAATCTCAACTCCAGCCCACGGAATGCTTCCTTGATTATGGGTATGCTATCCTTAATTCAGCTCAACTAACCCAAAACATGATATGGATAATCTTTTAGAATGGAATAAAAATACTCTTTAGATCTATATCTACTTCATCTATACCTATGAAAATATTTTATTTTCTCTATCAATACCTGTGTATTATTAATGAAAATACAATATACCTACATATCATATTTTATAACATTTATCCCATGTATACTTCATATGTACATACATACATATATGTATATATTTTTAAAATAAGTTTTCTGCGTAAAAACATAGGACTTCCCATGTGCTGTAGAGTGCTAAAATTTTAATGTGATGTTTTAAATATATCTTTCTGTATTTCTAGCTTGTTTTTTATGTGAGCTTTAAACGACATTACAATCATTAGAAATTAGAAGATGAGTTCAGAGAGCTTAAATACTTTTTCTCCATTAACTTTGGACCTAAGACAAATGGAAAATTGATATAATCTATCACATTAGTCCATGTAGGGCGTGTGTAGAGACCACGCTTTTAGTTTTTCTTCTGCACTGAATACACAGTTCTCACACTATATGGATTAAGTAGGCCAGGTAAAGCGTTTTAATCAGGAAGCTAAACAGTTTCATTAGATAATTGATACCTGTCATTGGATCATGTTCTCTAAGAAAAGTCGTCTAAGGACAAAAACATGTGTACAAACAGAACCGGAAGTTGTTTCACCCATTTGTAATATCTAAGCTATTGAGTCTTAATGGCCCTCTCTGAAAGAAGTCCATATTTCTCTTAAACGTGGCAATGTTATAATCATGGATAAATGGTGTTTATTATGCACTTTCACATAACTGATGCTTGATAGACATAAAAAGCAAAAATGTTCAAAATTCTCTAGACTCGACAACAAAAGGAACAGTGAAAATATTTCCCATTTCTTTTATGTAAATGCATACCCAACAGGAAAACTGGAATGTTTCTGAAAAGCAGCCATAACATATCAATTGAAAGAATTACAAATCAAACAGACATCCATCTAGTCAGAAATCACCATCTGTAGGAAAGAAAAACCAGTATTCAAGATTATTTTTCAAATGCTCTAGCATATAAGATCACTGTTTTTTAACTCTGAAAATAGAACCTCCACCTATGACATTTTTCATATTCTTTGAAAGGTCAGATAAATGTCATTTCACATGTCAGACTAAGTGCAGATGACCAGCTGCATCCAAAGTATGATTTCATTACTTCTCCCTTATCCAGTGCTCACATCCCTTCGCACTCACCAGGATGCGGTCTGTAGGCTGTTCTCATCTTTCCTGTCTGTGGTGGAGTTCACTTCCACCTCCTCTCCCTCTCTGCCCAGACCACTGCATGGTCAGCAAGTTCATGTGCTTAGAACCCCATCTCTGTCATTCTGCTGCACCTGTCTTTGCAGCTTCCAACTACGGGTGGACTACCATTCCTACTTATGCTTTCAGAATGCTAGAATTCGTGAAACATGCTGCCCTCCCCCACGCACACCTTTTCTTTTTTACTAGAAAGTAATACAAAGTAATAAATTAGTCCAACATTCATGAATTGAACACATGATGTCCTACAACGCTTCTATTTATTTCAAATCAGCCTTGCTCTTATTTCCCAGTGTACTGCTTCCAGATCTTTCTCAAGAGCTGCTTCCAAATCTCTTTAGCTCGTTAAGCCCTGAGGATCAGATGTGTTTTCCTCTTCCCCTTTTAAGTGTCCTTTCTACACACTTTCCTGAGAAGATCAAGACCGTTCAATGTGCTCTCTCTCAATTTTAATTATATCTCTTATATTATGTCTGTGATTTCAACATTTTTTCATTTTTTCTTCTGTGTGGAGAAGAAGCAGGAGGAGGAGGGGGAGAGGAGGAGGAGGGAGAATAAGGAAATAAATTTACATATATATAATATATATATTTTATAATATATATATGACCCACATACACACATAGGCATATGTGCATATACACATATATGTCCTGTTTTCCAGAGAGAAGCTCTTCATTTGAGCATTTCAGTTCCTGTCTTTGCTCCAAAGCTGTGCTCAGTATTTCTCCTCTCATAATTTCACTTCTTCCTCTGTACTGAGTCCGTCTTTGTTAATATTCCTATCTTTCCTCCCAACATCACAACAATGAAAAAAATTACGTCTTCCAAAACTAATGTTACCTTCCTAACTTATGCCACCCTTTGCCATCACATATTAAAAGAGTAATCTATATTGATTTTTTTCTGTGGCTCCTAGTGATTCTCTTCTGCTATCTTGTAAAAAATGAAGTCACCATGATCATCATTGCAAATTTATGTTTGCAGTCCTTTCTTTGTAATATTCTTTAATATCACAAAACAATGACTATTCCTTCCATCACTCTTCTTCCTTAGACATTAGACTCTCTAGTTTTCCATAACGTATTTTAGAGGTTTTTCTCATTTTGTTCTGTTTTACCACTGATGTCTTCTACTTTTCTTCCCACATTTGAAAGATTCACCTGTCTTTATTATTCACAACTCTGGCAATTTTCTCATAATAAATCCTACAATCATCTGTTTTAGAGTAACCAAGGGAATTATGGACCTGCAGATTCTCCAGCTCTGATGCAGATCTACCAAATCAGAAAACCTGGAGAAGTGCATGAACTTCTCAGTTTCTTTAAAATTTTTTAATGTTTTATTTATTCTTGAGAGACAGAGAGAGAGACAGAGAGAGAGAGAGAGAGAGAGACAGCACGAGCAGGGGAGGGGGAGAGAGAGGGAGGGAGACACAGAATCTGAAGACAGGCTCCAGGCTCTGAGCTGTCAGCACAGAGCCCGACGCGGGGCTCGAACCCATGAACCACGAGATCATGACCTGAGCCAAAGTCGGATGCTTAACCGACTGAGCCACCCAGGTACCTTGAAATTCTCAGTTTCTAACAAGCACTTTTAATGGTTATTATGCATCCCACACATCAAGAATTATTGCTGTATATATTCATCCCTTTGGCGATCTTATTTAATTCTGTGATTTATTATGCCACCTCTATGAAGATATCTCTAAAGTTTTATCCACATGCTGACCTTATTTTTAAATTCTTGCTCCATATTTCCAGATGCCAGATAGCTATTATCATTGATAGTCTCTATCAATAATCTCATCATGTTATAGACACTCAAATTCCCCCATTTGAGATTATTATAGAATGGATAAAAAATTTCATTTACGATCAATGTAGATGTATTTGTAATGAATATCGTTTTGACAATTTGTTGACCAGACAAAGAAACAGCCAGGCTAATTTTCTGTAATCTTGTCGTCAACACGAAACAAATTTTGTTTTGTTTTGTTTTTATGATCATAATCTCATCTGCTTTAGTAGAATTTATTTACTTTTAATCTTCAAAATATATGGATAATGGGCTTCTCCAGATTCATTGCACATTCCAAGAATTAAAGAGGGTCCAGATAGTCCTTGAGTGTCTATGGTGTATGTTTGTGTATTTATAAGGACAATTGAGATTTCCATTTGATTTATGGGACAGGACACTTTTTAGACTCATAAAATAGTGACTTTTAAAAAACAGTGCCTTAGTTAATTAAGCTTTTGATCACCTAAAGAAAAAATAACATCTTTATATGCTGCTGTGTTTTGAATTTCCTAAATACAGTACTCAAGCAACACATACTGTATATTAAATAGCAACTTGCCTCAGGATGCACAGTGTTAGATTCATATATTCTTACATATTTTCATTACGTTTGAATTGAGTCCAACATTTTTATAAACCTTCACTGCATACAATGGCTTGATAGATAAAAGAGTTATTTAAAATTACCATAACTGAGGGTGGATGCACTTTGAACATCACTATCAAAATTTTATACACAGATGTGACATTCATCTGTCCATTGTTATGAAAAGAGAAATTTAAATTTAAGGAAACTTTGCATACTAAAATTATAGCCTAAAATGTGTATAATAAAAAATAACCTTTAAACATTCTCATGATGTCTAAGAAAAATTGTAATGTTCTATTACAAGATCACTACACCAAAAATGCATTAGAATTCAAAGGACAGTATGTACAGCTTTCTCTTCCAGTGTACCATACCCCCAATTAAGAACACTTAACTTCAAAGTTGATAAGAAGAGAGAGATTTGCATCTTATGTCATCATCCAAGTCATTCAGTAAGACAATATATTAAGCATAGAAATTATTCTCTATTTTCATGCACAAACAATAGAGCTGTTATTTGTGCTCCAGTAAAATCACATATAATAAAAATGTGATTGATATGACACGAGGCTCTATAGAGGAAATGTTTTATTGGAAATTATAAGTCTCCCCAATGCACATATGGCCACTCTACAGTCCATGCTATCTAATGAATTTCTAGTCCAATATGCAGATTAAGCTCACAATACACATCAAATTTATTAAGTGTTGCCACATTCCACTAAAGAACAATATAACTATTATTACAAATTGCCTATTCTACATGCTTTCATATTTGGTGCAATAACTTCATAAATATTAGTATGCTCTAATTAATAACTTCAATTTAAACTGAGACACCTGCCAGAGGTAATCCAATATATCTAAGCGGGATATGTTCATAATGTTTCTTCATTTCTGATATAAATAGAAAAAATAGTTCTCATGAACTGCTGACAAAATTAGCATCTTAATAAAAGTGAGAAAAAAAATCTCTTTTCCTGGACTTCCTAGAAGCAATGAATACAAAACAAAACCCTGCCATTTGAAACCAAATGCTATTAAGAAATAGTTTGCAAATAACCATCCACTGATGGTTCCTAATCTTAGGTATGATAGGAAATTTATTTCTTGAGTATGTGCCTGGAAAAAATATAAATATGAAGAATAGATTGTAGCAAGACTAATAATATTGATCAATGAATAGACTTCCCAATGGCAAACACTGAGTATACCAAAACAGTACCTGTCTGGAACACTTTTTCTCCTCAAAAAGAAGCCATGTCCACCAAGAGGGAATGTGGTAGGTTAAACAATATCTCTTTCCAAAAGGTGTCCATGTAATGGATAAAAAGAAGTCAAAAGAGTCCCTGAAACATGTTATCTTACATGGGAAAGGGAACTTCCAGATGTTAAGGATCTTGACTTTGGGAGATTATTCTGGATTTCTGGGAGGTCTGCTATAATCACCGAGAAGTTACAAGAGAGAAGTGCCATGATTATGGAATCAGAGGGCACAGGCAGAGAGATTGGTATTTGAAGATGCTACACTGTGGGCTTGAAGATGGAGCAAGGGGCCAAGAGCCAGAGAATGCACGAGGCTTCTAGAAGGTGGAAAGGATCCGGAAATGCATTATCCCCCAAGACCTCCAGAAGACATATAGATCTGCTGACACTCTGATTTTAGCTCAGAGATATCTTGCCTGAATTTTAGCTTCCGGAACTATAAGTGAATACATTTCTGCTGCTGTAAGCCATACAATCTTTCTCTTAGTAGACCATCACCAGAATAATAAAATTTGATGTAGACTAGAACAGCTCAACTTATTTATTAATTTAATTCATGTCAAACATATGGTCCCTGAAAACACACAATTTCCTGGATTTGTGGTGTGTGTGGTCATTATTTGAAAGTGCTTATAGCACTTACTCTAATACAGAAAGGTAAAGATAAATACCATCATCAATGCTTTCCCTCCTGGTTTAATTATAATATATTACTAATATGAGATACATTGCACATGCATTCTAAGAAATCCTCCTCTGAAAAAGCATGGAGAAGAATTTTATAGTCACAAGATAAGTATGCCCTGCTCTCATAATCAACACTAGTAAATATGACTTGACTTTAATGCTAAGTGAGTTATTGCTCTGTGTAGTGGCAGAACATCTGATAATCATGGCCTCCTGAAAAAGCACTGCCTGGAGGATTTAGACACTCTGAGCTTTTTGTTTGCTTCTGAAAGACACTCACTGAAAAATCTTTGAACACTCACTTCACTTCTGGACATCTCAGTCTGCTCATCTACAGCATTAGAAAACAAGACAACTGCTGTAAGATTCTCCATTCCTCAGATGTTTACAATATGAAAAAGCAAGCCCAACAGATCCAGAAAGAACTGCAGTGCTCTTATTCTTTCTCCCAGTACAGGGCACTTGAATATGTAAGTGAGGATATGAAAGTTAGTTATTTGTTTTTCAAGGTTCAGCACAACTCAATTGGAAGATAAATCCCATACTATTTTGCTTAGACATCACAACCTAACTTTGATTTGGATTCTACTATAAACACCATTGGCCCTTTATTTGCATATTGCTTATATTCTAATTTTTCAGTGGTACAATTTTGTTACAATTATTTAGAAAAGCTGTCAGAAAATCAAGAAAAACAAAATTTTGAGACTTAACCATCTCCTTGATCCCTCATATCAATCAATATGTCCTCAAATTGCTGCTCTCCAGACCTAAGAGTATCCTGAGGATAATATAAATGATTAGGAACATGAGTTAAACGATAGGCAATATACCCATTTAACTTATAGCACATACATAGAAAAATGTCAGATGCAGACAGAAAAATATGACTGATTTTGACATCTGTGAGATCAGTGATATAATATCTTCCCCAGAGTGTACAACTAAGCACTCTGAATTTCCCTTCTTCCTTCCTTCCCTCCTTCCTTCCTTCTATCCATCCTTTTTAAATAGAATTACAGGCTTTGACATCAGGCAACCTGAGTTTTCCCTCTCATCCCTCTTTCTATCTCTCATCTTTCTCTCCCATCTCTCAATAGATAATAGATAGATAGATAGATAGACAGACAGACAGAGAGATGTAGAGGTAGAGATGGAGATACATACCTTTCTGACCTTCTCAATTGTTATGGTGTGAGCCCAGAGGTAACTGTCGAAGAGTAGACACATCATTTACTGGGCTTAGTCTCATGGTACCCATTCATTTACAAGAAATGTAAACAATTAAAACAGGAAGTTACAGTAAAGTGAGACATATTGCAAATAGGGGGAATGCCAAGTTGCTGTGAGAGCAATTCATGGGGAAATGAAGTTTAAGCTCATCAGACCTGAGGGATGACAGGGGAAGATGGCCAAAGTGGTGGAGGAAGGGACAGCGACAGGAAGGAAGTGACTTCTTGGATGTGGTGCGGTATGTTCACAAGCAAGAGGGCCAGAGAGCTTGTCATGCCCAAGAGCTGAGTGTTACTCTCTTTCTCTGGAATGTAGATCATGGGGGGAATGGAGGTGGCAGACGGGAGAAATAGGAACAAAATAATAGGAATGCCAAGAAATAATGACCCATCATAACAATAAACTTGTTCTCTTTAGCTGAGATCCTACACTTTCTCTCCCTCATGTGTTCTCGTAATTCAGTCAATTTCTTCCACCATCAAGGCTTGTCCTACCTGAGACACCTGTACTGTCATTCTACCAACCATCCCAGTGGCTATGCCTGAGGGGAAGTGGAAACCAGATTGACTGGCAATTAGTACTAAACTTTAATAATCCCCAGAAACTTTAGGGAAGAGAAAAATGATGTAACTTTATTTGGTTGTTATGAAAACGTGTACTTAGATTTCAGAAGCAGGAACTTTCAAGCCAAGTTAGTAAATAAAATTAAGAAACAATGTTTCTGTTTCATAAAATTTTGTCATTAGATTCAAAACTTTTTTGTGACATGGTGTATATCTCATATCCTTATTATTTATTTTAATATTTTGTTATGAAAGTACTATTAGGTTATGGCAGAGAAATTGGGTAATAAAGAAAATAATATTATATGACCATGCCCTCCTAAATTATTTGCCTTGTCCTCTTGTTTTCTCCTTTAATTTTTTAATTCAAAATTGATTTCTGCATTTGAACTGAAATGTTTTGACTTATGGAATGTATTTTATTTTAAAACTCAGGACCTATTATACACATTTCTATATTTTTAAAGATTGTGTGCATGTGTGTATGTGTATTCTTATTTCTCTATAGAATATAAAAGTATTAACACTTAGTATTTTCAATATGGTCCATATTTAGTCAAGAAATTACTGTCAAGAACTATCAGCATTATAGAATTTAATTTCAAAAAGTGTATATTGTGGAAGTGATCTACTTTTAAATATTTATAAATAGATGGCTTGGGAAGGTATTAAATGGTTTCACAAGAAAATGACTCTTATTTTGAGAAAAAAATTTCCTTGGAAAAATGAACATGAGTCAGAGAGAAAAACAGGCCTACGACAGCCTATAACAAGAAAAATTAGCATTGTGTTTTCTCTTAAATAAAAATAAAAAATATAGTATATAAAGAATGTAGGAAGATTCTTTTTTACTTCAATTTTTAATCTCACCACCGTTATGTTCCATGAAGCAAAATAAGAAAGTACAGTTTTGCAAATTATGCATTTGACTTTTTTTATCCTTAAAAGAACAACTTAAAATACCATTTATTGCTCATTAATAATATTCAGAAGTGACGGATAAAATGTGCATATATTCTCCAAAAGGATTTTGCCCTTTTGTGATAAAGGTTCTAACGCTTAATATTTGTGCCCTGAAATTCCACAGAGCATCATAAGCTGTGGGAGGGGAGGACACTGTGTTCATTTTAGCCATCGTTTTTCAAAATAAACCCTGGTTTTTCTTTATGTTAACACTTGAATAATGCAGAGCATCGTATAAAACATTCTGTCTTCAGAGTTTTGTTCTATTACACCGAAAAAAATCGTTTATATGAGTTGTTTGCTGGTGTCATACTTAGTCATGAGACATATATAAAGGTATTTATGATTTACATATAAATGCTGCATGTATGAACACAGGCACTTGACTCCTGACATACACATACACGTATATATGGGTGACTGCATGTACATGTGGGGCTCCTCCTTGTCCCTTGCACCTAGCAGTGTGTCCCACAGACTTCCAGCTGCCATTCTCTGTGTTTCTGCAACTGTCACGAACACCACTGTGTCACGCGTATTGCGGGTCTTAATGCCAGGGAACTGACACATCTCGGGAGCTGTCCCCTGACAGTAACTCCAGGAAGCTGGTGAATGAAGATCTCGGCCTTCTTGCCCCTTGAGTGAAATAATCCAGTGACATCTGTTTTAGACACGTCTCATAATTCCAACCCACCTCTTGGTCCCAGTATGAGAGTCCAAGCGCCCACCAGTGGTATCTGGCTTCAAGAAACAGCTGTCCCATATCTCCCTACTCTGCCCATGTTCCTTGCTCCTCCGGACAAACTCCTCGGTGGTTCTGTGTCAGCTGTGGCAAGACGCAAAATTAAGACCTCATGTTTGTCTTTCTCATATGCCTCATGAATAAGAGGTTTCCATAAATTGCCTCAAGATTTCTACTTTAATGGCGCCTTTCTCTTGTTCTCTTCTCCATCCCCACGAGTTTACAGCTCCACATGCCTGTGTTCTTCCCTCCTTTCCCTCACCCAGAGGAAGGGTTAAGTGTATATGAACATGTACACACACTCACACACACACACAGCCAATATCTGTGATTTGTAACATACATAATATACTCTAGTTGTCATATGTATAAGCATATGTGTGCATATATCTGTATCTGTTTATATTTAAATAGCTGTGAATAATCTATGTTCATCAGACAAGTCATATACATTTTTTATACTATGTTTCAAGTCATGTAAGCCTAAAGAAATGGTTGTGAATTTCTATTTGAATTTAGTCTTTCTAAGGTATCCGTAGTTACTCACAAGGCTTTGAGAAATAAGTTGTAAAAACAAACACTTTACAGGTCACCTATTTTGAAGGATTAAAAGTTGATACTTGGTGAAAATATTCATTGCTTATAAATGACTCTAGTGTGGCATAAAGGATCATATTTTTCCATCAGTGGGGTTGTTTTAACCCAAATATGTTCTCTGGAATGGCAGTATTCTCTGGAAAAATGCATATTTTTCTTTTGACAAATTAATATGGTATAAAAGACCATAACATTTTCTTAAAGTGTAAGTGTAATATGTTAATTATTTTATAATGAAAAAATTAATTCATACATTTAAATAATTTCATCTTCATTTTCTCAACATTGAAACATATTTCACACTTTATGAAGTATACTTTATCCTTCCTTAAATTAAATAGAAAAAATAATCTTGCACTGCAATAATTTTTTTAATATATATTTATTTTTGATAGAGAGAGAGAGAAAGTGAGCAGGGAAGGGACAGAGAGACAGGGAGACACAGAATCTGAAGCAGGCTCCGGACTCTGAGCTGTTAGCACAGAGCCCGATGCGGGGCCTGAACTCACAAACCGTGAGATGGTGACCTGAGCTGAAGTCAGACGCTTAATAGACTGAACCACCCAGGTGCCTCCTTGCGCTGAAAGAATTTGATTACAACCCAACACTTGTTTGCTCTTTCTCAGGAATATTTTATGTTCATGTAGACTTACATCTGTATTATTTAAGCTGTGACTTTATTTGCTGTTCCTTTAAATGCTGAAATGAATTCTCACATAAAACACAGACCACTTGGCATATTAGACAACTTACTGATTCAGAACATAGAAATTTAAGATTTTAGAAAGCATGGAAGAGTATCCAGTAATATAACATTTTTCTAAACTGCAAAGAATCTTTGTATTTATATCAGGTTTCATCTTTTACAGCTACTTATGTTTACAATGTGCATTTTTTAGTGCTGTTGTACTTGACATTGTTACATTCAGTGCCTATGATAGAGCATTTTAAATTCCCTTGTTCAGAAACAAAACTACATCACCCCTAAATGACACAGATTTATGAGGATAGGTGACAAACATATAAAATAGGACTGTCAGTTGGACCTTTGCCTTTTCCTTCAGTTTACCAACATCAGGTAAATTAAACCTGCAAGAAATGGTGTTTGTGTTTTCCAAACACAGGATTGCTTGGAATATTTGGAATGTGCAGGATTGCCTTGGGGAATCATATATCTCTGTCTATAGAATGCTTTTCTCCTACTTTGATATTATTTTACATTATGCAAAATAATCTGTAAAATCTTAAAAACTCACTGGTTTGAACCGCTTCTTTGCCAGACTTTTAAGCCCTTGGATGTCCTTAAATAAGCAGCTTCCAAATTTTGCAAGTTTCTTGAGTTTAAGCACACCAGGTAGAACATTTATGCTCTGACACACACACACACAAACAGGAAATGCACATTCAAAGAAAAGAATGAATCATTTTTTCTGTATCTATAGGAAATAGGTTATTTTGTACTTCCTGGAGATTTAAAATAAGTACTGTTAAACCTCAAAATATTTTAGCATATTAACTATCACTGTCTTAGTAAAATTATTAGGAAATGGTCTAGGGCAATTTATGTTCATCAGAGTGTTGGTGGTGATCAGAGAGCTTGGCAAAGGTATTCTTCCACAAAAACTGAATAAAAATGTTATTTTGCCTATCACTAGAAAATATGTGTTAAATATGGCTTTTCCGTCAAAAGGAGGAAATTGCAAGGGATTACAGTTGAGGAAGAGTGAGAATTGTGGATATTTCAAATCTCTTCTACTCTGTTCAGGGCAGTTTGGGCAATGATCTTCTTTTTCTACTGAAGGCCAGCGAGCTGGTGGTCACTGCCCTCCACAATAGCTCCCCTAGAAATCCCTCTTTGTCTTGCCCTTGCCCCTTCAGAGCAAAGCATTTTCACAGCTTTCTTCTGTTACTAGTCCCTGAGTCCTTAGCTAACCTTTCTATTTCCCTTATCCTTATCCAAACTCTTAAAATAATCCCTTTCAACACTCTCTTCAATTACTCCCTTAGGAAATTATTCATCCATTTCCTTCCAAGAACATCATAATACACATTATGTTTTCAGGTTCTATATATGGCACTACAGAATGGCACTCAAGCCTGGGAAAAATTAAAACCTCTAGGCTAGGAATATTAAGAGTCTTATTTCCTTAAAAAAAAATCTTGTAATAAAAGTGACCAATAATGTTATTAAACACTCAAACTCAGAATGTTGGCTTACAACAACATCATTTGATCATTTAACAACCATCCAATACTTCTGTGACGCACTACATGCAAAACAAAATAAAACAAAAAAGATGAGGTGAAGAATAAAAGGGTGTTTTCTAAAGAATACATTATTCATACATCTTGTAATATAACTTCAGATTTGGGAGTTGTGTGTCTTGATCTTGAGCTACCTAACCAAAGGACTTTTATTTTTATTGCTTCAATTTTAAGAAAAGTGTTATCAGTATCTTTCTGATTGACATGGAAAGATATGACTACAGGTCAATGACCATAACAGAAGATAATAAATTATGAATCTGACTTTTATTGCCAAGCCTAAGTGGTCATTGTTAAACTAAAATTTTGAAACATGCATTTCACTTATCGGCACTCACACTGGCTACAACAATCCCATCATGCCCTGAAATCTGAACTGTGGGATTAAAATTGAATAATAACGAAATAATGAGTATTCTCTAAAAAATACCTACTGAAAACTTAAATAATAAATTATAATTCTTCCCCATTGTATATATTTTAGAGTTTTTTCAACAAAATGAGAGGTACTAATTAGAATTTCAACAGTATGAGAAACAAACCCAGTTTTCACGTATTGATTAAATACACATATTGTTATTGAATTTTTCCAAATTTAACTGAAAATGAGCAGGTGAAATATAATTTTTATTGAAAATACAGACTCATGAGTTTCTCCCAAATCTATAGCTGAACAATGGAACTAGACATTTCAAATCAATCCCAGAGTGATCCTATCATGATTCTGTCGTTAGAGACTCTTTATATAATTAACGTTAATTTCAGTGTCTTAAAGTAGTTGATTCAATCAAAAATATGATAAATTAAATATTAATCAATCAAAAATGTTTTGGCATCGTGTAGAGGCAGTCTAATTTGTTTGTTTCAGGTAATCTGAGTGGGAAAAAAATGTCTGTTGTGAGAATTCAAAGCCCAAGTTTGCCAGGCAGGTGAAACTTACGTATCCATGCCCCATGCCATTTCTTTTAGAAACAACCTTTCACAGGGGTTTAGTTTGCTAAAGTACATATATTTTTAAATGTTCACAATAATTGCTTTATGTTATTTCATTTATGTCAACTATTTTTTTCTACAGTCATAAAGAAAATTTTCGTATGCTATTGAATCAGAAATACTTGAGCCTGGGAAACTCAACCATCTAGAGCTATTAATTTCAACCTATTTAATTGTCTTAATATTTAATTTTGGGGGGTGGAAATGAAGAAGATCTCAAATATTTTTATTAGAAACCTGAATTTTCATTTAAATAGTTGATATGCTCATATAATTACTGAACATAATGAATACTGCCATATATAAGTAAAAACAATCCAACATTCCAATTTCATCCAGCTGAATCCTCCACATACAACATTAACTTGATCATTGCCACCATCCATTATATGTTTACACACATGCTCCAAATATACCAAGTTTAATAGTCAGATTTTATGTTAATCCATCTTCTCTTTTAACTTCTATTTATATTTAATCTCCTTCCCCAAAATATATTACAAATTTGGTTAGCTAATAAACATAAAAGATAAAACATAAATGATAACTGTTATTTGAAATGCACTTCTATTTCTCAATGAGACGGAAGATTTTTGCTCACTTTTTTTATTGCTCTGAGAATGAGACAGGTCTCAGCACCCATTCTCTAAATTCATATTTTGTTCTGAAAGTTTAGAAAATTTATTTATATAAATAAGTACATTAGAATTGAAGGAGTATTTCATAGCCATATAATTTTAATTTTTAAATTCTTTTTGGTTTATACAACAAAATTAGCCAATGATATCTGACTGCTGATGAGTCATTTAGCTATTGTTTTAATATTATTGAAGACAATGATTTTAAAGCATTATATCTGCCATAAGATTTGTTATCTAGACATTAGAATATTTTTCATCACAATCTGGGAAATATATTCAATAGGTTTTATTTGTAATTCTAAAATTATTATTAATTTTATATTTACTATTTTATTTTGGTACTCTTATTTATCCCAATATACCCAGAACTGGTGGAGACAATAAGTATTGTTGTTTGTTGTTGTTGGTAAAACGCTTGTATCTTTTCATAAGCTTTAAGAGCATTTTCTGTAAAACTTTAAGACTGAAGACTTTCCTCATTCAGTTTACGAATGGCAAGTTTGAAAAGATCTGTGTTTCTAGTTGTTCTCGGAGTCTCTTCTTACGCCCTCTGTCAATGCACCATAATAGAAGTCATGATGGGTTAGGAATATGCCTGTCTCAGTTAAAGTAGAAGGATGCTCATGAAAAGCAGAGTGGGAAAGCAGAGTTAGTAGGATACCTTTGGCAACAAGAGTGTTTCCAGGCAGGCCAGTTTTGAGAAATTGTGTTAAGGAAAACAAAAGTTTGTCCAGTTTTCCTAAGGCTATATACATGCCTGTGTATCCTTGGCGAGATTTTGTGGGCATCCAAAGTGATACAGAGCCCAATGTGATCTCTAAAAGTGACTACCTGAATAAATAGGGGCCGATTTATTGAATCTTTCTAAGCAACCATGTACACAGTTAGTATCTAGATTTGAACATTCTAAGCTTGCTTGCAGCCCTTGACCAATTGTATAAGCCCTTCATTATTAACTATCCAAAATGGACAACCAGATATATTGCCCAAATCTCTGCCCAATAGGAAAACATATCTTCAACTCTGTCTTTCTGGACCACTTCTGAATGAGACTTTGTTTATCAGCAATTTTTGGTGTTTACTAATATATTGAGACAATATCTCTATGAAGCATTACATAGAACCACTGTGAGATGGATATGTGTGTCTGTCCACCATTAGATCAAGACAAGGACTCCATTTATCTCCTAATTCTCAGTTTCTCCTACCATTTACCCCTAGCAGAAGGATCATGAAGACTTTGTGTCTATAGAGATCAATGTCAGCTCATGTCTTATATACTAGAGCCCTCAAAAATATTGTATATTTTACTTTCCTCAGCATACTGCTATATGGTAAAAAGTTCATAGAGCTCTTTTAAGAAAGACTGAAGTAATCACTTTCATATACACTTGCTGAGGTAACGGAAGATGCAACTCAGATCCACTCACCTCTCTCCATCCTACTACCTCCCCTTAGTATCATATTTTCCCCAACCCATAAAATTGCAAATCATAAAATCCTTCATTGGTTCCCCATTATTCTGAAAAAAATAAATCACGGTCCCTGGCACTACGTACTAGAAACTTCATAACCACCTTCCCTGTAGCCTTGGTCCTGACTTATCACTCATCCCCTACTCTCCATGCAGTTTACATGTTTTCTGAGTCCTCAATGAAGGCCTCAATATCAAGGCATTGGACACTGACCCTTCTACTTGAATTTTTCCTTGTTCCTCCTTTTTTTTGTTAATTTGCCATTAGAAACCCTCTCCCTGTCCACATAGCACACAATGCATAATCACAAAGTTCAATAAATTTTCTCTCTCATCGTATGCTGCAATTTGTACAAATGCAGAGATGTGTCAACCATATTAACATTTTGTCATCAGCTTACAGTACAGAACCTACCATGGAGCCCCCCACCCATTGTTTCATTTAGGAATTGAAATAACGAATATGCATTAATCACTATAATCATTGGTATTAATTGTATGGCAGCAGAGTTTATCAGCTGTTTTTGGTTTTCACATCCAAGTGCATTTTTTCTTCTCAAAATTCTTTTTCATTTCAGTCTTACTTTTCAGCTGTCTAATAATATTTTACAACAGGGAGGAAAACTCCAAATTACTCCATTTAAGCATACCCTAAAGTATTTAGAGCTCTAAGCCATTTTAGTCATTTGAGTTCTAGCTCTCTAAGAATATAGTTTACACTGCTACACTGAATATTTTATCCCTGGAAAAACAGAAAATGGAAAGTCAAAATGTATGTTTCCCTTGCCTATAAACAAAGAATCATTTTCAGTAAACCTTTTGCCTTCTTTATTCAATATTTTTACTAGACATTTGTCAGAGTTCAACATTTTGCAGCATCTTTGTACTTGAGAGCTTGAGTGATCTAACATTAAATCAATGATTTTATGGCTATAAATAAAAGAATGACTTAATAGACAAAGTATGCAAATGATTTTTTTAATATCTCCATCTTGCTCCATAAAATACTACTAGATGTTAAAATAATTAACCTAATAAAATTATAAAACGTTCTTTGAAGCTAATTTGGAATAATAGTAAAGTCCCAATCCTAAAAATTACATCTTAGTAATTGCTATTATTGCTTATTAGTAATTGCTTAGTAGTAAATTGCTATGATTTAGTGTAAAATTTATGTCCATTTAAATTCTACACGATGGGTAATTTTGTTTATGTTTATTCTTACCAATTTGCAGAGCTAGCAGCTTATAAGATATAGGACATAAGTGAATGTGTGTCACTATTTATGTAAAAGTATACATGTCCAAATGTCAGCTAATCTTTACATTTATAAATATCCTTTACTATGTGCCTCAAATCATGTTAATGATCATGCTTCAGAGATATGAAGATCACAAAAATGCTACTTATTTTTCCTTACATTTTGATTAAATTAATAAACATGTTTGTGGATGCAGGTATGGACTTTGGATTCAGGGAAACATAAAAGCAGCATTAATTGATAAGGACTGGCTTTTAATCTGAGAGGAATGGATGGCCATTGGAGTATTTTGAGCAGGAAAGTGACAAGACTCTACTTACATTTTAGAAGAATCTCTCTGACTCTTATTTTTCATTTAAAAAAATTAAATTTTTATTTATTTATTTTTGAGAGACAGACAGAGAAAGAGAGACAGAGCATGAGAAGGGGAAGGGCAGAGAGAGAGGGAGGCACAGAATCCAAATCAGGCTCCAGGCTCTGAGCTGTCAGCACAGGGTCCAAACAGGGCTTGTACTCAAGGACCGTGAGATCATGACCTGAGCCCACGTTGGAGCGGAAGTCGGAAGTTTAACCGACTGAGCCACCCAGGCGCTCCTGATTCTTATGTTTAATGCAGATGGAGGAAAGGCAAAGTCCAAGGCATAAATATCCATGAAAGATCTATTGCAACAGGTCAACTAGGACACATTAGGGGTGTGAACCAGGTTGGTCATGGCAGAAATTTTGAGAAGTGATGACTTTCTAAAAATAGTATGGAGATAGAGACTCCAGGATTCGCTGCTACTTTAGTTGTGGAGTGGAAGAAAAAGAAGTGTGATATGGATATATATATAATTCTATATATCTATAGAATTTATTGGGAAGTCAGGGCTGAGGGTACAAATGTAAAAATTATTACATACAGTAAAGGTTATATACTGTAAATTCACCCCCAAAGTATCATTCGAAGTTTATTTTTAACCAATACCCTATTTACCCATGTATGCGGCAACCCCATTTAGGGATTAAAATGCCATTACCTTAAGTCAGGCCTTGCAATTTCTGATTTATAGTAATACATTCTTAGGGCTCCTGGGTGGCTCAGTTGGTTAAGTGTCCTACTTCTACTCAGGTCATGATCTCATGGTTTGTGAGTTCGAGCCCCACGTCGGGCTCTCTGCTGTCAGTCAAAGCCCACTTAGGATCCTCTGTCCCCATCTCTCTCTGCCCCTTCCCCGCTTGCATTCTCTGTCTCTCTCTCTCTCTCATAAATAAACAATTAAACATAAATAAATAAATAGATAAATAAATAAATAAGATTCTTTCTTATTCTTCATGTTTCTGATCTTGGATCATCCACCTTAACATCTAGCACTCACCATATTTATCTTTCTAAAGTATAAAGTCAACTGTCACATCTGGACCCTTTATAATTCTTTGTTAGTTTTCTACGGTACTTGGATAGAATTTAGAAGTCTCTAGAAATTCAAAGTGTTTTTCAGCCTCAACATGCATGAACATAAAATGGTATTATCTCTACCCAATATTAGAGTCCAATTTACACCAAGCCAACCTAGTGGAGGGTCTAGACACCAGATGTATTTACAGTTCCTGAGCGATACCGACCAGTGTTCAAGGTTGAGGCTCACTCTCTGAAGCTCACTTAAAAGGCTTTTCATAATTTGGCCTTCATCCTGTGGAGCTCACGAATAATTACTCACTTCCTCAAATACTCCCCTTTAACTGTACTTCACAAGCTCCCTCATTCTCACACACGTACACATTTCCTTCTTCCTAGAAAATCCCCTTTCCCTGTTTTGGCCAACTTGACTAATTCTTTTCTATTTTTAAAATATTTTTTAATGTTTATTTATTTTTGAGAGAGAGACACACACACACACACACACACACACACACACAGAGCATGAATGGGCTAGGGGCAGAGAGAGAGAGAGAGGGAGACACAGAATCCAAAGCAGGTTCCAGACTCCAAGCTGATGAGCACAGAGCCTGATGTGGCGCTCGAACTCACAAACTGTGAGATCATGACATTAGCTGAAGTTGGAAGCTAAACTGACCAAGTCACTCAGGTGCCCCTTGACTAATTCTTTTCTACCAGGGCTCATCTCAATCCTTTCTTCTTATTGGTCCTCCCAACAGCATTCCCCCTCACCAGTGAGCCACATGTTGTGAGCATTTCTCCCACCCGTGTTGTAAGTCCTTTGAGGATAGAAGCCTTTTCTCTTGTTCACTTTAGTATATAGGACAACACTACACACATAGTAGATGCCCAAAGTAGATAGTATAATGCTCCCCTTCCTGAAGATGTCCCTCCTAATTACTGAAACATGTGAATGTCACCCTATATAGCAAGGAGGACCATGAAGATGGAATTACGTTAAAACGTTGTGAAAGGGAGGTTTTCCTGGACTATGCAAGTAGGTACAATTTAGTGAGAAGGATCACTATAAAACAGAGGCAGGAGGGTCAGAGTCATGATTAAGGGATGTGACCATGGAAGCAGAAATTGGAGTGATCTGGGAAAGGGACCAGGAAGCAGCCTTTAAAAGCTAAAACAAGGCAAAGAAATAGATTTTCCCCCTAGAAGCCTCCAGAAGGAACCAGCTTTGCCAACATCTCAACTTTTTCTATAAGACCCATTTTGCAATTCTGACCTGCAGAACTCTATGATAAATGTCTGTTATTTAAACTATCCAGTTTGCAATTTGATACACAAGCAATAGGAAACTAATGCAGCGCTTGAAAGTTTATGAAATTGACTAAGTTTTGTCAGTAAAATAAACTTCTATAAGATTTGTTATATGTCATTTGCATCATATGAATCACTTGCAGGGCTATGAATTACCAAGTCTACCTACAAGCTCAATTTTTTCGACATCTAATTAGGTGTGTTGCTCATTTTTTAAAGCCGTATATTATTGCCATTAATGGACCTTATGTAAAGTAGGTGCCACAACCTACATGCCGTGAGTGATGTTTATGTAGATGAGGCAGACGCGGAGCCATCATTGATGGATTGCTGCCTTGATTTTTGGTTTTCAAGCATGCCTGAAAATGAAAACTAAGCTCAATTTTAACTTGTCTCCTCCCTTTGATCTTCTGCTCGACCCTTGCATGACTCTCTTGACCCCTTTCTTTTGACAGTAATTGTCACACAAGATGGTTCACAAGATGGTTCTAACTTGCATCACGTTAAAGTGTGTGATTTCAAATAGGAACCCACACTGCAAAGCCAATAAAGACAAAATACAGGCAGTGCCTCTAATGGACTAAGATTCAGAAATCCTTTGAATAGAGGTAGGGTGACTTAACTATAGCCTGGAAATGACCTATGAATGTAGACATATTCAACTCTATGAAATTCCGAAAAGTTATGAATCTGTGACAGCTTAATTTCTATTTACTTTGCATTTTCCTGGAAAAAAATAAGCTTGTTAAGGCAAAATATTTTGGAAGAAATCAAATGAGTCTCAAGGGTTAGTCTCAAATTTACAGAAGGAACTGCCTATAAAATTTATTATATATCACCTTCCTGTGTCTTCTAACCTCTGCAGAACCATTCAATCTGCTATTACGTACACATGATTTCCATAGTACCACAATGGCAATAAATACTGCTGGAAAATCTGTTTTCTCACAAACTCATTGAGCCCCTTTCATGATTTATGTTCAACCTAGAGCCCACTGAGGAGTGACAACAATAAAATCTAGCTCAGAGTAATGGAGTCGCAGGGCCATGGTTTCCTTCACATCCTCTGTGCCCGAAGAATCCGACTTGCCAGGTAAAAATCTAGATCAAGATCTTTCCCCAGGACTCTCTGTTGCATCCTCCAAATATTTACAATTACCGAGCTATATAGAGGATCACTCTTCCCAAAGGATCCTTTTCTTGGGCCATGGGTCATTTTATGATTTGGTACGGAGCTCTGTGTTTTTTGTCTTTTAATAGTAATGGCAAAACTTGTTTTGTTCAGTAACTGACATGTGAGAGCAATATTTCTGAGAGATCCCTTAGTCCTGACATATTCACAGATATCACATGTAATTATTATATTTTTATTGAATGAGGATAAAACATATTGCTTTAAATACTTCACAGAGTTATGTGTTCCTTTTCATGTGCAAATTTATACTTAATGTGCCTATTTCTAAATTGTTTTCAATGTGCTATTTTATTCGTATTCCTTTTAACCGGGAGCTTATCCAGTCAACTTAATTGCTGTGGATTCTAACACTGTCACCTTCTCAAAGCCCAGTAATTAAGGCAAGGAATGTGTGAAATGTTCACACACACACACACACACACACACACTCACACACGTAACATAAAATCATCCTCTATAACACGTAAATAAATGAAGGTAAAAGCATATCAGTGTTCTCATCACCTGTATTTTATAATATCTTTACACACATACCTAACCTTTAGTAGCTAAGTGTTTAACTAGCATAATTGGTTTTCATCACTAGATATGGGTGGTATTCCCAACACAGCATTATATGTTTCTATCTCACATTCGTGAAAGGAAAGCTTTATATATCAAACAGAACGGTACTCTAAGCATTAGAAAACAAAGATTTAGAACACTTTCAATCTCTATCTCTTCTGTGGCATATAACACTTCATTGTTTTCAAATAGCCTTTGGAGCAGATCTTTGATACAGCTTTTTTCTGGGGGGGGGGCGGGGGTGTTTGTGTGTTATCTCTGTGAGCTGTTGATAGGAGACATATGTGTCATGTTTTGCAACCACAGTTAAAGCCACTTTGCCCTATGAGCGGATAATATACAATTTAACTAAAACATAGGGGAAAATTGTAAAACAAATATTAGCTTTATTTTCAGACACAAAGAATAGGTGTCCAAATTCTGTTTAAAAGTGTAGAAGGTGACCACATCAGTACTCAGGTGAAATATTATAGTTTTTAATATTTAATTTAGAAAAAATAAACTGATAGTCAAATAAATGAAAGTAGTTTTTTGATTAAATTAATAAATAATATTTAATTTCCTTTCCCAAATATATAAGAACAAAAGCATAACATGGTTCGATGGTGAAAAGCAACACAAAATTCACTCACAGTCACCAATTAAAGGCGGTAAGACAAAGCTTCAATCATATATTTTTAAGTAATTAGTACTTAACGGGTGTTGGGTACTCTTAAAAACCCCTTTTATGTATTATTTTATTTAATCCTCAAAATATCCCTATGAGGTAACTGCTAGTATTATTATTACCATTTACAGAAGACTTCACTAGAGCTGAAAACTTAAGTAACTTACTATAAGAATTACAATCTTACCCAAACCAATGAGTAAAAAAAAGGAAGGTTTCATTCTAGCAGAGATTAAACTATATTTTAAGTCACTGAAAAAACATGATAGAATGTAGAGATTTACCCAATTATTTTATAATGATTTTATTAAGCTGTTATTATATGCAATTAAATAATAGCCTATTTAATAAACATTATAGATTAAATTGGCTTCTCAGAGGATAATGCAGTCAAATTCTAACCTCAGAGCATATGCCAAAGTAAATTCAAGGTGGAATATGATAAAAGTAAAACCTTTCCAGCATACAGAATATTTTTCAGCAAGAAAGAAAGACATCATAATTCACAGATTTGTAGATATAAGCATTAACTATTTGAATTTTATAAAAGATACTATATTTGAAATCAAATGTATACCCATCAAAAATGTTTGAAAAAAGTTGTTTTCTTTTTATAACATATACATAAAAACTTCAGGAATCTGATAAGAATAAGGCAGAAACCAGAAGGAAGAGAAGAAGGAGAGAAAATTTTAATAAAAGAAGAAAAACAAGAAGTAAAAGGTAGTGTCAATCAGAAAACAGGTGACTCAGAGTGTTCATAAAATAAGGGAAGGTACCCACCTGGCTAGTAATCTATAACATACAGATTCAAATAAGAGTATAAATGATCATTTTCACCCCCTGCATTTGGGTAGTGGGGTCGAAGGGATGGAGATGGAAGAAGACAACAGTAGAAAAGAAAAACAGTCTCATACATTGATGATGAAAGTACGAATAGCCATTATGTTTTCTAAAGTAATCGGGCACAGTTGTATCAAAGTTACATATTCATAGTAGGTTTGCTTTATAAGCCCCACTTTTGGAGTCTATTTCACAGAAACAAAAGCACCGACACATGACTGTGTATGCCATGTTGTGTCTGGAAATATCTCGGTCCGGGACGCCCGGCTCCTGTTGCAGAACAGACTACATCTGCTAAATGGCTAACGATTTTTGCCCCAAATTTCTATGTAATGGCATGTAAACTAGCAGGAATAAAGAGTGCAGATACTAGTAGAATTTAATGAAGTAAATGCAAACCATCTGTGAGAGTCTTAAAATCTTTTGGAAACTATTTTATTGAAAATAACAGATGGCCAACTATAAGCTAAGGCAATATTGAATATTAAATAATTTTGAAATAAAGAAGATCACAACCAAAATTTTACTCCAGAGAGTTATTCTGAAACTTCAATATGGAGCTTTACTTCAATAAGAAATCAAAGGGCTGTTGGCCACTCCCCATAGAATAGCAATGTTTGATTCATGAGGCAAAACCTGGCATACATACATCATCACACTCTATTTTGGATTGCTTCATTTCATAATTGTGTTTTTTTCATCATATTCATTTTATCTGTTGTATTGTCTAAATCATCCTGTAAAAGATTTCCAGATTGATAGCCTTAAATGTGCCCAAATTAATTTGATGACTGGTTGGTAAGTGTCTTATTTAAAGCATTCCAATAAAAAATACTAATTACTGGATATTTATTATGGGCTTGGAATTGTAAACAGTTTACATATATAAGGTTTAATCCTCTCAGCAGCACTTTGGAATATAGACTGTAGTATGATCCCAATTTTACCCAAGAGAGTAAACTAGGCACATAGAACCTGGCCAGGTCACTCAGCTACTAAGTGATACAGTGGTATTTGAGCTAGAAAATTTGTTTCAATACCCACTTAACCTCTAAACCACATTTTCATCCTCAGAAACTCCAAAACACTTCATTAACACTCATTCCAATAGATATTCCAATATATAATGTTGTTCGTATCACTGAGGAACTTTAACAAATGTTCCTTGAAGCATCTGTTTCAAAGACATTGTTGAATAAGCCAATGTCCCAACAGCAGGGTCATTTCATGATTTAGGTTGTTGCAGAAAGGATTTACACAAGTCGCATGTAGTCAAGTCCCTTTTCTGCAACATAATACTTTCGTGATGTTAAGAAGATGCAAAATTTTTCTAAGCCATACTTCTCTATCCAAAGGGAAATTGAAAGATATCTATACCATAGAATTCTTATGAGGACTAAATGACTTAACAGACAAAGAAACACCTTCTAAGCACACCTACCACATGATTTTAAGTAGAGCTATGAAGATACTATAGTGCTCTTGTGCACCACATAAACACCTTACCATTATTATGGTGTATTTGTCACACTTTAGGAACAAGTATTAATACATTATTATTAACTAACATCCCTACTCTATCTAGGTTTTCTTGGTTTTTACCTAATGCCTTTTTCCTGTTTCAGGACCCTACACAAGACACAATTTGACAGTTACTTGTCATGTCTCTTAGCTGTGACAGTTTCTCAAAATTTCCTTGTTCGTGAAGACCTTGGTTGTTTCGAGGGATAGTCAGACATTTTATAAAATCCACCTCGATAGAAATTGTCTGGTTTGCCTCATGATTGGATTGGCATAATGGGGCTTGGAGAGAATGACAAGAAGGAAAGTACCAATCTCTTGGCATCATACTCAGGGGACATACATGCAATCAACATGACTAACCACTGTTGATATTAAACTTGATCACCTGACTGAGGTAGTCGGGTCAGATTTCTTCACTGTAAGATTACTCTACTTTTGCTCCTTTCCCAACCATACTATTTGGAAGAAGGGCACTAGGCACAGCCCACACTTAAGGAATGAAGTGTAATGCTCTACCTTGTTAAAGGAATATCCATACAAATTCTTAGGACTTCTGCACAGAATTGCTCATTCTATCCCACTTATTTACTTACTCAATCATTTACTTATATCAGTATGGATTCATGACTATTTATTTCACACTTTGAGTCATCATCCAATACTACATGCTCAATTTTTTCCAGCTTTGCCCATTGGTAGATCTTTCAGTTGGCTCTTATATCTCTTTGGCATGCTCCCATCATTAATCAGCTTAATTTTAAATGACCTATTTATCAATTTGCATTATATTTTAAGTATAAGATTGCCATTAAGTTTTGTTGGTTTATTTTACTCTTTTTATTCTTAAAAGAATTTAATACTATGTGCCTGAGTATTTAGGAATTCATTGTAACCAATAATTTGATTATTGGAACAAATAATTATTTAAATTCAATGTTGGTGAAAATTTTCTTTGCAACACATCTAAATTTTTATGTGAAAAACAGCTAACAAAATACACGAAGTTAAAAAATACAGTTAGGGGCACCTGGGTGGCTCAGTCGGTTGAGCGTCCAACTTCAGTTCAGATCATGATCTTGAGGTCTGTGAGTTTGAGCCCCCTGTTGGGCTCTGTGCTGACAGCCTGGAGCCTGCTTCAGATTCTGCGTCTGCCTCTCTCTCTCTCTCTGTCCCTCCCCTGCTAGTGCTCTCTCACTCTCTCTCAAAAATAAAGAGACATTTAAAAAATTTAAAAATACAGTATAATAACATAGATATCAAACTCTAGCATATACAATATCTAATCATGTAGCTTATTTTTTTTCTGATAATCTAAATTTATTGGTACTTCAATAATTTTTTATTTGTTTTTTTGACTTGTTAATTTGATTGAAATTAAAATGAAACACTCAGGGTGAGTGAAAATTTTAAAAAAGCATTATAAAAATTAAATGCATCTTTACTGATGGGACATTTCCATAAGTCCTAATCTTAAATCAGTATTGATGATTTATCCAAAGTGATAACTACCTGTACAATGATGAACTGCTATAGGTATATTTTTAAGAAGGCAAGGAAGTGCTCGATGAGAATGATTAAGGTTATGTATAAGCTTCTAACCCTTCTAGAATAAGATGCATCACCCTCCTCCACAAAAAGCCTGTCCATAGTGTCTCCTTATCCATGATATATAATAATATAATTGTAAACTGCATATTACCAAATTTGGCAACCTCATTTTTATCGTCTTTCTAATTACTATGACATTTGATTATTACATTTACATCCACCTATTTTATAAAGTTACGTAACATTCGAAATGTACTGACACAGAGAGTCCATGATCTAACCACTACAGTGTAGCTATTAGCTTGTTGGGTAAATTCCATGGTTGATTCATTGTACTTCTGCAGCTGAAGAAGCCTCATGCTGAGTATAGAGGCATCTGATTGGCTCATCATCCCTGCTGGAAGCTTCTCTCTTGTGTTAGCCTTGACTTTTATAACCTCAAAACAAAGTGCTAATATTTTACAATTAATAACAACAAAAGAAGAGAATATCTGAAAATGAAATACATGACTGAAGTGTTCATTTTAAGTCATGATTTCCTTAATTCATTCAAATCTTTAGAGTTGATAGATTTGCTTAATTGACTGCTGGCAATATGTAAAAGACAGGAAAATCTGAGCTTTTGTTGTAGAATTGTTGAGTATCCATAGTGGCAGTGATATTTTATTTTAAAGGAGAAGGAAATTTCAATGTTGAGGAAGCTTTAAATGTTAACTATGACTTTTTGCCTCAGACTTTTATAACAGTGTGTCAAAAACTCTACCTGCCATAATCAAATTTGTGTTTTTGTATCCATATTATTAAATATAATTTTTAATATTGCATAGCCTATTTGAAACAGCTGTATTTTAGATCTTTTATAACTACTTACCAAAATAATCTCAATATATTCTACCCTATTAAATGGGTATAGTTTGTGTAAGTTGGATGCTATGAAAATAAGGCAAAGATCTAATTTTATAGTTAGTATTCTCTATTATTCTTTCAATAATCTGTTGTATGATCACATAGGCATCTATCAATCAATATTTATACCAATAGCCACATTTACATTTATAAAATGCTACAATAAAATCTTTTACAAATGCCTTTGTAGCACTGTGTGAGTACTTTTTAAGTACAGATTTCTAAAGAAAAAGAAGGCAGCCGCTAGGCAAAAATTATGTATAATTCTGAATTTCAAAAATAGTATCAAAATATATTAGAATATATTAGAAAATGTTCTTACCAACTTATATACTATCATCAGGAGTAAAGAGAAAGTTTCAGTTACATGTTTTCACATTATTTATCATCTACTAATCTAACAGGTAGAGATAGTATTTTACAAAATTAAGGATCATCTACTTTTGGGCATGATGCCTTTGCTTGTGAAAGATTAATATCCCTCTGACAACAACTAAAATGTAGAAAAAGTACAACACAAGTGGAAATTTTCTCATAAAAGAATCAAATAAAGAAAAAAATAACCACATGGGTTACATTGAAGAGCTGTTTAGTTAACCAGGACTTCCAATGTCTTCATCCTAGAGAAATCATGAGAGAGGGCAAAGGGGTGTGGCTTATCTGGCAGTAGGGATTCTCATTTAGAATCTTCAGTGTTTTCCACACAAAATAATTGGCATTCATTCAAAAATAACAAGGCATATACTAGGAGAAGACCAAATGAGGAAAAATTAGGGGAAGAAACCTGATACTGGAAAATGACCTATGGGTTTCTACATAATTGGCTTTATTATCAGACAACCTTACAAAATGAGGCCCATTATCATCAATAAGAATGACCAGACTAGTGACTTAGAAGACAAGAGAAAATGACCAACTGGAAACACTAAGAGGAAAAAAGAAAGATAAAAATCATTTTTAAGAAGTATGAAATTCAAGAAGCAAAGGAGAAAAGTAATAGAAAATTAGTAATATTTGAAGAAACAATGAGAATTTACAAACTGATAAAAGACATCAATAACATATGCAAAAATCCTCCAAATCCTAAGCAATACAAAGAAAACTACATTACAGTGTAATTGCTGAAAATAAGAACACAAAGAGAAATTCTTAAAAGCACTCAGAATTTGCCATCAACAACAAAGTTCTTAAAAGGAGCAAGTTAGCACTTGACAAGTTAACTTACAGGAATTTCTTTTTCATTTAATTTTTTTTAACGTTTACTTTTTTTTGAGAGAGAGAGAGAGACAGAGTGTGAGCAGGTGAGGGGCAGAGAGAAAGAGGGAGTCACATAATCTGAAACAGGTTGCACGCTCTGAGTGGTCAGCACAGAGGCTGAAGTGGGGGCTCCAACCTACAAACTGTGAGATCATGACCTGAGCCAAATTCGTACGCTCAACGGACTGAGCCACCCAGGTGCCCCAAACTTACAGGAATTTCTATGAGGAATTGCTGAGAAGAAGAGCAAGGCACAAAATTCATCCCTGTTTTTGGTAAAACGAATTATGACAAATTAGTCCATTCATATGACATGTGTGTCTATCTATGTAAGTTTATATAAACACGGAGGAAATATGGAAAAATCCATCCTAGTGTATTAATATAAAAGACATGTGAGGATGCCTTTTCCACATAAAATGGATGAAAAACAAGGAGGGCAGAGCCAAAGGAAAAAAAAAAAGGTAAAAGTAAAAGGGAGGGAAATGTATTTGCAGAACAAAAAAAAAAAAAAAAGCATATTTGTTATATTTAGTATTTTATGTAAATGTTTCTGGATGTAGGTATGAATACATTAAAAAGTAAAATAATCTCTACTAAATCTGGAATTTATTTAATTCAAGGAGTTGGGTAACACTTTTTCTAAAAGCACCAAATTTTATCATAGATACTAGTCAAATAATCCATCTGCCCCCCATGATTTCAAGTAATGTACTGAAATGTTATGTTTTTGTGTCTGACTCTTATCCTTATGTCTCAGGAAAAACCTAACTGACTTTAAAATAATCTGAAATTTTATTGTTAATATATTACTAGGAAATACTTTATTGATAGTCCTAATTATGAATATTCTAAAGTATTTGGATTTTATTATATTTGCTGTCGTATTAGTGTAGTGTTGGCTTTGCTAAAGAAAAATGGAGCCATTTGTCACTCTCTCAGCAGTTTATATGAGTTAAATGAATTTGCAAATTAAGACGCTCTTTGACAATCCAAAATAATTTATTCTTTTAGCCTGAAAATTTGTTTGACAAATTTCATGAGACATATATGCTAAGTCTTGCTTACAGTCTAGTTTTAACAATTTCCGTGGCAAGTTGGTGGCAAATTATAGTAATACATATTTCCAAAGAAAAACATTTATTTTATCCAGATTTCTAAACTGCATGTTTATATTATTTAACGAAATATTTACTGTGTTTAATTTTCCATATACCTGTTACTATTTTCCCATTACTACCCATGTGATTTCAAAATAGTCCATTTTTTCAGTATTCTCAAGCAGCTGAGAAGAAGTTACATTCTCTATTTTGGAGGTGGACCCCTTTATTTCTTCACTGCACTGTGCCCTGCACTAAGACATTTAGAGGCTTTTATTCTTATTGTATGTCACCCTATTTCTCCTGTCATTTCTATAATTTTTGACTCATAGTTTTATATTATTTCCTTCATGACATAAATGCTGGATCTTTCTTTTAGCTTGCATGCACGTCATTATAAAGTAGCTGATTTCTCTGTTGTTTCATGGTTATACAGTGTCTCCTGCTCGCTCTTTGTCCATTTGCTTGGTTTAAGTCTCCTAATCCTTCTACTTCCAAATTATTTATTAGCTTTGCAAGAGAGTCATGATACCAGAAAGGACAAGTGTTGGATTGTCCCTATTGTCTAATCAATACCTTTGTGGTTTTTTTAGGGGGGAGATTGATTTTATCACCTTTTCACCTCTTGATTTATCATCCTATTCCATGTTTCATCTATTAGTTTTAATGCATAAATTCATTGCTTGCTATTAGCCTCTATTTGCATTACACTTAAATAATTTGACAGGCATACACAAACTTTCCTTTTTCTATTTGTTAAGTGTTGGTATTCTACGATATACTGAAACTCCCATTACTTGAGTTAATGATCCTTGGGTTGCATTCAAGACTATAGCAGTAACAGTACTCTTCACGTAGGAGGCATTCAACAAATGTGTGATGATGTGATTTCTCCTTTAACTGTACTGAGACATATGTAATAAGTTGGTCTAATAAATATGTCAAAGAACATCACTGAAAAGAAATATTAAATTGCAATTTTCAATGTTATAATATTTGAAAATTCAAGGAAAAGAGATGAAAAGATAACGTAAAGGATAAAACATTTCATAGACAACAATATGGAATTGTTATATGGGGGAAGGTAGGCCATTTAGGCTCTTCTTATTGTCTTTTCAGTAGCATCTAATTACTCTAATTGACTCAAAGTTATTAGTTTTCTCTTTTTGATTTGCTTAAGGCATGTTCTTTTTATTACTGAATGAATTTTAATATAACTACTAAATACTAATGTTTCTTTCTCTACCTGATAACATTCCCAAGCTAATTCAAAGATGACTACTGAGGTTTTATTGGATTTCTGCTAAATTATTTTCCTTTTCATAATTGCACTGTTTTATCTGTCATATCGTGAATTTCTCCCGAGTATACAACTTCATATCTTCCTTTTGCATTTTGATATTTTCTCATTTTAGGCAAATTGTTGGTGGATACAGAGAGAGAATGAAGATAGATCTTGGCTATGACACATGAAAGTATGAATTAAAAAATTAAAAAAGAATAATTATTAATACATGAATTGCATTCATGTTTGTTTCTTCAAAAAGAATCATGTGAATTATTCAAATCATATAATATGATTTAAAGGCAATACTATTAAAAGACTCACTTAGATTGCAATATGATTAAAATAAACATATATTGGCAAAATTCAACGTCACTTGCAATGATAATCACTAAGAACTTTAAACCATTTGTTTGAGTATTACTTTTATTATTGTTAGTAGTCATTTGTTTTGTTCCTTATTTGTATCTCACTTCCAGCACCTAATCTGGCACGTGCTATAATAATAGAATTGGCAAATCAGCAAATTAATTAAAGTACTGTTATACTGTTATTTGGTAAATCATAATTCTATAACAAATTGTATTGAATGTAAAATGAGTAAAAACTCTTTTTTGAATTATCTGTTTGAGGGGACAAAGTCACACAAAAAATTATAAAATCATGGTAAGTACAGGCAATCATACAACTCATAATTGCTATGATATATTAGAAAATAAGACCTTCACCAAGACTGTGGATGTTAAGGACTAAGCTGATGCTTTGATCACAGGACTCTCATAGGTAAGAGAATAAGGCCATTGAAGATGATTGACATCAACCAAAGCACACATGGAGTAGTTTACCAGACAGTTTGGTACAACAACAAATGCAGAGGGGAGCCTGGGTGGCTCAGTTGGTTAAGCGTCCAACTTCAGCTCAGGTCATGATCTCACGGTTCATGAGTTTTGAGCCCTGTGTTGGGCTCTATGCTGACAGCTCAGAGCCTACTTTGGATTCTGTGTGTGTGTGTCTCTCTCTGGCCCTACCCCCTTTGTGTTCTCTCTCTCTCTTTCTCTTTCTCTCTCCCTCCCTCCCCCCTCTCTCTCTCCCTCTCTCTTTCAAAATTAAATAAAAAGCATTAAAAAATGCACACTTAAGAGAAAAATCAACATAGGTCATACATGCTGAGCTAAGAAACTTGAACTTCAATTTGTGGTTAGAAACACAATCATTTATATGACTGGGTTGTGGGGGAATACATGTTCCATGAGAATCTTAGAAATTCAATTCCGTCAATATGGTGTAGGAGGATATGTAAAGGGAACAAAGAATAAAGAGACCAATTAGTAGGTTAATTCAATATCAAAGTGTCACATAAACTCTACAGAGGAAAGGAATGTTTCATGGTCATTCTTATATCCCCAGAGCGATTAAAACTTCCTAGTGCCCAGTAAATGTATGTTAAATGAATACATATTCTGAAAAGAGATGAAGTTTTATGTTTTAGTTGTGTCACTAACTATGCGATCTTTTGGCAAGTTCTTAAAGTGTGTTTTGTCTTACGGCCAATACCAAAAACAGTCTTATAGTACAATGATATACAAATTTAGGAATCATTTTATTGCTGTTATAATTTCCACACAGGTAAAAAATTGGCTTTCTGACACATTGACTTTGATGGTAGAGTAGAACATCTCCATTAAAATGTCCCAGAGGAGGTTAAATTATGTCAGATTAATGAATAAGAATACATATGAGATGCGCCAATGAGAATGGAGATGAAAATTTGGAAATGATTTTCATAAAGACAAAAATAAAAAATGTGAGAGTGATTGACATTTTCACTTCTGAGAAGTGTCAACAAGGCCCAAAACAAAAACAAAACCGAGCAATTCCTTGTTCTTTGCAATTGTAAAACATATTACCAGTTTCTGACGGTCATTCAGTTGTCCCAAGTTAGTGTCCCAAATAAAGAAAACTAATTTTGTTAACTTACTTCCCTAATGATGGATTATTGAAAAACGGCTTCTGGAATATTTGATCAATGAATAGCTTATTTTAATTATCCCTAGGCAAGATTTAATTCAATGGAAGTGCAAGATTTTTGTGAAACACAGAAGTTAGTAGATATATACAATTTTTTTCGAAAGAACTATTTATTTGGTGCAATAAATAAAAAGAAAAAGACAAATGTGATTTGTTCCTCCTTTAATCTACGTCTTTTTGCCTCAAGGAAGAAATTACTTTGATTCAAACTTTCTTCCTCCAATAAGATAAGGCTGATAACAAATATATTGCTAATCAATCCATTTCGTTCAAGACTCCGGTTTTGCTGCCTAAATGCTTTTGGTCAACTGATTTGTTTTTACGTCACTGCACATTGAGGGTTACAGTATCATCTGTACCAGTTACAAGTGCATCTTAGCATCCTATCTAGCCCCCTGATAAGATCCTTCTCCAGATCTGGCCATCGCACCAGAACTACTTTCCTTTTGGTCTCTCACTACCAGAATAAATCAGAACAGATATGAGAGGCTGAGTTATTTTCTTTTTATTAACAAATCTGCATTGCAGAGCTGGGTATTTGCCAATACTGGTAATGTCATTGAGTATTACAGAAACACCTTAAGACAGTGTTTTGTTTATTTTATTTTATCTTACCTTAATTTGATTTAATTTAATTTTATATTTTATGTTTATTTATTTTGAGAGAGAGAGTGCAAACAGGGAAGGGGCGGAGAGAGAATTCCCAGCAGGCTCTGCACTGCCAGCACAGAGCACAACGCAGGGCTTGATCCCATGAAGTGTGAGATCATGACGTGAGCCGAAATCAAGAGTTGGACACTTAACCAACTGAGCCACCCAGGTGCCCCCAAACAGTGCATATTTTAAACCAAAATATATTTAGAATCTGAATATTATCATGGTCTATGTTTCTTTGTACAAAAAAAAAAAATAGGGGTGCTATATCTGAAATGACCCAAAACACAAACTGACTACTGTAGATTTCCTTTTCATCTGAGTCCAAATGTTTAATACAATAATAGTTTTTACATATTCTTTATATGATTAACATCAGTGTACAGTTATTTTCCTTTAAAAAAGATGTTTATTACACAAAAGTGAATTTGGTGATTCTTCATGCGATTTCATTCCTTGGGCATTTGTATGTTTGGACATGCCCTAGTATGCCACTGTGTCTCTGAACATGTGTTACACAAAGCAATTACCTTAATTAAGATTGTGCTGAGTGTATTAAGATTATAGAACTGTTCTAATATGCATATTAGAACATATGCAACTGCCCAAAGAATTTGACAAACGTGGGTTTTAGGATCGATCATATAGTTTAAATATTTCATACGCTCCTTGTTGATGGCACAAAGTGATGTGAAGTACTTTCGTTTGATTCTATGAATGATGAAAGAGTTTCTGGTTTTCCTGATACTTTAGATAAGATCTAAGAATATTTGCCAAGATGTGCCTTGTAAATAAATCAATTCTTTTTACAACACAAGCTCTTTAGACAGATGGTCATTTAGAATTCAGTGTTTCACTGGGAAAAGGAAAGAACAGAAGAGGGAAATGGTAAAATAACACGTGAGTGCATATCTTAAGCCACAGCAAACTCATTGTAAAAAGACAACTGTGGGATGGAGACATACACATATACTTTTGTTGGCATAATTGAAAAATAGTAATTAATTCACATTTAACATATGAAAATTAAAACTCGTTTGTGTAATCTAGCACAATAATGATGTTTTTATGTAATATTTTACCAATAATAGAAAATGTTTCAAGGAAAGGCATATAGATAATTTGAGATATTCATTAAAATAAAGTAAATCAACATGCGCAAATTATCCAGCTTAACATGAATTCGTAATGAAAGTTTAGGTTAATGACACCTGCATGTATTTGTAAGTATGTGCATATGGTCTCATCAAAAATATTGCATCATCTGATTCTGAGATTCTAGAGACATAATACTTCTTGTGACATTTTAATATAATTCTTTGGAGCGTGAGGTTCATGGCAAATTTGAGAGGAAGACACAGAGATTTCCTTTATACCTCCTGTTCCCACATATGCATCGGCCATCTCTCCATTATGAACATCATCAACCAGAGTGGTACATTTGTTACAACTGATAAGCCTATAGTGACATGTCATTATCAACCTAAGACCCTAATTTACCTTGGATTTCATTCTTCAGGTTAGATAATCTATGGGTTTGGACAAACGTGTAATGCCATGCATCCATCATTATAGTATCATAAGGATTATTTTCACCATCCTAAACAGTCTCTGTCCTCTACCTATTCATCCTCCCTCCCCACGGCCCTTGAAAATCACTGCTCACTTTACCATCTCTATAGTTTTACCCTGTACAAAATAGTTGGAATCATATAATATGTAGCCATTTCAAATCCACTTCATTCACTTAATAACATACATTTAAGTTTCCTCCATTCCTTTTCGTGGATTGATAACTCATTTCGTTTTAGTGATGAATGATATTCTATGGTCTGGATGGACCACAGTTTATTCATCTACTAAAGGACATTTTGGTTTCTCCCAAGGTTTTGCGATCATGAATAAAGCTGCTATGAACACCACAGTGCAGGTGTTTGTGTGGACACAAGTTTGCAACCCCTTTGGGTAAATGCCAAGGAGCACAGTTGCTGGATCGCATGGAAGGAATACATTTAGTTTTATAAGGAACTGCCAAATTGTCTCTCAGAGTGGCTGTGCTATTCTCCATTCTCACTGCCAATGAATGAGAGTTCTTTTGCTCCATATTCTCACCAGCATTTGGTGTTGTCAGTGTTCCAGATTTTCAGCATTCTAATAAGTAGTGATATCTCATTGCTGTTCTAATGAAATTCGATTTTGAAAATAAGTGATTTTCAACTGCCTATATTCTGTGCATTTTTGTGTACATTCGTTTATTTAATTATCAAAATGTGTGTATATATGTATATATGTATACATATACACACATATATATGTATATATACATGCACATATATACACATATATGTATATACACATATATATACACATATTATATAAATATTTCTCCACAGAGAAAGACACTAAGACTCTGGGACGATAATAAACTCCCCATGGCCACATACCTAATGAAAGAATGAAGCTATGCTGGATTCTAAGACTGAATATCACATATCACTAAAGCTCATTTTCTGCATGACTCTTTTTTTTTTTTTTTGCAATGTTATAAATGTAAGCAGTATAGTCTAAAATACTCAAATGTGGGGCTCCTGGGTGGCTCAGTCTGTTAGGCATCCAACTTTGGCTCAGGTCATGATCTCATGGTTCATGGGATCAAGATCCATTCGGGCTCTGGGCTGAGAGTGTGGAGCCTGCTTGGGATTCTCTCTTTCACCTGCTCCCTCTGCCCCTCCCCCACTCATGCTCCCTGTCTCTGTCAAAATAAATAAACTTAAAAAACAAACAAACACGTGCACACCTATATACACACACATAAGTTGCCATTAATCCAAATGGAGAATCATAATCTCAATTTTACCCCAACTTCTTAAACTCGGGTTCTTGGTGACATTTTAAATTTTATACCCGACATCATGGGCTCTATACTAAATCAAGAGTTACAGGTTTTGGTGTTGTTGTTACAAAAAAGATTTTATCACAGAATTTTACCTCCCAGAAATCTGAAATCTGGGTTCTCTCCATCGCACACATTAATACTTTAGCCATGACACTCAACTATAGAGATGTTCAATGACCCACTGAAGTCCCTAAATGTAGTAGTATTCACATCACTATTTTATCTGACAATAAGACAAACAGATTCTACGATCTCAAGAAAATAGTTCATTCTACATATGTAAACATCCTAAACAGAAAATAAGGACAGAGCAAAGGGGGAGGTATTAGTTTTAAATTCTATTCTGAGGCGTAATTTTCTGGTGTGGGTGGTGTGAATGAGCACAATGAATTTGGTGGCTGCTCACCTAGAAATATGTCCAGTGCAAGAAGGGTCAAAGCAATTTATAAAATTTATGGAAATGAAAGTCACCACTGACTTCCATTTCTGGATGGTATATCTGATGGACTCAGAGAAGAAATTTATTCAGCTAATTGTGCATGAAATACACACTTGTGTCCACAGAGGACATTTCCTCTTGATCTTATTATTGTGTTCTGTGATTCCCAGTCAGATCACATGCTTGTTATAAAATCTGAATGTTGTAATACATGTAACGTCTTTCATGCATCAAGATACTTTTAAGGTAGAACAATAGGGAATAGTATCATTTTCTCCTCATTCATTGAACAAGTGTGGTCTTTTTACCAAGTGTGGAAGGCAGAATGATGTCTGCCTCTCTTGGCCCAGAAAAATCAAGTCCTGTTCTCGGGTGATGGTAAGTATGTTATATGGTACTACCAAAGAGGCATTGCCGATGTGATTAAGGGTAAAGACTGAGATGGGGGAGACAAGCCTGAATTATCTGGGTGGGTCCAGTTTAATCACATTTATAGAACCTGTCCCTGCTGTGGTCGGTCAGAGGGAGACATTACCACAAAAGAACAGTCAGAGAAACACAATGTTACTGGCGTGGAAAGAAGGAAGCCATGGGTCAAAGGAGGCCAGAGGCCTCTAGGAGCTGGAAAAAGCAAGGAAAAAGATTTTTCCCATGAGACCCCAGAAAGGAACCAGCCCTGCTGACCCTGTAATTTTAGACCCCTGAGCCCCATGTCAGACTTTTGAGCAATGGCAATGTCAGATAGTGAATTTGTGTTTTATAAGCTGCCAAGTATGGTAATTTATTATGGCAGCAACAGAAATACATACAGATTTTATTAATAAGCCCAAAGAGAAACATGACTTATTAAACCAGAGACAAGTAGGTAGGACCGAAATTCCCCTTCCTCTGATATCTCCAGATTTCTTGCACTTGCATTCCTGGGACTGGCTGACCCTGAGACAGCTTCGACTGCTGGGTTTTCTCAGTCTGTGCCCTGCAGCTCCACTGGGGCTTTTCCTAGAAACCTGGGCGCTCTGATCCAGCTTACACTGAAAAAGCCAAACAAATCTACAAAAACATCCCCCAACCTGCAGATGGGATCCACAGATATGCTCTTGTCTGTCTGTGTCAGGGATCCTACTATTCTCTCCTTTATTTTTCTCATTTTCTTATTGTCCTCTATTTTATCTTTATGTTTCTCTCTGTAGCCACCTGGATTATTGCTTTGCAGAATGTGACTGAATCAGATCTCCAAGCATCTCGGCTTCTATCCTTCCTATTGTCTCCAGTAAAGCTGCAGTAGAAAATGGCTTCTCTTACAGAGGTCGTTAGGGGCCGCCATTCATTAGTGCCTTTGGTGTGTCCTCACCATATGTGCTCACCAGCTCCAGACACTCTCCCTTCCCCTGGCAACTTTCTCTCCATTTTTCAACCAACCTTTCTGGATCTTTGAAAACCAAGAACTTTTCAATAACCTTTCCTTTCCCGGTCATGAAGCTCTTAGAACTTTCTTCTCTCCTGGCTGCTGGCTTGCGTCTTTCTGGGTGGGATGTGTGCTCCAGCAGCGGCTGAAGGGCACCAAGACAAGCTCTTTTTCTTTCTCATCTCCATAAGCAATCTTAAATGCATCTGTGGATTCCCTCTGAGAATGAATTCCTTTACTTGTGTTTTAATTCATTTCGGTAGTTTGAGGTTTCAGAGAGAATGAAATCTCCTTCCCCTGTAATTAAACTTGACGTGAAGTCTCAGCCTCCCATGACATACGTAGAGCGCACGGGCTGCATAGTAAGAAATCTCGATGCTTAGAGCAATTCCAGCACGTTAGTGTTATTGTTTAAGAAGATAACTCCACTGATGCCCCCGTGGTTTACTACAGAAGCTGAGTCATATTTTTTTTAAATGGTCAAAGGGTACCAACTTGTAGTTAGAAGATGGGAAAGTTCTGGAGATATCATGGACAGCACTGTGATTAGAGTTAACAATACTGTATGATATATTCTTCAAAGTTGCTAAGAAACTAGATCTTAAATGTTCTCACCACAAAAAATAAGTGATAATTATGTGACGTGATGAAGGTGTTAGCTAATGCTATGCTAGTAATTATACTGCAACACAGGGATGCATCAAATCAACACCTTGAACTCCTTAGACTTACACAATGTCAATTATACCTCAATAAAACTAAAAATTCAAACTGAAAGTACACTGAACAATGACTGAAGATTAATTGAGCATCTCTGGGGTTCTTGATTCTCATCCCTAGAAGGACAATGAGTAGGGGTGCCTAGGGGCTCAGTTAGTTGAGCGTCTGATTTCGGCTCAGGTCATGATCTCACAGTTGACAAGTTTGAGCCCGGCATGGGGCTCTGTGCTGACAGCTCAGAGCCTAGAGTCTGCTTTGGATTCTGTGTCTCTCTCTGCCTTCTCCCTCTCTTTCTGTCTCAAAAATAAAATAAACATTAAAAAAATTTTAAAAAAAGGACAGTGAGTAGAATTAAAACATCAATCTCCTAACAACTGTTTTACATTTCTTTCCATGCCACACTTAAGCCTCTCACCTTCCAAAACACTAGAGAAAACTCTCATTCTTTATCCCGAGTTTTCAGACCCATTCCCCCCTTTCTGCTTTGAATTATGCAGGCAGACCTAGTCTCTGTGACCTCTAAGCATCTGTCCTTCCTTGCCCAGTCTTGATGTCAACATCACAAGCTAACTGGGGACCTGGAAAGGATGAAGGCCATGGAGGAGGCAGTGTTAGGTGGGGGCAGAAGGTAGTGCGAGGGGGAGTGCAATGGTCTGCAGGGGGCAAATCTTTACCTTTCCCCTCCTTTGGTTCTTTTTGGCTGAGCCTAAAGATACACCTGCCATAATACAGATCAATAGGAAAAAGCAGGCCAATTCATGTGATCCAAGTTTTATGTGGCCCAGGAGTCCTCCTTATGAATGAAGACCCAAAGGAGAGGTGAAAGCCAGTTGCTTCCATAAGAGGGTGAATAAGGAGAGGCAATTGTGGGAGGTAAGTAAAGTCATGCTGAGACCAGACGGAGATAAGGACTTTAACCAGGTCCGTTGGCCAAGTTCTCAAGGTCTCAGCTGCTGGCCCTGGATGAGAATGTTCTTACCTTAGGGTAGAGGGAGGGCAACTTTAGTCTGGGAATTTCATCTCCTGCTTTTAGGAAAAAGAAGGAAGGTCACCGTGTTTTTCTTGCATTTTGTTGTTTTTCAAGTGCCTTTAACTCAAAAATGTCAATATGCCAGGGTGGCATGTTTTGAGATGGTGTGTTCTGAATTCCTTCAAATCATTATGGATTTCACTTCCTCTGGCCACCAGAGACAACCGGTGGTAGTCAGTCACTTCTTGCCCAGGGCGGCTTCACTTCATGGAGGTGGTCACCCGGCCCGCTGCTCACTCTGCTTTCCTCATGAATGATTTCAACTCCCTGACTCTCCCCAAAGTAAAGGGCACAACCGGCCAATGTTCTAAATAGAACCAGCTGCGTTGTCTACTACACAGCATCGGATGCAAGTCGGGCCTGAGGAATATTCTGTGTATAACTCTTTCTCCCCACCTCCTCATTTTAAAAATCGCTACGGCGGGGCGCCTGAGTGGCTCAGTCAGTTAAGTGTCCAACTTCAGGTCATGATCTTACGGCTGGTGGGATCGAGCCCAGCATTGGGCTCTGTGTTGACAGCTAGGAGCCTGGAGCCTGTTTCTGATTCTGTGTCTCCCTCTCTCTCTGCCCCCTCCCCTGTTCACACTCTGTCTCTCTCTCTCTCTCTCTCTCTCTCTCTCAAAAATAAATAACAAACATTAAATTAAAAAATCACTACTACTACTTTATCATTATTATTATTATTATTAATTTGCTGTTTTAATTCTGCTGTTAAAATTTTATGGTATAACTACCTTCCAAAATCTGCCCACATTGTCAAAATACTCACTGAAAACCCACAACAAGAATAATCCCCCCACCTCTTTTTCTGCCTCAGAACACAATCACCTAATTATTAGTGCGTGTCCAGGTTCTAGGTGGCCGCGTTTCCTTTCTCTGGCCCCGAGCTTCCCTTTTCCTGCAGCAGCAACAGGCTAGTTGAGGCTTCCCCAAGTGGGCCTTGAACTTGACCAAATAAGTGAGGCAGAATCTGGGGTTTGGTTTTCATCGGTTTTCCCGTGACACATCTGTGAAGCAGTTTCAGCTTCTACCCTAACCTGGAGCTCTTTAGAGCTCTCCTGCACAGGTATGTCACGTTCCTAAAAGTTTCGTTTGTTTTTTGGCTTTTGCTTTATTTATGAGCTGTCAGGGCAATTGCAATAACAATTAGGTACATGATAGTCATAAATTGTTACTTCTATGACTGTAGTTTAGCAAGGCCTTTAGACTCAAGTAATACATATATTTTTTCATAACATTTTTCCATCCCAAAGAATTAAATTTGAAAAGAGTGTAAAGTAATGAAAGGTGACACAGTTCAGTATAAAACAGTGGCTGTATAAATCTCCACAAAACAGGAAAAGATTAAAGTATCTAGCAGTCAAAAAAATATGATTATTCTATCTCCTTATTCTATGAGGGGTAGAAATTGGAAACAATAAATGCTCTTACATTACATTGCAACTTCTATTGATTCTGCTATTGTATCGTGGCATATAAAAAAGATACTTGTGGACTTAAAAGAATAAACACATTATGACAAAGACATTATTAATTCTTATTCTTGACTTTGCACTTATGTAAATTAAATGATTTCCACTGATAGGAACTTACAGAGGACAAACCATAGAGTTGTCTAAATATTGTCTGAGTCAAATATACACTGGCTAAAGTAATGTTTGAATAACTGGATATTTTTGAAATATTTTCAATACTAAGAAAAGACAGTGACAAAAGCAAAAAATAATGTCTCCTATCTTTGAGGTTGTACCAACCTCCTAGGGTGTCCCTGGGAATCAAGCTCATTCATCAACGCCGAGTTAAAGAAGACAGCTACCACTTGAGCCAAACCATCTTTCTTCAGTGTCATTGGGGTGCTATTCATCAGAAAAGAACCTTTTGCAAAAAAGTCTACAACCAACTTTGACCTTAGAGGATTTTAGTAATGCAGGCATAGAAGAGAATATTTAGAACCATTTGTGACAACATATTTTTATTGCTTTTAGTAATGTAGGTATAGTAAAGAATATTTAAAATCATTTGTAACCACTTATATTTTTATTGTTTTCTTTTTCCTAGTAAGTTAAGAGTAGAATGCAATCATGACATGGAATGCTTATAAAGCTATAACAAATAACGGGCTAATTCTCTACGCTGGGTATGGAAAGTTTGCCATGTCGCATTGTTTAATTTTTAAAAACCTATTTGCATAACAATATGTCAATTATGCATCTAGTTTTATTAAATGTACACGTGTGTGTATATGTGTTATAGAAGGTCTGAAGAGACACATGTGTGCATTAATAGACCTTACCCCTAAAGAGTTGGATTTTGTAATTTTATGTACTTCTAATTGTTCTAATTTTTCATAACAAATATAGGCCTTTTATAAAAAAATAATGAAAAATATTACTTTTATTTCAAATTTACATAATAAATGTCATTAAAATTCTCAAAATGTAGGTGAGGAATGCATGTAGGATGCGTATTTATCTGTAAGTACATCTGTGGGTCCTGTTTAGAATCCCTTGGAACACAGCTGTGTTTAAGACAGCAGCAGGGCAAGTCTCCACGTGGGAGTAATTTTGTCTGGCTGAAAAACAGGCAAGCGTGGAGATGAGAGAGGAAAACATGATATTGAAAGGAAATTTTAGTTAATTAATTTGTCAGAATATATGGTAAGTGTATCATAAGCAGAAATAATGTCCTATAAAATCATGCTGAAATGTTGAGAAATATTAACAGGGAGCTAGCTCCCACGTTTTGCTGGTGATCAAATTCTTCTGCAAAGAGCTAAGACTATTCATGAGCCAAGGTGTGGTTAGAGCCAGCAGTAGAGTAGATAAAGAAATGTTGGGGCACCTGAGTGGCTCAGTAGGTTAAGTGTCCAACTCTTGATTTTGGCTCAGGTCATGATCTCATGATGTGTGGGTTCAAGCTTCACATCAGGCTCTGCGCTGATAGCGTAGAGCTTGCTTGGGATTTTCTCTCTTGCTCTCACTCTCAAAAATAAATAAATAAACATTAAAAAAAAAAGAAGTGTTGATTTTGATAGAATTCTACTGACAATGGCACTTTCAGTGTGGAAAGGGCTGCAGAAAATGACCATGTAAATGAGGATCTTTCATTTAAGATGATGGGGCAGGAAGTGACAGCCCTGTTCTTTTTCGTTCTCACGTGATTTTAGGAGGTACATCTCTGAGAATGACCGATGACTTGTCACAACCCAGGTTCTCACGTGCTGACTGAAAAGACTGTGCGCACAACAGTGCAGTGTGTTTAGTTCTGGAACTTTTGGTTCTGTCAGCATCTCTACCTGTATGTTTACTCCAGAGATAAAGAATTACTCAATTACAGTACAGAAGGCGATGACACAGAAGGAAAAGGAAAAATAAATCATAAATCATCACCATGTTTTAGATCCTAACTTCTAACTCTTAGAGTATGTATTAACATGCAGAATAAAAACAACATAGAAGAATACGGGATACTGGACTCTAAAGAAATTATTGTTGAAGTCTTCTTTGGCATGTATCCATATCTATGTCTATGTCTATATCTATATCTGTACCTTTATCTATATATCTATAACATCTATATCTAATCTGTATCTATATCTAATCTGTATCTATATCTGTGTGTGTGTGTGTGTGTGTGAAATCATAGAATCAGTGTTCTTCACCAAAGGTGATTTTGTCCCCATGAGGACATTTGGCAATACCCGAAAACATTTTTGGTTGTCACAAGTGGGGGAAGACTTACTAGTATCTAATGGATAGAAGCCAGGAATACTAGTAAATAGTCTATGTTTTATAGGACAACCCACAACAACAACAAAATTATCCAACCCAAAATGTTAAGAATGCCAAGGTGCCAGGGGACCTTGATAATAGATGAACAAAAATTAGTACATACATATATGATGATAAGGACCAAATCATCTCTATTAGCTACCTAATATCGATGAGAAATTCACTTAGTTTGTCTAACTGAATTTATATTTACGCTATGGTTTACAGTGTTCATATTTATTTACATTTATTTGTCTCCTTCATTCCTTCACATATTTTTGAAATACAGTCCATCTTTGATTCAATATCCTTTTTTCCAGTTCTGCCTTGTTTAGACGGGGATTTATCATTTAAAATTTTTAAATAAAGTTTGTAACAAAAAAATGTTTTCTGGAAAATTAATCTTAACGGAGCCTAGACTCTGTAATTTTGGAGTTGGAAAGCACTTTATAAGTTATCTAATCCAAACCTCATATTTCATAGTGTGCTAGTCATTGTCTTGACAAAAAAACACAATCCTGCATAGAGGTCTAGAAGCTTTTCACAGAGTATAGATGGATAAATGGTCAGAGTTAGGGAAACCACAATGGATGCCCAGGCACCAGGGATTAGCAGTGAGGAGCCATTCTCTCATATACAAGACATGGACAGGCGAGAAGATAGTTGATGGGGGCCCTGTGACTTTTGGACTCAAAAAAGAGGTACCATCCTGCTGGAGTTGTCATGGAGGGAGACAGCCACTGCCAAGCACAACACAAAACAAACATCATAGCAGAGAAGGGGACACCTGTCTCCCACTCCTGCTCTTTTTCACCTGTCAGTGACTTTCCTGGCCTGAGTCCAATGGGAAGCCACAGGAGCGCCCTGTGATACAGTCCTCAGGGTCAGACCTTTGTCAGAGAGGTGGGGGGGGGGGGTTAGGGAAACAGGATAGATGAAAGAGAAGTGATTTGTTCATGGTCAGACACCCAGAGAGAACATATCCTGGGCAAGAAGGCAAATCTCACTAAGTTCCTGTGACTGCGTGCAATAAAATGGCATTTCCGCTAAGCATTAGAGATGCTGAGAGAATGTGAGCACTGATGGAATGAGACAAAGAAGTCTTGCCAGGCCTCATTACACTGAATTAGCAATGCGGGGACAGCCAGAGATCTGATCTGCATATGCAGACGTGCAGTAGAGGAGGCTCAAGCTGCTCCAGAAAAGTCAGAGGTGTCTTAGCCATTGGTTGCTTGGAATGAGCCATGGCGGGAACATTTGTACCATTAGAATTGGCAAACGCTGCAACGCAGGGCTTGATTTCCTTTTCAATTTACTGTTTAGATTTAAAATGATGGAGAAAATGTTAGGAAGGCAGGATAAACCTAAAAATTGGTAGTGTTTGTAAATGCTACTTTGTAAGTAGCACCAAAAGAGAGAGAGAGAGAGACAGAGAGAGAGACAGAGAGAGAGAGAGATTCCTCTTCCAGTATTTAAAACTACTAACCAGTTCAGTCAAGAAATGGCTCATATTACTGATGAATGAGTGAACTCCAACAAATATCAAGCTGAAGCTGAAGGCAGTTTCATGTTATGAGTAAAATTTGCATTAGGGGACAGAATAGTTTAACAGTAGATTCAATATCAGATTTAATAACAATAAATCAATTGAAAAAAGCTCATGGAGTGGGATGCAACTGGATTTATCAAATTGCAATTGAATTTCAAACCTAGTTTGGCTGCACATACTAGGACTTGGACAAAATCAACAAAAGTATATTGGGAGACTCCATTTGAATAAAGGAAATACTATATTATATTTTATTGCTTTTGGTAAATTGCATGCTATGTGTCCTTCATATGAGTAAAATTTGTGATAAACTCACAATATATATGCACTTTTTTTCAGAGAGAAGGTTATTAAATAATTACTTATAGAGCATTAAGCAATTTCTATAGATATAAAATATTTTCTACAAATGGAGACACATTCCTCATCATATTGTGATCAGTGTTTATTCCTCTATTTCACTTTCTCACAAGAGCTTGAAGATAGTAACTGTTTTCCTTCCAATTGTAGTTTCTCTGCCTATCGTGGCACCTGGGTCTCGGTACACATCCAACATATATTTGTTAAATAAGTGGAAGAAAATTTGGAGCATAATACTTATAAGACCGTTCCTGTGGAGAGAATTCCATAAGCAGGTTTACAAATGTCATCCAAAACACTCACTGGTGGAGTGAACAAAATAACAGTTTAATACAGTTAATGCTTTTTAAGATAGACATTGTTTTTTCTTGGCACATCGCCTTTGATTAGGAGGGGCCATGCTAGATTTCATGGCTATTTGTCCCATGCCCTCTCAAATGATACTTAGAAAACATTGTGACTGATTGGTACTGTTGCTCTAGCAGTAATATTCCATTAGAGATTTACTAAAAATAACAGAGGGGAAAAAAAGTCCCATTTTTTTTCTTACATCATCCTATTCCTGAGTATCCTAAAACTGCCAACTCTCTTGTTTTATTTAAAGCACAAAAGGTTTACAGACACACAGGTAAAGGAAGAACTATGAATTTCCATGACAGAAAATAGTCAAAAATTTCAGAAACTGCAGGGATTAAAAGATGCAGATAAATATTTATAAACAGAAACTCAAAAAAAAAAAACCCACAGTCAACAGAATTCTCAAGGAGAATTCTCCTTTGTGTAGTCAGACTGCTCCTTAAACTTTAGATCTAAGAATGAAAATTGCTTTCATGCCTGCATACTTCCTAGTTTACCTGTACTTTCTGGAAGTATACATTCCAATATTGCCAAATTGGATTTTCAGCAAGTTTTCTCCTCACTAATGATACACCCTTTCTTTCAATGTGAGTTCTAGTCTATTTCCAGACTTGTATGAGACATTCAAAGATTAAAGATATAAATTGGTTTTAAGTATTACTATCTGCATGTCTTTAACAGAATTGACAATATCATTAACACTTCCTGATTTAAAACACATTGGATGTGTTTTAAATAATTTCCACAATGTACTACGTTATCCACATGTCTCTCATTTCCATGCTATTTAGCACTCATAAACATCATCGGTTAAAGCCATGGGTTCGTTTTAGACACCTCATAGATACAGCCAGAAATGCTGTTTTACCGGCTATGTGGACATTAATTAGCCCAAGCAAGTTGACACATAAAATTAACCATCAAAATAGGTAAACCTGCCACGTGTTCCCAGGGGGTTCTCAGATTTGCTCGAGGGCCGTGAGTGCCCTGCACCCCCTACCTTGCATCTGTTCTCAGGCGTTATTTCAGTAATCCGACTCATGTTGGATTGCTGTACATTCGCTACGTAACAGACAGGGTGCTCCTAAATTGTGCATGACAGAGAGAGAGAGAGAGAGGGAGAGAGAGAGAGAGAGAGAAATAGTGCTTCACGTATTATAAGCATGTAAATTAAATTGTATAAACTGGGCTAATTGTTTGAAAGGATATATCCCTATAACCTGTCAGTGTTTCAGTGTTGTTATCATGAGCAGCTGTTGTTTGTATATACAGTACTTTAGACATCCTAGGACTTTTTGTGACATTCTCTGCAGGTGGCTTTTCTACAAACTAAATTCCCCATGTCAGCTTGGAAACAAAACTTGTGTGTGTGTGTGTGTGTGTGTGTGTGTCTGAGTGTGTGTACCTAGAAAGTAAAGACAGAATTCAGCATTATTTATTTCTTAGAAACCCTCCCCAATGGGCTGATGTAGGAGAATTCCCATTGTTCTTGCTCTACCCCCTTCTCTTCAGCTCCAGATCAGCCCTGTGCCAGGGGACCTTGGGTACATGGACATGGACATCACAGCCAAGAATCCATGGCTGCTCTTCCTTCCACACACAGGGTCCTACTTGTACCACTCCTCTCCCCCGCCGGAATCTATCTCCAGCAGGTCCAGGGTTCCCTGAAGGATGGATGGTGTCAGCACGAGAGAGATGAGAGAGCCTCAAGTTTCTGATCACCAGGCAGGCATCTTTGCACTGACCTGAAGCCAGCTTTATTTAGGGAAAAAAATGTATGGGGCCAGCACAGAAGTGGCATTTGCCTTAGACAATGATTTCTGATGACAAATTTCTTTGGTCTGTAAAAATTTCCCAGAACATAGATTGGCAGAAGACCCACACATAATCTTTACCAATAGTGATTGATGTAGGTGACATAGACGCTTATCATATGGGGAAGGAAGGTATCTTTAGCATTTAAATACAAGACAATGTTTGTAGCATAGCAAAGGCAAAAGTTAGTCCTTTGTGAGCAGGGGTCAATAGCCTGTTTTCTTGAGGGGAAGTAAAACAGGTTTCTCAGGGAATGTAATATTTGCTCCCATAATCACAAAAGAAGAAATTCCTATAATAAGTTCCTTATTATTGCACAAGGTGCAATCAGCATATTTTAGAATAAGGGGACAAGTCACTCCTGATACCAATCAGCAAGGTGCCTTGGGGGGTCGGTGCTCAAAAAATAATTGAGTGAGGGTGGATATCAGTCACCATCTGATGGCAGGCGGCCTTGCAAACCCGCCTTAACCTCACAAGGAGTTTTCTCAACTTAATGAGTTCAGAAAATGGCTCCCAACACACAACCCCCCTTTGGATGGAAGGAGGAACATGTCAGGAAAGTAGATTCTCAAGAGGATTGGTAAGGAAGAGCTGTGCAAGCCCTGGATGTATGCTCAAGGCCATCGGCATAGGGAATTCAAAGGTCCTAGCACCTCGAGTGTGTAAGAGAAGAGAAGGCATAGGTTCTGATCTTGTTTTCAGAGGAAAGGTACAGCCCAAAGTCAGCACTCATTCCTAGAAAGGGCAAGATCCAGTAGAGTGGCCCCTTTAAACAAATCAAAGGGAATCTCTGATAAGGAAAGTTGTCTTTTTCACTCCAGATTAAAGAAAAATGTGCATCATAACAAATTGGATCAGGATTACAAGAACCTAGAATTTAAGCTTTATGTCAATTTTGTATAAAATTCTTAGAGAGTCTTGAGGAAGAATGTCTGTTTATATTGTGTGCGGATGAAAGCAGTGTTTGTGACAAAGAAGGAGGACTGTAGCAAACTGGATTCTTGCTACCACTTATTTGTCCCTCCTTAGAATAGGATTATATATCATTCCCCCACTTGTCATGTGTCTTGTGCGATGGTCCTGCAGGAAAAGCGCATTAGGCTGCCTCTTTGATTTGGGGATTAGCACTGTGATATTCTAAGTACGGACAGCTCCTTCAGTCAGTGTTTTCCAGAAAGAAAACATCTGGAGCCAAGCTGGGCCAAGCACAGCAGAGCCAAGCAGAGCAGCAGCTGACCTGCAGCCTCTGACAACATTAGCAAAAAATAAATATTTGTTTGAGAGCCATTTAGATAATATATTTGCTATTAGCCACTGCTGCCTACTCTACCAAATTACAAAAGGGGAAACGGTTAAACATTGCAGTGAAGGTGAGTGCAATGAAACTGAATAAAAACTGTTGATATAAATTTACAATTTAAAAAATTCATTGGAATGGTCGCAAAACAAATATTACCCCAGGAGCAATGATAACTTCAAGAGCTCAAATGAGGTCTTCTAATATCATTCTCCTTTGTTAGGGATGGGAGTCTGAAGAAATGGCTGAATTCTGGTCTGCAGCATGGAGATAACAAGTTGACCCTGAGACCAAGATGCACAAAAATAAAGCACCTTTTAATTGTGCAATACAGGAAGGCACCTTTCAGTGATTAAAAGATTCTGACAATCTAAAGGGAATGCTACCAGGAAAGTTGTGACAAGAATAGAAATTCCAGTGCATTAAAAGTATCAAGTAAGTAAAAGCTGTAAGTCTAATGATATCCATATAAGAAAAAAAAAAATCCTTGCTATAATACTTGAGGAAGATATTCAAATGACTTATTACTTGACAATAGGTAATTAGGAAGGAGTTTACACATTAATGTTGCCTTTCTAGAAGGAAATGGGTTGGCAAGGATGTTGCTAAAAGCGAGCTCTGTGCACTGTTAATGGGAATATAAATTGGTACAGCCATTATGGAAAACAGAGGTTTAGAACAGTTTAGAGATTCCTCCAAAAAATCAAAATAGAACTACCATATGATCCAGCAATCTTACTTCAGCTTATATATCCAAAGGAAATAAAATCAGGATCTCAAAAGGGTATGTTCCTATGTTCAATGCAACATTATTCACTGAGGCCAAGATAGGGAAATGACCTAAATATCCATTGACAGATAAATGGATAAAGAAAATGTGATGTATGTATCTATATACATTGGAATATTATTCAGCCTTTAAAAAGGATATATGGCCATGTAGGATGTATGAATGAAACTGGAAGGTATTATGCTAAGTGAAATAAGCCAAGCACAGGAAGAAAAATACTTCAAGAACTCAGTTATATGTGGAATCTAAAAAAAAAAAAAAAAAGAAATGAAAACAAAAACAAACCCCAAAAACAAACAAAACAAAAAAATCTTGAACTCATAAAAGCCAAGAGGAGAATATTGGCTACTAGAGACTGGGGATTGGGGTTAATGGAGAGATGTTGATCCAGGAGCACAAATTTCCAGTTATTCAGTATGAGTAAGCTCTGTAGTTCTAATGCACAGCATGGTGACTACAGATAATAATATTGTGTCATGTCGTGAAATGTGCTAAGAGAGTAAATCTTAAGTGTTCTTACCACACGCATACACAACAAAGTGGTAACCATGTGAGTTACTGGATATGTTAAGTGGATTGATTTGTGGTAATCATTTTACAATTTATGCAAATGCAATATTGTGCAACTTAAATATATACAACTATTTTCAATTAAGCCTCAATAAAACTAGAGAAAAGATGAGAAATATATAGGATTATTTAGTTTAAAAAAAAGGCTAGTGCCAGAAACATAAATCTTTGGTAAATTAAGGAACTTGAGAAAAAAATAAAATGCAAGACTGGATAAACTATCACTTAAAATGTAATTAAATCATTGTTGAATTACTCTGTTGTATACCTGTAACTAATACAATATTGTCTATCAATTATTCTTCATTAAAAATAATATATTTAAATTAGGAATATTTGAAAAAGTCTGGGTCTTTTTCAGAAAAAATAAAAATTTGCTTAAAAGAAAATGTGGAGAATATTACCTTAAAAATAGCACAGAAATAAAAAAGATGAACAGCATATCACTCAGTTTTATTAATTTTTAAAAATATTTTAATGTTTTTTATTTTTGAGAGACAGAGAGAGAAAGAGAGACACAGAATCCGAAGCAGGCTCCAGGCCCCGAGCTGTCAGCACAGAGCCCGATGCAGGGCTTGAATCCAAGAACCCTGAGATCATGACCTGAGCCAAAGTAGGACACTTAACCGACTGAGCCACCCAGGGCCCCCCCGTTTGGTTTTAACAACAGTAAATGGTAGACATAAGGTACAGAATGACTCTACTGTTTGAAGTTTCATCTGTTTGTTTATTCTTATTTTTTGAGACTATCCAAAGTCATTAGACGAAAAAATAAATGAGTTGGTAAAAGATTTTGTTCATGGAAGAGCTAAGATTATAATCTTAATATCCACTGTTAGCTGTGTGTCCTTTAATCTGTACCCTACAGTAGCTTATTTTTCATTTAAACTTCTCCAAAAATAATTACTAGAGTTAAAAAAAAATCAAACAGCATGCGTGGGGCATTTTATTCGAGTTACAACATAAAGGCGTGAAACAGTAACACTTTGTGTTAAAAGAAAGCAATCTGCTGTCATTGAAGTTGAAATATATCAATTAGGATTAACTAAAGTAACCTCTCCAAGGTTTTAGTCTGTTTTCTGGAATGATTGCATTACACAATTGCTCTGCTTTGTTTCCTCAGGAGGTCTGTATTTCACAATAAACCTTTCCTCTTCTAGAGCTATAGTTTATTTTCCAAAGAGCCACAGGAAATTTATATATAGTATGCCTATAATGACCTTAAGGACAGAATAAAAATACAATCAATGAAACCAAATTAGATTTCTATTTGCAAACAACTTTCCTCACAGACTAACTGTACCTTAGTTAATGGATTGGTGAAATACTGATTCTCTTGAGTTTCTACTGTTTGAATGCCTCTAATAAGTTTTATATTTAATTAGTAGAACTTATGATGACCTTTTTATATATAACTATAAGTTCTTGATTAAATATTTTATTAACTGTAATAATTATTAATAACTTTAATGGTTCTTATTATGGACACTAGGAAAATCTTTAATCCATTCACATATATGTTATTATTTCTCCACTAGTATGTCTCAGATATAGGAGAGCTGATTAGGATTTCTGAATATTTCATGTACTCTGAGATTTCTTGAAGACCCCTCTTTTCAAGTTTTTCCTTCATATTAGATTTGATAAATTTTTTACTCTAAGCACTGAAGTAAGCTCTACCACTTTTCATAGCCCATTGATTTACTTTCAGGTACTATTCAAAAACATTCATTAAAGAACCAGTTTAATTTTATCTTTCAGTCTCTTTATCTCACTTTCACTGTCATCTACTTTTTCTTCCCACACATCTACAGTGCATCTAATTTTGTCCCACAAAACCCATTAATTCTATTATGAAGGTAGGAAGTTGGGAAATGTTTTCAAGCTTAGATATTGAGTAGCACAGAACAAAATGGAGGCTTCTTTCTTACCATGGATAGCTACCATATCTGATGATGCCAATTGTCTCTGAAAATAATACGTTTTATCCAATGCTACATTGGGAAAGATGATTACCTTGGTATACTCTTTCTGTTCATGTATTTTGATAATGCTTAAACCCAGGTCATGGGATCAATATGTATCTGTAATGCCTCTTAAGATTCTGGGAACCAGATTAAATGTCTTCTCAGTATTAAGCCACATCTATATATGGCCTTCAGTACTCAAACTGCTGGTGATGGGGTGGTAGTGGTGGCAGGGATGACAGTATGGTGGTGGTGATGGAATAGCAGCGGCCAGAGTACTGGTTTCGGAGGCCAGTCCATGTCAAATATTGTCTAGATGTAAAAGACTCAGCTCAAATACTACATCATCATTGAAATTCTTCATAATTATTAATCAAATGTTCATTTCCTCTTGAAATTCACATAATATTTGATCTGTGGCTTGATTGTAAAACCACATTATACCATATACAATGTCATGTGTTACTTCATAGACTATTCAATAAATATTGAGATGATGCATGAATGAAAACTTCTTTGATAATACTCATTATTGAATTACTGAAGTAGGTTTCCATATCTCATTCAAGTCTCCAGCAGAATGCTGGACATGGCAAAACAGTAAGAAAATGAGTGATATCCCGGGCACCTGGGTGGCTCAGTCAGTTAAGCGTCCGACTTCGGCTCAGGTCATGATCTCACGGTCCATGAGTTCAAGTCCCATGTTGGGCCCTGTGCTGACAGCTCAGAGCCTGATGCCTGCTTCAGATTCTGTGACTCCCTCTCTTTCTGCCCCTCCCCTGCTTGTTCTCTGTCTCTCTCTCAAAATAAATACACATTTAAAAAATTATTAAAAAAGAAAGAAAATGAGTGATATCCATCAAATAGCACCAGAACTCCAATTTACTGAAGTTATCATTATTCTAAGGAAAATCAGATCTGTGATACACGAGAGAATTTTCTAGTAGTAACTTTATGTAGATAGTGTTGGACCACAACTCTTCTATTCAGAAGAGTAGTCCTAAAGATTGGGCAGGAACTATTGGATTCATCAGCTGAACACTACTGTTATTAAAACCATTCTGATCACTAATCCAAACTTCTCTCAAAGACCTCAACTCTATAAAGAGTTACAAAAGAAAGTAGGAAAATTTATTTTTATTCTTTTATCTATAAAATATTTTTGGAATTTCATTTCATTGGAACTAACTGAAACCTTAGGAGTTCATTTATTTCACTATTAATGAAAATGCATTATTAAAAATAATGCAATAATTTAAAAAGCTATAATCTATTAATTGTAGGCTCCTTTGAATTTACTTTAATGAGCTTGTTGTGTATGTATGTAAAATAAGGTACAATCTTTTAGAGTAATTTTGACAATTAGGTAAATAGATGGATAGACGGGTGGGTGCATAGAAAGATAGATATGCACACATATGTATAACTGCTCTATTAGCTAAAAATATCTAATGTAAATTCTCAATATATTTAATTTATTTACACATTCAGTAAGCCATATTAGCAAAACATATATTTCCCATAAAAAATAATGGTGGATAAATGACACAATAACAAATATTAAACTAATGATCTTATAATATAGAAGTCAAAGTCTATATTGAGGAAACATATAGAAATCATAAATGACTTAATTACATAAGATGATCATCTTATTTCACATAAGAAATGAATTCAGCTGTAGTGGACTTAGGGTACATTCATTAAAATCGCATTTCCTTTGCTTGTATTAAATGCAAATTATTTTATCAACAAAATGTAGTGTACAATTAAATGAGGACAAATCTGCATCACAGGGTGCTTTGACTACTGTAAGATGATATATGTAAAGATACCGCATCAAAAAAAGGGGTTAATAAGCTATAACACACACATTTTGTATATGTATATATGTATGTGAATCTTATATGTATTTTCTTTCATATATATTCATATGTATGAGAGAATCCCAGCTTTCTGTGCACATGATAGAAAACCCAGCTCTGTGTTATACCAACATAGCACTTTTGCCAGCAAAACAGCTAAAGACAGATACAGCTTGTCTCCAAGTATGCAGGACTTGGAGAGGACATTTTGACAGGCATCATTCTTAATATGTATTGAGTACATCTTAATGACTGAGTCAACAAATATAATTGTCAAAAGTTATGAAATATTTCTGCTGCCTGGAAATCTAGGGACTCCACCTGGGCCTGAGCCTATAGTGAGTTTATAAACTATGAAAGTAATTAGCCAATTTGATAAATGTTATTTGAGTGCATTCTGTCTTCACAGATTTCAAAAATTCTTTTTGATATTGCCACATTTTGTTAAAAAGCTAGAACCATCTTGCTGAATCTTACATTATTTTATCCTAAAGAGATTTTATTTATTTATTTTAGTGTTTACAAAAATGGACTTTATATTTTAAGGAAGAAGTATATAATTTAAATGCCATGTAAAACTAAAAATGCTATCTAGACTTTGAATCAAAAGGTATGATCAAAGGTAACCTGTCACAAGACATGTGATTTGCTTTATTTTTTTAAACATTTTTAATGTTTCTTTTTGAGACAGAGCACGAGTAGAGGAGGGGCAGAGAGAGAGGGAAACACAGAATCCAAAGCAGGTTCCAGTCTCTGAGCTGTCAGCACGGAGCCCTAAGAGGGATTCAAACTCACCAACCGCGAGATCATGACCTCATCCGCAGTCAGACACTTAACCGACTGAGCCACTCAGGTGCTCCTATTTGCTTTAGATTATTAGGGACATTGTTATTTTTCACATTCCTATTTTACCAAAGACCCTAAAAATAAGTCTTTGCTATGGATGGGAGAAGGAAAATTCCAGCAATTTCCTTCTGAGAGGAGAAATGAGTTACCTCTCCCTAATTTTTGCACAAACACACAATTTCTTTACAAACACTTAAGCCAGTTAGGCATGTGAACCTTGTATTGAAGTTTTGAATAATAATGACTTCTAATTGTAGAGCTTTCTGTAAGTTACAGCGTTATTTTTACAATGGCAAGAATAAAGAGGCACAAAACTGTGATATATGTATTACTATATTTTGTGTTGCCTAAGGGTGAACTGCCCATTTTCTAATGATGGAGATCTTGGAAAAAATGTAAATAAAGAATTTGCTTAAATTTACATCCCAAGAAACAGAGAGTAGTACGGAGAATGTTGTGTTTGAGAGTGCAAAATTTTCTGTTTGGTATTAAGTAATAGTTGAAAGTATGAAAATAACTTTTACTCATAACAAAAGCTGAAAAGAAACTAGAATTGAAATGTGAATACTAAAAACTATATAAAATATGCTATATTTTTATTCTTACCATATAAGAAAGGCATATTCTGTAGCATATTGTTTGCTATATAATTTCTTTCTAAGTCTATATTATTTTATCAAGAAAGAGCAATGTGTCTACGAGGTATAAAATTTCATGAAGCTGAGTATGTGTTCAGAATAATTCAAGTAGTGACATAAGTAATAATCATATTTGAATACAAGAGCTTTTACACTCTTGTTTTGTATAGATATATTATTAAGTGCAGCTGAAAATGAATTTATGTTGTTCAAGAAATAACTAACATGCAACATTAGAATTTGAAGAAAATGCTTTGCTACACATTTTGAATGTTAAGTGATCTAATACTTCCTAACACTTCAGAACAAATACCAAAAACATTGCTTGTAAGAAAAACGTTATTCTTTAGTAATATATGTGAGGCTACATAGCTAATGAGTTCTGGAAAGAAAGGAAGAAAGAAAGGGAGAGAGAAAGAAGCCAATTGAGAGATATCTCATTCACAGAAGATAATAAAAATATTTTATATTTATTTGTTTTCCTTTTTTTTCTTATATTCAGTTTTTGGAAAAAAGAATTTTCATCATTATCTGCTTCCATTTTAAAAATACTATGCCTGTTTGTCTCTCTCAATAACCCTGTGAAGTGGGTAGGAAATCACGAGAAATTAAATTATTTGCTAATGTCTATACAAATGCACGAAAGAGATTGAGAAATAGATTTGTTCCTTAATAGTAAATAATAGCAATATCAAAAGTCTGATGTGATTTTAAAAAATCACTTTCTCCAAGTATAATTGTGCTATTATTCTTCAAGTACCAAAGGATGTTTTGTCTGATATATGTAATCCAATAACCCAGAATGTATAACTCACTCCAATATATATTTTACATAAACTGCAAGAGATTAATTTTGTATTTAGAACAACATATTGATAAAAGCAAATGTTAATTCTAATAAATAAAATAATTGAAAAAGTTACAACTGTTCTTGTTTTTGTTTGATTCTTTTGGTTTGGGACCATTTATAGAAAAGTCTCTGTTTTGCCTCATTGAACATGTTCTGTTAAGGGAAATAAAGAGAGGAGGGAGATTTTCAATCCCTCCAATTGAGTATTTGGGAAGATTATACTGAATGAATGTGAATGGAGATACTTTATCAATACCAAGGTACAGTCTAGGGATGATGCTATTTGGGAGAATTAAGACAGGAGACTAATTCCTAAAGGCAAGTACTGCTTTAGTTAAAAAAAAAAAATGAGTGAGATAGAATTAATTCGATTACTCCTTAAGGTAGAACTTCACAGAAGTCTTCCTACCACTTTTCTCCAATACTAAATTAATCTACTCTGGGAAAAAAAAAAAAAAAGCCTAACAGTACAGAACAACCTATGGAAAAGGAAAACAAAGAAGGAGAGAGAGAAAGAGAACAGATGGACACATCCTCAGTTCCCGTGTGAGTCTTCAGAGATATCACCCATTTCATAACGGAAATAGAGAGGACAGTAAAGATTGTTTCCCAATAACGTGTTGGTGTTATTACTTTATGGTCAAGGTCTGACATTTGAAAGGAAAAGAATGATACCCCCACAGAAAATGATATAAAAATTGCACGTTTTGGAAGGATCAAGAAAAATAAAGCTTTACATCTAATAGTTAGCAATCTTCTGATTCAAATTTCATGACCAAGTTTCCTACCTTCTATATTTTGTAAAAACTATGAAGAGAAGGTGATCACACATAAGAATCAGAGGACATTCCAACAGAAAGCACCACACTTGGATAAAACTTTTCTTTATATTTATAAATAAATTCATAGACTTTTACCTCTAATTATTATGTATGTATATATGTATATATATAAATATTCATACTGATGTATTCTTTTTTCTTGAAGTATAATTGATATATAACATTAGTTTCAAGTGTGCAACATAATGACTTGATATTTTTCTTTATTGCAAAATGATCATCACAGTCAGTCTGGTTCACATCCACTATTATTTATTATTATCTTCAGACCACCCATTATATTGTAGCTTTTCCAACATTTTTCCAATTTTGATAATTATTTTACATTTGTAAGCTATCCTTTGTTGCTTAGAGTGTATTAAAAATAGGAGATGAGGGGCACCTGGGTGGCTCAGTCAGTTAAGGGCCCAACTTCGGCTCAGGTCATAATCTCACAGTCTGTGGATTCAAGCTCCACGTCAGTCTCTGTGCTGACAGCTCAGAGCCTGGAGTCTGCTTCAGATTCTGTGTCTCCCTCTCTCTTTGCCCCTCCCCCGCTCACTCTCTGTCTCTCTGTCTCTCTCTCAAAATAAAATAAAGGCATAAAAAATTTTAAAAGAAAAAGGAGATGATCTAAAAGAACTATCCGCACAGCATTTCCTTCAATGCACGCATCTTCAAATTTCAACAAATAATGTAATACATGGACCTTCCAGGAAAAAGAAGCAATATAAATTTAAAAATAAAAATAAAGTAGAGAGTATTCTTTCCTCTCCCAGGTGATATAAGTGGTCACTATTTAAAACTGTAGTGTTCAACTGGGGCAGGTTCTGTTCCCAAGGAGACTTTCATCAATGTCTGGGGACTTTTGCAGTTATCACAACTGGTAATGTTGTTGCTATATAGCGGCCACAGATGCTGCTAAATATCTTAGAACACACATGACAGCACCAGCAACAATGAATTATTCTTCCCAAAATGTGAACAGAATCAAGATTGAGAAGTCCAAGTATAGCCAAGCCAATGATATAAAAAAGAAGATCCTGCTTGTAACCCTGCATCTTAATCATCAGCCTGATTGTTAATCAGGGTTACAATGGACGGTATTAAATAGTTATTTAAAAAATAGCTACAAACAGAAATTAGACATCGGTCAGATTTTAAGTTTTATTTTTATTTATTTTGAGAGAGGGAGAGAGAGAGCACACATGTGAGCGGGGGCAGGGCAGAGAGAGAAGGTAAGAGAGAATCCCAAGCAGGCTCTGTATTGTCAACACAGAGCCCACCAGGAAGTTCAATTTCATGGAACCGTGAGATCATGACCTGAGCCAAAATCAAGAGTCGTACATTTAATCAACTGAGCCACTGAGGCACCCCAGCATTTTAAAAATGGTTGTTTGCCCAATGCATACATTGAGAATATTTAATTCATTGCTGGGTGGCAAATTAAAATCTTTAAGCTAAAACAATATCTGTAATTCAGTTCACTTGTTTTTGCAACATAAAGCAATTTCAAATATGAGCAAATGCAAAGCATACTTGTTTGTGTGTCATTGGATGCTTTTTCCTCAAATATACTTTCCATATTGTGAAGGTATATTTTGTAAACTATTTGTAAAATAATTATTTTATTTAAATAAAAAATGTACATAGTTACAACAAAAACTTCTTTACTAGCTGAATATTAAAATGTAATTTTATATTATGCTCCCTCTTGTCCTGTTTAACATGGTCAGCCTTTTCATCAGCCCTATTGGTGTTTTGTTTTTTTTTTCAAAATACACCTCTATAAAGACATACTGAAGTTCTAGCATTGACACGTCAATAGAGTAGGTCAGCATGGAAAAAGGCTAACTTATATGTAGATACAGGTATATGTATTATTTTATGATCTAGAAGAATAAGTTTAAAATCTGAGTATATTTTAGATTTCAATAATTCAGTGGTCTTACGTTGTGAGAAAGTATTATTTAAGTTTATTTTAATTTTGAGAGAGACAGAGAGAGAGAGAGAGAGAAAGGGAGAAGGAAGGCGAGATAGGGGGACAGGCAGAGAGCGATGGGGACAGAGGATTCAAAGCAGGAGTCCACTGCACTGACAGCAGTGAGCCCAATGCAGCACTGAACTCACTAACTGGGACTCCAACTCATGAACCATGAGGTCACGACCTGAGCTGAAACCAAGAGTCAGATGCTTACCCCACTGAGCCACCCAGGCACCCCATGAGAAAGCATTATTTAAAAAAAGAGTTATGATCGGGCACCTGGGTGGCTCAGTAGGTTGAGCGTCTGACTTCGGCTCAGGTCATGATCTTGCAGTTCATGGGTTTGAGCTCCGCATCGGGTTCTGTGCTGACAGTTCAGAGTCTGGAGCCTGTTTCAGATTCTATGTCTCCCTTTCTGTCTGCCCCTCCCCAACTTGTGCTCTATCTCTCTCTGTCTCAAAAAAAAACAAACAAACAAACAAACAAAAGAAAATAAAGTATTAAAAAAAACAGTTATGATGCCTGGTGCTCTGCTATGCTGTGTAGAAGCCATTTATAATAAATCCATTGAGTGTAATTTAAATCATCATAGTGTTCAAATATCTGTTAAAGAATTCATTGTTCCAGTTCCCACTTTTGCTGGTATTAGACATTCTCAGAAACAAAAGTCTATTTAACAAAATGGTGCTTAAGACTATTTTTATTGCTATGTCCTGTGCAGCACCAAATACACAATCGAAAATAATATTTTTATCAGCTTTAAAAGCCACACATCACAATAAGTGCAGTCTTCTGATAGTGCACTAACAGCTCAGTGTTGGCCAAAGATTGAATTCTGAGGACACGGCATCAAATAATGTTGACTTTAGTAAGAGATGTTGGCTGTATAAGAACATATCCTGCTTTGTATTTTCCCAGGCATGGTTTTCACCTGATTTCCTATTTATTTCTCAAAGAATAAGAAAAGTAATTACAGAGGATACTTGAAATAATTAGGAAAGATTACAAGTATACATAATTCCCTCAAGCTTCATATATATCTATTCTTTTTTTAAATACTCATTTATTCTTTGAGAGAGAGAGAGACTGAGAGAGAGAGAAAGAGCATGAGCAGGGGAGGAGAATAGAGAAGGAGACACAGAATCTGAAACAGACTCCAGACTCTGAGCTGTCAGCACGGAGACCTATGCAAGCTTTGAACTCACGAACTTCGAGATCATGACCTGAGCTGAAATTGGACACTTAACCCACTGAGCCACTCAGGTGCTCCCATGTATATCTAATCTGATTCTTGTTTTAACAGCAGAGTTTGCTTGAATTAGAGGATTCTAAGTTGGACTCAGTTACAGAAAGTTATATTTTTAGTATGATTTTATACTAATTTTAATTTAATTTTAGCATAATTGTATGGTGTTTGGGAGTCTAGTGGTGGCCCCTATCCTAACTAAATGCTGATTCATGACACTTTTACCATAATGTGCATCCATTGCTATTTAATAAAATTCACATAACCCTGAGAGGAAAATTTAAAGTCTGACCCATTATTTATCCATTGCCAGGGCTGAATATTTCCTCTATTCATGGCAGATAATGACAGGGACCTTTTGGTTATGGGCTAAATATAAGAATTGCATATTTTTTTTCTTCTTTAATCACTACCATGATATCACTCAAATATCACTGCTCAATAACTCCTACCCATTACCATCCAAAATTATCCTGAATTGTTTACTTCTAACTGTAAGTAGGTGATGAATAACAAATGCAATATTCACCTGAAGTACGCAAATAAGTGAACATGATGTTATTTTTAAATATCAGATATTATATTTAGAGTATTACTATTATTATTACCATATGCATATATGTAGCATATATGTTATAAGATTAAAAAGATAAACACTACAAAATGGTGTGCATTAGGGCATTGCAAATACAGAGAAATCTCAATATTTTGGGATTTGGAGTCTTAAGACATGTTGATTAAAAAAAATTGTCCAACTGCAACGTGAATTGACCAAAAGCAAGAAGAAATAAGTGCAGATTGACTTATCGAGAGAATAAGGGGAGCTAGATATTGAGTTTTTTCACCTCAGATGGTAGCAGTGGGGTTAGGGAGCCACTTACAGCTATGAGAGAGAGTCAGCGAGGCCTTGGGATACGTGCCTATGGAGTATGTTGTAGTGGGAGGTGCCAAAAATGTTCCTGACTGGTTATTGTGACTGAATAAATTGTTTTCCTTTTAATTATATTCATGAAAGATTAAGTTTGGAGGAAATACCTGGGTGTGCCGCACTTAACGTACTTATATCCAAGTGGAAATGAATTATTTGGGTCTTGGTTGAAATGAGAGCTTTGAACTTGAGGTAGACATTAGACAGAACAACTGCACACTGTGTGGAGAGAATGGGCAAAACACATGTCCTATATAACACTTGCTGCATTTTCCGAAGTATTTTAATTTTATTTATGTGGTGTTTAATTTGTGTGTTGCTTTGTGTGTGGGTTTTTTGATTTTGTGTGCTTTGTTTTTGTGTTTGGTTGGCTCTGACTTCAGATTTATGCACTTGCCCATCTTAATCATATGCATTGTTGGCACTTAAGACATTACTGCAAACAACTCATTTTTTAATAAATGAGTGAAAAAATAATTGTGTACCAATAACTAATGACACTGCAAGCTTTTGAAAAGAGACATTCATTTATCCTCTTGCTTCTTAGCAGAAAGTCAATATCCCTCTCCTGAAATATCCATTTCCCCAGAATTATCTAAAACTTTAAAGGTATTAGTAAATCCAAAGGATTTAAGTCACCATCTGATAAGACACTAGAGACAACTGGCATCCAGTTGTCTCTTGTCAGTATTTTTCCTGCTCCCAGATTTGCTATTATGGATCAGTCTTGGGCAGTAACACGAATTCTTGTTCACATTGCAGTGGTGCAAGTTTCTCAACCCAGTGCATCCTACCATGGTTTTTCAAGAAGTAGACAAAATCTCTCCGTAGACCACTTTTCAGAGTGTACTCAAGGATGTGTGATCTCAGGTTTATAGGAAAAAACAGAAGTGTACATCCACAGCCACAGACATGGTGTCTCTTAGAGCCCAGGGTAAGGAAGGTGTCAAGGTGTCCTATCATCTCAACACTTCAGGACCAAGTTTTCTTTGTTCTGTGTCAATTTTTTACATTCTACAGTAAAAAAAAAAATATCCAAAAAAGATAGCATATTCTCTATCATCATCATCAGAGGTATTTCTTATGAGCCTATTAACAATCTACTTCTGATGATTGCAAGGTGTTCTCTTTCATCCTAAGAGAGTGTCTCTTCTTGTTTTCTAAATTACTTTATCTTCCAAGGGAATAAAACCTCTGAGAGGGCATTTACTCACATAAGATTCGGGAAAAAAAATTATACAGAGCACAGAATAAGAAAAAAATCTAAGTGTGTGATTGAGAAAAAAATGTTTATGAAGAATTTCACATTTGAATGGCCTTAGAGAACTTCAATTTTTACTGTTAGATATTGAAGGGTTATTTTTACAGGTAGAGTGGATATCACAGTAAAAGATAACTCACAGGACATATTTGGAGAATAGATAAAATCACTATATTTTAGTTTGTTCAAGTTAAGCAAGAGCCTATACTTTAAAACTAGGCTGGAAAAAATAGATCAAAAGTAGATTGTAGACAGCCTAAATTCTATGCTGAAAGATTTGTAAAGGCATTGACAAGTCTTTGGCCATTTTTGAGTAAGGCAATTACATAAATGGTATATTGGAACGGTAAGAAAAGCCAACTGAAGGTATATTAGATGCAGTAAGAATTTCCAGTATTACAGGATTTAGTCAATTCTGTGCTAAAACAATGAAAGTGAAGAAATTAAAGGTAAGTATTGAGAAGTTTGGGTCAGCAGACAGAAAAAATAATCTATACACATAGGGTGTGAGGATGGATGTTATTACTAGAATAAGTGTGGCTTTAGAAATGAGGAATGCCATTTAAAACCACAGAAAAGGTATAACATGGAAGAAACAGACCATAGAGCGAAAACAAGCAAGCAAACAGAAGATCCCAAAGTTGGTAATTAGTTATTCTCAAAGTATATCATCATTGCAAATACTTGACAAAATTTACTCTTGAAATAAAAATGAAAATTTTGATTTATATATATATATAGAGAGAGAGAAAGAGAGAAAATTTTGATTTATATATATATAGAGAGAGAAAATTTTGATTTATATATATATAGAGAGAGAAAATTTTGATTTATATACAGAGAGAGAGAAAATTTTGATTTATATATATATATAGAGAGAGAAAGTTTTGATTTATATATATATATAGAGAGAGAGAAAATTTTGATTTATATATATAGAGAGAAAATTTTGATATATATATATATATAGAGAGAGAGAGAGAGAGGAGAGAGAGAGAGAGGAGAGAGAGAGAGAGAGAGAGACTACGAGCTCAATGTATATATTGGTGGATAAGTAAAAATTGGGCCATTAACAACCTGATTCTGTAGAAATCCTACAGGTACATAAATATTTCCACTGACAACATGAATTGAAGCGTCACAGAAATTCAGCGCTTTTGCAGCATTTTATCCAAAGTTCTACTTACTGAAAAAACCTAAAAATGTTACTGAAAGATCCATTGGGTTTGTGTGGCATCATCTCCCCCCAAAATTATAAGTTTATAAAATTGTCACACTTAACAAGTTTTTAAGAATGTGGTTTTAGGGGCCGCTGAGTGGCTCAGTCTGTTAAGGGTCCGACTTTGGCTCAGGACATAATCTCATGGTTTGTGAGTTCAAGCCCCACAGTGGGCTCTGTGCTGACAACTCAGAGCAGAGCCTGGAGCCTGCTTTGGATTCTGTGTCTCCTTCTCTCTCTCTCTGCCCCTGCTCTGCTCACACTGTGTGTGTCTCTATCTCTCTTAAAAATTAATAAACCTTAAAAATGTTTTTTAAAAAGTGTGGTTTTATAAAGTATATAACTAAAACTTGTAAAGAAATTTTTTAAATTTCCTTTAGTAAACATGAGACATAAATAATAAAATAGACCATGTATAAAGTCCTTTGTAGACTTAATTATGATATAGTCAGACAGTCATAATAATAACAATTCTCCTAATCACAAAAATATTTGCCACAAACTGTCAAGATTTAATACAAAGGTAAGAACATTAATAATATTTTAAATAACTGGGCCTCCTGGGTGGCTCAGTTGGTTAAGCATCTGACTTCAGCTCAGGTCATGATCTTGTGATTCACGAGTTTGAGCCCCACATCGGTCCCTGTGCTGACAGCTCAGAGCTTGGAGCCTGCTTTGGAATCTGTGTCTCCCTCTCTCTCTGCTCCTCCCCTGCTCACACTCTATCTGTCTGTCTGTCTCTCTCTTTCTCTCTCAAAAAAATAAATGTCAAAAACTTTTTTAAATAAAACAATAATATTTCAAGTAATAAAATAGCAAAATCACATGATATCTGCAAAAATTCCAAAATATTTTGATGATAAAATTCTAGTTTCTCTGATAAGCAGTTCAGTTTTTGTCACATTTAAAAAATGGTGATTATTCTCAGATGGAAGATAATAGTATGCATTGGGAAAGGCATTGGATTTAAAACTTAAAACTGTATTATAAATTAGAACAACACATGTATATAATAAAGATTTCTCTATTTATTCTTTTTTCTGCACAAGTACAATGGAAACTGATTTTAGTTGCCAAATGTATTTTATGATTGATGTCTGAGAGAGACAGATAATTTGTGAAAACCTTTATTGCTTAGGCAGGGAAATAGAATAAAAATATTTCTCAGTATCTGGTTCAAAAATATATATTACATTTTCAAGGCAGCAAAGAAAAGCATTTCTATTTCTTTTGTTTCTCATCCATATAAAAGTTTAAAAATATATATCCTAAATTGAAAAACAGAAATTTGGAAAAGACTTTTTTGAAAAAGATTCATAACGAAAAACACATCTTCTCAACGATATATTCTTTGTTAAGCATTTTGTATTCTCCAAGTAGATTTGCATTGAGAACATGAAAGAGACGCTGCTTGAAGATGAAGCAAGTCACTTGCATGGATAGATCACTGGGCAGGACTCGATAGAGGCCATTTTCCTAAATCAACAATTTTCTGCATCTCTCCATCCTTATATTTGCTACTCATCAGGGTACAATTCTTCCTACCTCTCAAATCATCATAGACACAAATCTGCTGATTTAAATCTGTTTGTGCTAATATTTTTTTCATCCCTCAGTGGTTCAATGGTTCAATTATTTCTTTTCCTGTTTTCTTTTTTTTTTCCTTTCTAGACACTAACACCTATTTTAAAGTTTTTCATTTGGGGAAACAAATCAATAGTTTTGTTTTTATTCACACACATATACACCTACAGTTTACACAATATATTAAATGTTTTAAAATGTAAATGTTTTAAATATTTTAGAATTATTTTCCCTGTAGGGGTGTCTGGATAGCTCAGTTGGTTAAGTGGCTGACTCTTGATTTCGGCTGAAGCCATGCTCCCCCAGTTCATGGGTTTGAGCCCCGCATCAGGCTCTGTGCTCACAGCATGAAGCTTGCTTGGGATTCTCTCTGTCTCTCTGCTCACCCCCCAAAACAAATTAAAAATAAAATTATTTTCCATGACAAACCTTACTTGGCAAATAGATTATGTACTTCAATAATAAAAGAGTAAAGGTTATAAATTACTTATTAGCATCAGACTACTTTATAATCATTAGAATAAAATTTCTTATTTTTAACCCATTATTCCAGAAGTCGGAAACATTAACATTGGGTGGGAAATTATTTTTCATCTATTTCCTATGGAATTTTCCATGTATTGCCTATGCTTTTGTTTGTTTGCTTGTTTTTTTTTTTTAGTGACAAAATTACAAATCTTGATATTATCATAGAAGAGGAAAGCTAGTGACTGCATTCTAATACCCTGGAAATTCCTTATCGTGGCAGGCAAAGTTGTTCGTGTTTTGTTCCCTGGATAAATTCTCTTCCATATTGGCTTCTGTACCATGGTATTGAGTTAGGACAACTACTTCTCAGAATTTCAGAATTCTGTTTAGAAGATCACTTTACATAATGAATTTTAATCTACTAAAAAAACTGTTGGATAAATAGGCTTCTAAAATTCTTTACTTCAAAATATAAATATTGAATTATCACTTATTCATTCTTTCTGAGGCTGGCAATCCGAAAGCTCTATTACATGCACTTTGAAACATGCAAAGCAGTGTCTAAAATGTTCTTCCTTTACTTTTCATGACTACCCACTATTCTGTGCCTCATATGAAAGATTATCTTAATTGTTTCACATCTTACCAAACTTGCCTTACCCCACACTAAACAGAGCTGTGAATTACCTCCCTGAACAGCAGTTACTGTTGTCACAGTTGTCTCTGACTTCACTTCGTGAGATCACGGACATTTATATCCTCCAGGCATAAAGGGTGTTTGGCCTACAGAAACTACCGAGCAACTTAAATTGATGGAAGAATGAATAAATGAGTGATTAAAATAGTAAACTACTATTATTGGTACATATTAGGAAAAAAACTTAAAAAGTACAATATTTAAAGTATCCTGATGTAGAGAAAGATAGGTAACAACATATTTCTCTGAAGGTAATCTTTCCAGATCTCGATTTTGTCTTGTTTATGTAGGTTCGTATCCACGCTTGTATATTAATATTTGGGAAGTTATGGGACCCTCTGAGATTCTGAATGACCACTATCTCCCACAAGATATTCACACACAGATACAACCTGTATCTAACTTTAAGGTTTCAAAGACCCTTTGAAATGGAACCAAACATCCATGGACGTAACATTTTAAACCCCTAGTTAAAGAATTAATTTTTAGTATATAAATTTTAATTTGGGATAATAAGCAAACATACTTACTTTGATAATATCTTACCAAAGTAGAATGATCAAGCACTATCATATATTTAAAGTGTTAACCATAAATGCATATCATTTTAAAATTCCACTTTAGAAACACATCCTCTTGCAGAGCACAGGATTCATTAAGTGTCATTGTACTGTACTTCACTTTACGCATTACTTAATTTTTATAAGCACCTATAATGTAGGCAGTTGTCGTCCCAATTTAATTAACTCATAAATGTGGCATGGACAAGTTAAATAAATTCCCTGTTGTATCTATGTTAATAAGTGACAGTTACTCACCTATCCCAGTCTGCTCCCCTCTGATGTGAGGCTCAAACAATAAGTCTATATTAACACTATCATATCTAGAAGAAGAATATCTTTGGGGTTAATTATAATGGCCCTGGGAAGAAAACAGTCAACCTTTAAAACTTTCTCCTACCTCAAGGATGACTATGGAAAGTTAAACCCGTGCGAGTAGAATATTTTGCAACTACATCTGATGGGACTGTCCTGGTGCTATTATGCATTGGTGCTGCTATTACTAAATCGTGATCTAGAAATGTTTTTAGTAGGTTCTACCTGGTTTTCTGCCTTGATCGATGGATATTAGCCTGAAAATTACAGACTGCAAGGAAAGCAGATCAACCAAGTGCAGGCCTTAAGGTTCTACATGAAGAACATTTTTTAAAAAAGTTTATAAACTTACTAAAATCAGGTCTTCTTTTTATTTCATCATTCAATGGCAGTTCTAAAATATTTTACTGATGAAATACTAATATGTGGTGGGCTTACCCAGCCTCCCCTTAGTGTGTTACGTGGCATTAGCCTACACAGACCAACTACAGCTGTGTGACTAGTGGATTATGTCAACTCCGTTTCGGCCTCACTAGTTTCCGTGACTTCCCTGGCTGCGTCTAGGGGGCCCTCCCTCACCCAGAACCAAAGCATGCCTCGGTGTGCAGAGGGGCCTCCAGAAGCTGCATCCTAAGTAAGGATTGGAGGCCTCTGGCCTCCATATGCAGGATGCGCCTTTGCTCATGTCCATGAATGGTCCTGCTGGGTATGAATGAGGTACCCTGTTAGTCTGTTCTGACAATTTTACCCTTTTGATCAAAAGATCCAACACCGGCATTTGATTATCTAATTGAAGTTATTTGAAAATATTACTTTATCATTCATTTTTCAAAATAATTAAATATGGAACAACGAAAGGAATTACGAGTATGATATACTAGGTGCATGAGTTTTTGATGTGCCAAAGAGGATGAGAAATAAAAAGAAGAAAACAGTAAAATGAAAAAATCTCTACGTAGGGTCCACCAGAATCTAATTCTGGAAGACCTTGCAAGCAATGCTATTTGTTACAAAGAACAGGATCAGTGTATTTTCAACATGTTATGTGTGTGGGCAGTGCTATTCCTGGATGGATTGAATTTTAAAAGTTAAATTCAGTAATATCAACTATCATCATCTACATTTAAGTTGAGCTTAGCACCTATATGTAGAAAAAGAAAGGGGCACATGGCCAGCTCAGTTGGTAGAGCATGTGACTCTTAATCTCCAAGGCATGAGCTCAAACTCCACCCTGGGCATACAGTTTACTTAAAAAAAGAAGAAGAGGGGCGCCTGGGTGGCTCAGTCGGTTAAGCATCCAACTTCGTCTCAAGTCATGATCTCACAGTTCATGGATTCGAGCCCCACATTGGGCTCTGTGCTGATAGCTCAGAGCCTGGAGCCTACTTCGGATTCTGTGACTCCCTCTCTCTCTGGCCCTCCCCTGCTCATGATCTTTCTCTGTCTCAAAAATAAATAAACATTAAAAAAAGAAGAAGAAGAAAAAGAAAATAAGGGATGAGGGAAAAGATGAATCAACATAATCTGCTGTGAATAGATATGCAGGTTAACCAGACTTAAGTCAAAAGTTGCACTGAGACTATGAGCTTGGATTGTCTGAGAATGTATAAGACAGGGACAGAGGGAGAAATGTTTGAAAGGAAACCAGGCCAGAAATTTGATTGAGAGGGAGATAAAAGCATGAGACTTTTAATTTATGGTGACACTCATTGGGGAAAATAAAATGACAAATGGTACAGACATTAACAAAACAGATCAGCAACTGAGCCAGAAACAAAACCCAAGATCCCAACACCAATAATTATAATTATATTATATCTCAGAGCCATCCTGCAGACAGACCATCTTGAGAACACACACTGTATTTTTTTAATTGAAGTATAATTAACATACAATGTGATATTAGTTTCAATTGTATTTTATTCTCTAAATGAAAGATGCATACAAAAAGTCTGTCTCTTTGAGTGTTAATTCAGCGCAGTCGTGTGTTCACGAAATAGGCTAGGTTGTTAGTGAATTTCCATAAACACACTTGGTAGCTACATGTTATTTAATATCAAGTTTCTTCATCAAAGAAAAACAATCTTTTCATTAAATTTTTAAAAGCTTTGCTAAAAACATGCAAGGTTCCCTTGTGGCTCCAGAGTCCTGGTCATCTCATCCATGCTTATTAAAATTCTGAAGAAGAAAACACCTGCACATATTAAATTAAATAGGAGTCACAATGAAGGCCTGCAGCCCCAGCTTCTGGGTGTGAAGATCAAAGGGGCAGTTCTGAGACATGGTTTATTTCAATTTCCAGTCAAAAAATTGCTAACCTCCTTTCATCATTTGCTAAAATACAAATCCTAGATTCTAGCAAAGAAAAAAAAAAGTATGAGGTGCTGCACAGCTGTTTTGTTTGTTTTATTTCTTGGTTTTTTTTTTTAGTGAATTTATCTGATTTATGATTTCAAATGTATACAGGATGACTTATTTCCATTAGGGAGAAAGGAAGCTAAATATGTCAGAATCGCCCATACACTTTTCCACATTGCAGCTCTAACAATTTACTGTTTGCATGTTTTATTATATTATAACATTGTGATTAGCCAGACTTAAATCCTGCCTAAACACTGACTTCCAGGTATGTGATACAGTTAGTTTCCTTATGCTTTAAGGCACTTGAAGGGACTTGCTTTATATCTTCAGTTAAAATCATAACATACACAGAATATCAATTCAAAAAGTACTGTAGGAAGGAAAAAGGAGAAAAGGAAAGGAAAGGAAAGAACAAAGGAAGGAAGGAAGGAAGGATGAAAGGAAGGAAAGAAAGAATGGAGGGAGGAAGGGAGGAAAACTTGAGAACCTAGATGTCCTGATTTAAGTTATTAATAATCAATGTGAAATGTTGAGCTATTTATTTGCACTGTGACTAATAGATGTAAAAAAAAAAAATTAACTGCACTTAAGAATTGCAGTTTGATGGGGCACCCAGGTGGCTCAGTCAGTTAAGCTTCCGACTTCAACTCAGGTCACGATCTCACGGTTCATGAGTTCGAGCCCCGTGTTGGGATCTGTGCTGACAGATCAGAGCCTGGAGCCTGTCTTCAGATTCTATATCTCCCCCTCTCTCTCTCTCTGTTCCTCCCCTGCTTGTGCTCTCTCTCTCAGAAATGAATAAACATTAAAAAAATTAAATAAAAGAAGTACAGTTTGTTGTACATTTGTTGAACTAGTACCTTCAAAATGGAGTGGTATTTCCAAAGCAATCAATATAATCTTGGGTTTAGAGGCTTCCTGTTGGATGAGTGTATTCTTATCGGATAAGGAAGACAGTGTAATAACACATTCTTTGAATGTTTCCAGATGATAACGTTTTTAATATGAAGCCAAATCATTTTGTTTGCTCTCTTCTTACACAGGTTATTCAAAGCAGCAGGATCAGAGAAAGCTGAGAACTAGTTTCTCGTTTGGAATAAATCAGAGAAGCACCTCAATTAGCCACCTGCAATCCTTCAGTCTTTTTCCAGCATCAGATCAAGAAGATATTATTTACTGTTATGATTAATAAAAATGGTCTGCCAAGTATTTGCTGTTTAATGGGAAAATAATGGGCAACATTAAGGAAGGGAAACACTATACATATGCATGATCTTTGTGACATGACGATTCATTCAGAGCCTGGCTCCGTCACTATGAAAGGCAAACAGTCAGGAAAAGGAAATTCACTTACAAATCATCTTTCACCTGAGAACTTTGTTTGACCCTGGAGCTAACCTTATTTAAGTGGCTATAGATTCCTGGACCAGTTATCGAATACTAATACTGGAAGAAGACTAAGGCAGGGTGGATCCTAGAGATGAGACAGAATCAGCACTCAGTAAAGTGTCCCTTCATCTCCCTCTCTTCTCTATCTCATCTACTTTCTCTGTGTTCATGTTTGTTGACTGACCAAATCTCTGATCTGCCTTCATTCTTGATAACCTGAACATCCAGCTCAGTCCACATGACCTTGGTTGAGTCCCTTCCTGCAGAATGTGTCAATCGCCTTTCTGATTTTTTCTCTTACTACTCTCCAACCAACTTGATTATAATGAATTTGCATATGAGGTTACTCTATACACACACCTGTCGACATCAGAATCTTTGTGACTGCTCTCTCTTATGCCCAAAATATCCTCCATACAAAGGTGTAGGTGGACCACTATCTTACTTCAATTTTGTGTATGATCAAATATCAAACTTATTATCCAAATATCCAAACAACATGAACTCCTCTTCTCCAAATTTGACCCACCAGAAGACTTTCCCATATCTCCCATCTCCCTCTGTGTTTCTAAAATATCACATAAATCCTTCAGGAAACCGGGCCAGTACAATCTTCAAAATATATATCAGAATTTACACTTTATACCATTTCCATGGTTATCAGGTTAGTCTGAGTCACCATGCCTTCTCATCTACATTACTGTAATTATCTGCTAATAGCTGTCCTTTCTTAATGCTCATGCACTTACAGTCTACTTTAGAGTAATAGCTAAGTGAGTCTACAAAATAAATGTCGATGATGGCCCTTTTTCAGCTCCAAACCCTGTGGTGCCTCTCCATTTCATTTTAAGTAAAGGCCAACATGTCCCATGTCCTTTGATGCCCATGTGACTTGAAAACACACTCATACCATCAAATATTGTCTTTCTAAATCAATGAACTCTGGCTACACTGGCCTTCTTGATCTTCACTGATTACACGAATTACTTGCACACTGCAATCTTCCCTCTAGCTCTTATGTCTGTCTTTTGCATGAAAAGCTCATCTTCTATGCCCATATAGAGGGCTCCCTAAGTCCCTTCAAGTCTTTACTCAAACGTCCCCTTCTCAGTGAAGTGTATATGTGATTTCCACCAAACATTCAAGGAACAACTAATTCCTATTTTTGAAGATTTTGCAGGAAATTGAAATAGAGTGAGAGCTGGCCAGATCACTTAGTGATACTGGTCTGATCCTATTTCTAAAACCAGAAAACTGCAATACATTAAAAGAAAATTATAGATTCACTTCATATATGAAGGTAGACATAAAAATTCCCTAAACAGTATTCCATAACTAATTTCAAATGTGAATTAAAAATATGTATAATGTAAACTAAAGTTTATTTTGAGGATGCCAAACTATTTTGGGGATGGTTCAACGTAAGAATATCTATTGATGCATTTTACCATGTTAATAGGTGAAAGGTGAAAAATATGCAAAATAAGCAAAGCAGAAAAGTGCCATTGATAAGATAGAGCATGCATTAATAGAGGACTACAGTCTACCTGTTGTGAAATTTACTATTACACATTAAAAGGAGGCAATGAGTTTGACCTCACAGATATTAATATATTATTAACATATACTAATATCACAAGGCAATGATAATTAAAGGAGTGAGGTGTTAGTGCAAGAGCAGACAAACAGATCAATGTGATGATGTGAAGAGATAAAACTCAGGCTAATACATTTAACACGGAAGTCTACACTATGGTAGAAGTGATATGGGAAGTAAAAGATATTATGAGAGAATAATGAGAATGTGATATATTGTCTACTGATTGATTTTGGAAACCCTGGCTCTTTACATAAAATAAAAATTAAAATAAATAAAGTAATTTGTTAGAATCCCCCCTAAGACCACAGGCAAGGGTGAACTTCAACACATTAAATGCAATATGTGAAAGCTAATAAAAAATGGAATTAAAAAAAAGCAGGAGGATAGTGTTGATCTGAGGATAGGAAAGGGTTTGTTAAATAAAGTTTAAAAAAAGCCATAACAAAAGTTTGATAAAGATTATTACCTAAAATTTAATATTTTATATTTGTGTGTATATAGAGAGAAGACATGGTACTAGCCATATACATTAAAAAGGTTTACTAGAATAAAATACATAAAATGGGAATTGGAACTGAAATAGAAAGATGCAGAAAGAATATATGCAGGTCATTTCAGAGATGGTAACACGCAAGGCCACAAGCATATTTTTAAAAAATAGCTTAAAATTAGTAGTAAATTAAAATTACAAAGAGTCATTGTTTTCCCTAGGGTAGAAATGCACTGATATTGTAATCCTCACAAAAAGCTGCCAGCAGCATAAATTGGGGCACAATTCAAGAAGATAATAAAATGTATACATGCAGAGCCTGTGAACCCAATATTCTGCTCCTGAGAATGTATCTCAGCATTTTTCCATCCACGTTAATAAAGGCACATGTACAAAAATTTGTATTACAGGATTACTTTTAGTGGTTGTAAGTTGCAGGTGACCTGACTGTCCAAAGGTAAGATAAATAGATAGGCATCGGGTGGTAGACGCACACTGTCGGCATGCTAGGAAAAAAGCACTTAGAAATATATATTACAGCATAGCTGTCTCTAAAAATATAAACATGGTGAAGCAGTCAGAAATATAATGAATTCATATAATACATTATAGTTCACAAATTTAAAATTTTAAAAATAATGATTTGAAATTGAAAAGGAAAACACATGCATGAATAAAATACACATTTAGAGAGAGCATGAACAAACAAAATAACGCCTAAGTACAATAAAATGAGGGCAATATGTTAGTGATGAGATGTGTTGATGGGGTACTGAAGTGGTTTAGGGAGAAATAAAAGTTAACAGGCATAGAGAGAAGAGCCGTAGGGACCAATAACTTTAATGGGCCATCAATTGAAGGGTACAATGATCTCAGCACCTCATCAGAGATGAATGAGTAAAAAGAGATGAGCTATGCCAGACCTCCAGTCTTCCAAGAAATGGAGACAAAGATGGAATTACATGTGTGAGGATTTCATTAGGAGGAACACCTGTGACAGGAAATAGAGAGGGGACAGAGAGGAGTTGGGCAGGTCCTCAGGCCATGATTAAATCTGATCCTCTGGAGGGAAGGAGAAAGGAAAGAAAGAAGTTTCAGGAGGAAGCACCCTAGACCAATGGGCAGTCCAAGGAAGCTTCAGCAAAGCCTGGAGAAAGCCTGGAAAGAGTCTTGGCTGTGAGCATTTCGAGGGAATGTGGTCTCATGCAAACGTAGAGATGGATTTCTAAATACGACAGCATAGGCCCTGGATCTATTATGTCACCTGGTCCAGGGGAAACAGTACATATCTACATACACACATATCATCTTTAAGCCATCTTGATTCTTATTATCTTCTCTAAATTATCATGGGAGAAACTGGCAAATTTCTGATTATAATTCATGCAGACAAGAGAGTCCTACGTGGGCTTAAAATCATCCCCCGAATACAGGAGCATTCAACACAAATGCTAAGTACTGCTTCTACTAGCAATCTTATAATTTGCAAAGTTCTGGGGAAGGACAGAGAAAGACGTAAAAGGGTATAGAAAGCTCCAGATCTTCCTCCAGAACACCTTAGTTGCATTCACAAAAATCTCATTATAAATACCCCAAAAAGCATGATGCACAAGAGTTCCGTTTCTTTGTTCCCCATACTCAGGCAAAGAGCATGCTTACATGCTTCATTTCCCAGCGCAGAAAACAAAAGTCAAGGCCTTTTGCTTATATCATAGGAAAGGATCACTGTTTGCTTGTGTCAATGCTTTGGGAATATGCACATGCTTTAATGCACAGTTTAGGATGATGATATCACATTTGCACCCTGAAATTCACTGGCCGTCTCAGGGCTGCCAGCCACCCGTTTTGTGGGGAATTTTTGCCATGAGAAACAGCATACGTAATAACACAATGAATGGAAGCGAAGATGAGATTGACTTGATGTTGCCGAAAATGATCTAAATCCACTTCCGTGTTTCACTTTCCAGACACGTCACATTTTTTGGTGTGTTTCGATCAGTTTTTAAGGTAGATTACAGTGAATATTGCCTTACCCCTCAACCAGCCCATTGATAATAACTATCCACAGTGTGTATTCTCATAAAATGATCCAGCTCCAAGAGGAATTAGTTACCATGGAATAGTAATTCCAATGACTTTAATTTAGGAGTATTTACTAAATTCTCATGTAACCTCACTGAATGCTAGCAATAAACATTCTGTAGGTGTTATTGTCATGATTTTGGAACTAAATAAACAGATGAATATATGGGAGGCAAGGGGTGGGGAGAGGAGAAAGGAAAATAAACCACAACAGACTCTTAATGACAGAGAACAAACTGAGGGTTGATAGAGGGAGCTGGGTGGGGGACGGGCTAGATGGGGGAGGGGTACTAAAGAGAGCACTTGTGATGAGCACTGGATATTGTATGTAAGCGATGAATCATTGAATTCTACTGCTGAAACCAATATTGCACTGCATGTTAACTAAAATTTAATTTAAAAAGCATACATAGGGGCGCCTGGGTGGCTCAGTCAGTTAAGCGTCTGGCTTCGGCTCAGGTCATGATCTCACAGTTTGTGGGTTCGAGCCCCACGTCGGGCTCTTGCTGACAGCTAGCTCAGAGCCTGGAGCCTGTTTCAGATTCTGTATCTCTCTCTCTCTCTCTCTCTCTCTCTCCAACCCTCCCCTGCTCGCATTGTCTCTGTCTCTCAAAAATAAATAAAAAAACATTAAAAAATATATATAAAAATTTAAAAAAATAATACCAGCATAAATAAATAAATAATGTGTAAATAAAAACAATGATTGTGAGACTAGTTTAACTAAATAAAAACAGTACAGCTGGAATTTTTGGTCAAAACTTTGGAGTCCAGAGTCAGTAGTGTTGATCACTGAAGCATGTGGTTCCTTTTCTAATCACACCCTTTATTTAAAAGATGACAAAACTGACCACTGGGCAGTGACATGCAGAAGAATGAACCTGAACCACTTTCTTACACCATACGCAAAAATAAACTCAAAATGGATGAAAGATCTCAATGTAAGACAGGAAACCATAAAAATCCTAGAGGAGAGAACAAACTACAACCTCTTTGACTTTGGCTGCAGCCACCTCTTGACATGTTTCCAGAGGCAAGGGAAACAAAAGCAAAAATTGGGACCACATCAAGATCAAAACCTTCTGCACAGTGAAGGAAACAATCAGCAAAACTCAAAGGTAACTGACAGAATGGGAGAAGATATTTGCAAATAACATATTGGATAAAGGTTCATATCCAAAATTTATATAGAACTTTTCAAACCCAACACACCCCCCAAAAATAATAATCCAGTGAAGAAATGGGCAAAAGACATGAATAGACACTTCTCCAATAAGACACTCAGATGGCTAACAGACACATGAAAAGATGCCCAACATCACTCATCATCAGGGAAATACAAATCAAAACCACAAGGAGGTGTCACCTCACACCTATCAGAATGGCTAACATTAACCGCTCAGGCAACAACAGATGATGGCGAGGATGCAGACAAAGAGGAATACTTTCGCGTGGTTGGTGGGAATGCAAACTGGTGCAGCCACTCTGGGAAACAGTAAGGAAGTTCCTCAAAAAAAAAAAAAAAAAAAAAAAAAAAAAAAACAGAACGACCCTACGACCCAGCAATTGCTCTACTAGGTATTTATCCAAAGGATACGGGAGTGCTGATTCAAAGGGGCACATGCACCCCAATGTTTATTTCAGCACTATCGACAGTAGCCAAAGTATGGAAATAGTCCAAATGTCCATCAACTGATGAATGGATAAAGAAGATATGGTATATATATACAATGGAATATTACTCAGTAATCAGAAGGATGAAATCTTACCATTTGCGACAACGTGGATGGAACTAGAGTGTATTTTGCTAAGGGAAATACATCAGTCAGAGAAAGAAAATTATCATATGATTTCAGTTAGATGTGGAATTGAAGATACAAAACAGATAAACATCAGGGAAGGCAAGCAAACATAATATAAAAATGGGAGGAGACAAACCATATGAGACTCTTAAATACAGAGAACAAATTGAGGATTTCTGGGGATGTGTTGGGTCGGGGGATGGGGTAAATGGGTGATGGGTATTAAGGAAACTTGTTGAGATGAGCACTGGGTATTATTCATAAGTGATGAATCACTAAATTCTATTCCTGAAATTATTATTATAGTATATGTTAACTAACTTGGATTTAAATTTAAAATAAATGAATAAATAAATAAATAGATAAATTTAAAAGATGACAAAACTGATTTAGAAAGTTTGAATGTTTAAGAACCCCACTGAAACAGAGGCAACCCAGAAAGATGGTGTCTTCTTACCCCTGCTATTATGTTCTTTCTGTTAAAGTAACCTATACTGCAAAAAACAAACAAACAAAAAGGTAAAACACACATATATGTTTTTTCATCCAATGGGACTTCTCTTCCAAGATAATAAGGCTGTATAAGAGACTATAGCCTTCCTCTGAGAAAATGGAGCTGTAAGTTGGATTGTCATTTGGGAAATTTATATACCAATTAAACCTCATCATTTTCAGTTATTAAGCTTGGATACTAGCATACCATTGTGATTTTCCAAATACCTGCGTTATGTGCGTCCACAGGAAGAAAGAATATTCCAGTTCTTGAACTATAGCAATCTGTGGGGTCACTATTCTCCTGCCAAAAGAATTCTACTGTTCAATTTGAGGTTTTACACACCATTTGGTGCATTCACTTCACCTGAATGGAAGTCTGGACTTCCGTATGAAATTGAAACGATCAGCTTGAAAATGAAAGCTTCAATATAACTTACATCTGAAATGTTTTAACAGATGGGTATTTGATTCATAGAGAAATTAAAGTCAGTCACTTGTATATGTAGGAAAGTAAACAGTAACACACAAACTGGCATATAAACTCCACTTCTTTTCCAGCTGAATGATTTTATTTTGATGATTAGTCATTTCTAGTCTTGAAAATAATATTTTTTAAAATTTCATATCCAGTTAATAGATACTATTTAATCAAGTAAATATTCCTGAATGCCATGTTTGTAAGAGACATTATATAAAAACACTAGAAGACATAAATAGTGAGCAATTTAGAGCCTGGTCTCACAACTTTAACAGTGATATAAACATGTATAACAAATAACCTAAAAGTATATGCAAATTATACAGATGTTCAACTAAGTGAGAGGTAATATTTTTTATATGGAGTATAGGGAATTATTAACAGATGACAGTTTATTTAGAAAACCTTGAAGGAGGTTGAGAATGTGACAGCATACAAGATACCCCTAAATTAAACTTTTAGAACCTCTTCGCTATTTGTTTTTAAATTTAACATTTATTTATTTTTGAGAGACAGAGAGAGACAGAGCATGAGTGGGGGAGGGGAAGAGAGCAGGGGAGACACAGAATCCGAAGCAGGCTCCAGGCTCTGAGCTGTCAGCACAGAGCCTGACGCGGGGCTCGAACCCATGGACCACGAGATCACGACCTGAGCCGAAGTCAGATGCTTAACCGACCAAGCCACCCAGGCGCCCCTAGAACCTCTTTGCTATTAAGACACCTTTAAATTGTTCACTCCTGATTTTCCAAATACTAGAAAATGCTTTTGTGGCAGAATGTTACCCTATATTTAATCTACCTAAACCCCCCCCACACACACACACACATTCTTGGAGTTTTATGTGGTCTCTTCTAACTTACATATCCCACATTATCCATTTTATCTCAGAAAAGAAGATTAAAAATTTTTGAGTGAAAAATAATTATTTTTATAACACCATATTATCACATTTTAAATATAGGGATAAGCAGATAATGATCATATAATGATTGCAGAATCACAAAATGAGTAACCGGAATTTAAATTTTATATGTATCTAAGCTAATAATTATACCTATATGGTGTCTCATATAAACTCGACTGGGTGGCTCAGTCAGTGGAGTGAACAACTTCGGTCCAGGTCACAATCTCACAGTTCATGGGTTTGAGCCCTATGTTGGTCTCTGTGCTGACAGCACGAAGCCAGGAGCCTGCTTCAGACTTGGTGTCTCCCTCTCTCTCAGCCCCTCCCCTGATCACGTTCTGTTTCTCTCTCTCAAAAATAAGTAAACATTTAAAAAATTTTTAAAAAATAATGGACTTACAACATTAAGATATTTGTAAATATAACAAAGCTTTTGAAAATGTCCTGAATCTACTTTTGTCCATTAATAATATATATCAAAACAAGTTGATAATGAACATGGATAATTCATTATTTATCTTTGCTTAGATACAAAGCAGACTCCAGCCAAATCTTACAAACTACTTAGGTTAACTTCCGCAATTTACTAGACTATGAGAATCTCCAAGAATTATTCCTGTGCTTCCGTGTGTCCTTGATGTCGTCTAATGAAGAAGTAATCATTACTCCCAAGCTTGTGTTAAACTTAATTGCCCAGGATTATTTAGTTATTTGGAGTATAGCTGATTTTGACCTTCAAAGAATTCTGTCTTAAAGAAATAATATAAAGTGCGTTCAGCACACATAAAAATTTTACATCTTTCTCTTGATATTTGTAATTTCTCTTTATTTAGAACTCACTAGAGAAGTATTTTAAAAACATGTACTCATTATCTCCAGTCATGATTCCTCTTCTCAACACCAAAAGCATTTTTATGTAGGGGCAGTTGGGTGGCTCAGCCGGTTAAGCACCTGACTCTTGATTTCTGCTCAGGTCATGATCTCACAGTTTCTCAGTTCAAGTCCCATGTCATGCTCTGCACTGACAGTGCAGAGTCTGCTTGGGACTCTCTCTGTCCCTCCCTGGCTCATTCTCTCAATAAAAAGAAAAGTAAATAAAATAAATTAAATAAAAGCACTTTTAACTAGAAGAAATATAATAGCTTCAAAAATACTGAGTCATATCCATTATTAGTTTACTTTTAAATCATAGTATAAATGAAATACACCTTTTAACATGTGTGCATTGATATGATTGAATCTTATGCACTTAGGTGATTTTAAGTCATTTTCTCTATCTTCACAGTGGCAAGACATCCAATTAAATTTTGAAGTATAAGTGCTTCTAAAAGATAGTCTTGCAACCCAAACCAGTGCCTTTGCAACCCGAGTTTCTAATTTTTCTAGAAATGCAATTTACGGAGAAATTGTTAATCACAAAAATACTAATAACGTGTATATCATTTTGTAGTTGCAGGTTGAATATAACAAAATTTGTTTTACTTTAGTCTATTCAGTTTGAAAGAGTCTAGTAAACTGAACTTGACATTGTTTTCCACTGATCATGAATACAGACCTAGACTCAGGATCCATCCCAAAGTGTATCTCCAGAAGGTTATTACTAATCCATTCCTGTTGCTATACAATATGTAACGTGTCCATGCTGGGTGTTTATCCCTTTATGGAAATACTAATTAGCACATGCCTCATTAGAGATAGCATGTTCATTCATGAACATTCTTTATTTTATCTTTTAGGCCACTACAGTCTTTTACATCTGTGTTCTCTGGCCCAACCTTGGTGAGGACGCCTACATGGAGATACTGTTTCAGATTCATGAAAAATGAGGAGCTCCTGGGTAGCTCAGTTGGTTAAGAATCCGACTCTTGGTCTTGACTGGCGTCATGATCTCATGGGTTTGTAAGTTCAAGCCCCACATTGGGCTCTGCACTGAGGGCATGGAGCCTGTTTGGGATTCTGTCTCTCCCTCTCTCTGCCCTTTCCCAGCTTGCACTCACTCACTCTCTCTCAAAATAAATAAATAAACTTTTAAAAAGATTCATTAAAAACAAAATAAACAAAAAAAGACCGCAAACTCCCACATCCTAACTTAAGAGAAATATGGGGCAAGACCTACAAAATGCAGTTAGCAGCCGTACTCTGAAATGATATGTCAGCCCTTAAGTGAAAAGGTTTCCAGTGATCTATGAGAAATATAAAGCATGGATTTAAAATACGAGTGTAAGGTGTGCATTTGAAAAAAGAGACTCCATTAAATTCATCTCATTGTCCCTCTCACTCATTAGTTTTGAGAAATTGATCTTTATCATTATTATGGAAAAGTATAATTTTTTCTAAAGGACAATTTAGAAGTATTTTCCTCATATTATTCTGATAAATTGACCATACATTTGTTATGTGAAAGCAAGCTGAGGTAAAACACACACACACACACACACACACACACACACAACATAAACAAAACACCTCAGATGGCAAGTAAGTAAAAGTTTTCATGAAAATGGAAGGCAGAGTCCAAGCACGCCGCAAACATCAGTGTGCTAAGACTACACTGCCATCACCTACAGTGTTTTACAACTCTAATGGAAACTGCATAAATTGACAAATTATTAACTTGTGTGAGCCTTAGTGGAGAATGAAATCTTAGCTGGCTTAGCATTTTCTGTGACATTAGTAAGCAATTCTGAAGCAGATTAGAGAGACTTTGTCTGGATAAGTGCATATATCTTATTTTAATATTTTTCAGCACCATTTTCCAAATTAAATTGAATATCAAAGTGGCCATGTTTTTACTGAATGGAATAAGGAATGGCACTTTTGCATTAAGATTGGGAAGTAAAAACAGTTCTCTTTAAAAAGCATTAGAGATGCAATGTGCTGCACCTTTGAGTTGCATTTTATCAATTTATTTGACTTGGAATACAGCGATATATAAATGTTAGTAGTCACTAAGCACATGGCAAACAGGTGCAGCGTGCTTTGCCAGTGGAGAGCTGACATTTTTATGAGATCTCTCAGCTGGATTGGCAAAGGAGCATGGGATAGTAAAGGAGAAACACCTGTCACCCACTTATTTTATTTTCAATTGTAGTATCTTGAAGGGAAAGAAATTACATGAAAATGAAATATCTACCATGTTTGAGATAGAGGCATTATATCTATGGTGTTTGAATCCATTATCTTCACATTGAGAGGATTTTAAATACATAATAACATTTCTTATTGTAATATATTCAGATAAACGTACTTAATGCACTAAAATCCATTATATACTATGCATGAGAAGCTACAACTTGAAAATACGCTTTTTTTTTTTCCACTCTTTGTCTTTGGTTGATGAAAATGCCACCATCGGGGTCTCATTCTCTTCCTCACTATATCTTCTGAAGAATGGTAGTCTTGGTTAAGAGAACATTGTTAGATTCCAGAAAAAAAGCGCAACAAATCCATTAAGGACTACCTGACATCTAGGTTGATCATCTTGTTTCAAATGAGCATCTGAAGTAGTGGCTCAATCATGTGCAGCAAGAAAACAAACTAATAAAGAAAGAATCTCTTAGAAAGAGACTTCAAAGGACAATTGGTTACAAAAGGGACAAGACTACTAAATTGAATGGAGAATTCAGAAGTTTTCTGGAAGGGCAGATACACTGGGATTTGAAGGCTGGAATGAAATTATATTGTGAGAAGGAAAAAGCATTCTTTAAAAATAGATTTGGGGAGTATATGTGAAAAGGCATACAATAGTTATATATTATAAGTGGAAAAGTGGAGAAACAATCTGGTAAAATTAAGGAAAAATGCTTGTCAGTAAGGCTTCTAAAGAGATGGGAAATCACAGAATGGCTGTGAAGGAAGGAGAGAGGCAGCTAAACTAAAGGGATGATTCTTTGCTTTCCACTACAAGCCTGGTGGCTCAGCTGAGCAGTGATGAAACAACTTCTAGAATGATTATGTGCATATCTCTATAACAAAATGGAATGCCCTTTCCCCACACTTCATCATCATGAGAAAGGGAGAAATATCTCCATCAGCGAAGAGATGTATGCTAAGTGGCTGAAAGAATGGAATTGATGGCCCTGACTTCTACATTGTCAAAAATTAATTAGCTATTCATATTTGGAAATAAATAAAGGAGTTTACTAAGCCATTCCTCTGGAAGTAATAAAATACAAGCATAAAAGCCAATTCAAATATTTATTGGAAAACTGTGAAAAGCCAGGGTGTGCGTACATAGCAGTAAAGAAATGAGACGTGGTCCTGTCCAGATGATATCAGTGGAGATGTGCGATGTATAATAGTGATAGAAATAATAACATGGAGAAGGAAATGTGGGGAAAGAAAAAGAAGTATAAATTATAAAGCCATAGGATTGTAGGCCTTCTACTAGATGTTTCACAAATCGAACATCTGTTTCCTGGATAAATTCACATTTATGGTCTCTTTATATCAAGAATAGAGTTACTCTGAGAGATGAATACACTAAAAAAATCATTAGTGTAAAAGTGAAATTAAATTTATTAATTCACAGTAAAAGGGCAACATATTGCCTTACATTCTTCTCTATGCAGTCAGAGATTAGACCATGAATCTTTAACTTCACAGTCTACCTTCAAATGTTTATACCACCAATGCACTCTAGAAGAACCCTACAGCAGAACTCACAACTTGCAGTAGCATCTTCTAACTTCCCTGTGTCTTGTCCCAGGCTTTATCCTATTTCTGACATACATTTTACTTTTACATGATATAAAACCCATTCTATACTATTGTTATTTTTGCTTAAAAAATCAACCACCGCTTAAAGGAATTTAAATAATAAGAACAAGTATCTATTTACCTACATTTACTATTACCCACAGAAGGAGATGTAGGATTGCCTATGGAAGTTAGGTTTCAAACAGCTGGTGTTAGAGTAGTGAGAGTATTCTGGATTTTCTGGGTGGGTTCCAGGCAAGGATAAGGTCCTTAGAAGGAGATAAAGGCAGAAAAGAGGACCAGAGACATGCAGTGTGAGAAGGAATTGACTGTTGGCACTGACTTTGAAGACGGAGAAAAAGGGGCACAAGCCAAGGAAAGTGGGAAGCTTCTAGAAGCTGGAAAAGGCAGAAGACAAAATCTCTGCTACTGCCTCCAGAAAGAAAGGCAGCTTTGCTGCCACCTTGATATAGCTCATGTAAGACCCATGTTGGCCTTCTAACACACTGAACCGTGAGATAATAAATCCAAATTGTTTTAAACCATTAATTCTGTGGCACTGTGTGCATATTAGAGAACCAATACGCCCTCTGTCCTTACTGTGGGAAGCTTTCTCAAGCCCATCAATGGGGACAGTTCTAGGGTTTATCTTCTTCCTTCCCTGCTTCTCAGGGAGAACTGTCCTTTGTTGCCTGTGATGTCCAGCGTGATGGGGATGGTTACTGCATCTATCTGATACACTTTTTTATTGCTTTAGGTTGTTTCAGGCAGACCAGTAAATCCAGTCTCTATTACGCCATCTTGGCCAGAAGCATAATTCACCAATATATTTCTTCATGATAAAAATAACAAGAGTAAACTCAAATCTGTTTTCTTTCCAGTGTAGCAATTAATTTATAAGAGATTAATCAAATCGGTCAACCTCATTTGATTTTTCTCTTCTCAAATGCTATTGGCTGCAATAATCTAGATAATTTTAGATGAATAACTTATTTAGAAGAAATATTTGTGCCATAAGAATTGCTTAGTCATTACGTCTTGCATGAAGGTGGGGAAAATGTGCTGTATTTTCCGACGCCAGTGGATGTCAATGAGAGAGGTGGGAAAAAAGTGATGGGTGTTTCCCAGGAGAACTGCAATGAGGCAATTACCTAAATTAATTTGCTGGGAGCTACAACCTGGCCCTATTTCAGAGAGCATGAGAACTTGATTGAGTCAGCATCTGCACTTTTGCCCATCTCTTAAGGAGAGAGTCACATTAGCCAAGACTCTGAGATTGATGTCTAAATTGAAAATGCCTTTCAATCTGTTACAAAGATAAATAGACTTAACAAGAAACCAGTCATACTATTTTTCCAGTACATTCTCTCCATTAAGTCTACCTATGTAGACAAATTATCAGAATTCTCTTTAGCGATTTTAAACACAGAATGGGGACACGTTGGCAGAGGAGGGGTGAGGACACAATTCAAATATTTACAGGCATCAAGATAAAATATCCAAGTATATTTGATGCCAAGAAAGATAAATTTATCTCAGCAAGCAGACAGATCCAGTATCTCTAAATACTTCTTGCTGAATGCTGCCAAGTTCGTTCTATGAATTTTACTTTTCCTATGACTTCTTTTTGTTCAGAAAAAATACCTACAGTTTGCCTTTTTTTCACTAGATAAGGTAGAGTTTTCAATTAAATTTCAGCCAAATTCTCTGAGTTTACAATATAGTATGTCCCTTTAAGCAGGTTTTGAAGAGTGTGTGTGTGTGTGTGTGAGATCTTATTTTTCCCTTGTAGGAATCAGACATATTGGCTATTGATATATTCCCAGGGGTGGTGGTGGAGCCTGGGGGAATAGGAAGGACAAATCTCATTTTCCTGATTTTTGTCATTCTATATGAATTTAAGAGACTCGGGAATGGTGTCTCAGGGAGGAAAGGGTGCAGCCCTATAGCCAAGGCTCGGTGACTCTGATATCTGGCCCTCCATCCTCCATCAAAGGTGACCCTGCACCTAGAGACTGTCTCCTGCCATTATCCCCTTCCTGCACTCACATACAGCTCACTGAACCGAGCCTCCAGCCCTGTCTTTCTCTGCAGGGCCTGTGAGGTGTGCAGAGGCAGAGAGGAGGGAGGAGCATGCATGAGACGCCCTCCACACCCTCCCCCAGGGGGCTCTGGGAGCTGCCCCCAGAAAACAGAGAACGCACTCTGTGCTTTCCTGTTCTCATGGGTGATGGGACAAAGTTCCATCCAGGTCAGTGCAGAGGAGAGGAAATAAAAACACGAGTCCGATAAACTCTTTCCTACAACCATCCCTTCCCTGGGCCACTGACCCTTCTCTGTTCAAGCTGCCATCATTTCCTTCCCAGACCAGCTCACTTCCACTCTGTCTCCCCAGGGCTTTCCCACCCTTGCCGCCCCAGGTCAGTGCCTCCCAGTCCCCACTGCTGTGACTCAGAGGGAAGCAGCAGTGCGTGCACTTTGCCATCTCCTCAGGGAGAAGAGCCCCTTGTCAGCAGCCCTCAAACCCAACACCTTCTCCCCACGCCCACCATCCCCGGGTCAGTTAGCTGTCACCTCTCAACTGCTGGCACCAAAATTACACCTTTACCACCCTTGACCCCCAGTTCATTCTCCATCCTTGAGCCAGAGTGATTTCTTGAAAAACAAAATAAAATGTGATCACACATGTTAATTATAACGTTTTTAACTTGCCTGCCTCCGGAGCCTAATAACATTCACCCCACTCCTCTATCATGACTCAGGGAACTGATGTATGTTTTCTCTCCCCAGAACCATTGTCTCTTGAGTTTTGCTTTATTTAAATACCATCAGATCCACTTTGATTCAGGACCTCTCTTGTAGGCTTTCATAATCCTTCTAAACTCTTTTCAGTTTTAAATTTCACATGTCCTTGTGGGACTGTAACATATAATATCCATCATCCCCCTTCATTTTCATCCAGTAAGCAGAGAATGTGTCTGTTTTCACTCATAATTTTATACTTGGTAGTTGGCATATTATCTGCACATGGTAAATATTCTGAACATATTTTTTAAATGTCGAAATACTTGATAAAATTAGACAGTGTGTGCCCTCAAACGACTCTCAATGAGTCAGTGGTAGTGTCTCCTTTATGCATATTCTGAAATGTATGGTTTGGGGTAGGCATTTCATTGGGCGGATATTTTAATTTGTCCTTTTACTACATAGTCTGTCATTTGCTATTTCGGACATAGCTTTAAAGGCATCCTTCATTCATCCCAGGAGAGTAAAATTACAATTTGATTTCACATGGAAAATTGTATTACTTTCTATTTGTAGGAAACAGTTTTCCCTTATTGAGATATGAATATTTCTTAACAATGATGGAATTTTGATACTATGAAAATTTTACTGTAAAAATATGGATCGTTTCCATCAATCATGTGTTGAGCTAAGAGATCTGGCTGGTATCATGACAATGTGTCAGCACTAGAGGGATGGAGAAAGATGAAATATATTTTGGTCTATTGTAGCAGAAACAGAAGCCGTCTCAGAGGCTTAGTAAATTGTTCATATTAAAGATAAAAATGTCCATGTACACAGCTCACAGCATTCCTATTAATATTACGTCCCTCATGCTTTTTACTTAAATCCTTTCTATTCTTCTAACCCTATGTTAGGCTCCATCTCCCCTGCAGGACCCTTCCTTGACTGTCTCATCACAATCCGACTCTCCATGCGATGGGAGCAGGGCATATTGCCAGGGCTACTTACTTGATGCTTCATCGGGTTTCTTTTGCTTTTATGACTATGCCTTATCTCAGAAACTACATTATAAAACATATCAGCTTAGAGACCACACTTACGTTCCTCTGTTCAATACGTATAGTCCAATTGTGAACACAGTAGCTAGCATAGCATAAAGAAACAAGAATACACTTTTCGCATCTGATCTACTTAGATTTAAATCCCAAGTCTGCCAACTTTGGTTGTACAAGCTTGGAAAAGATTATTTAACGATCCTGACAAATTTCCTCATCTAAATGCATCACCCCATAAAAAACAGAATATAAAATATGTAAGCCACTGCCATATAGTTAATGCTCAATAAATTGTATCACCGTCCTTTAATTGGAAACATAATATAGAACATAAGTGAAAAGTTCTAAAAAGTAGATTTTGCCCAAATAGCAAGACCATGATATTTTTAGGCCCCTGTGCCATATGTTACATTATAAAACTTTTCTCACAGAAATCAATAGTTGTGAATAAATTGTATTAGGTTATATTGTATGTTCTAGTGATAGAAAAAAAGTGCTATATTCAGAAAGGTTTTTAAAAAAGTAGTATGCTGCAAAAGTAGATTTGTCCCTTAAATATATTTGTGCAATTAGTTTTTCTTTAGAGCATTTAATTGTCTGCAAAGGAAAGGAATAAGTCTTTTGGATTTTCAGTGTAACCTTTTCTGCTTGAAAATCTCTTGAAAGACATGGCCTCCTCTGCAGCAGGTGCGGTTTTAATGATGCTTTGATGCCATATGTCAAATCCCATCACTTGCTGTGAGGACTGACCTTTCTCTTGAAAGCCCCTAGCAATGGCAATGCAACTGGTTGGTGGACACCTCACACAATACAAACAACTCCTAAAGCCAGCACATTTCTTTTTAGCATCCTCTAAGACTGCACCATTTCCACTCTGCTGCCTTTGAGAAAGAAGGTTTATATCCACAGAACACAAGTGGAGTCCTTGTTCTTGACATTTAATGCACGACCACTGTTCAAAACTTGCTCATTGGCTCATTCACTTTGTGATCACTCTTGCTAAGTGTGTTTTTGTAAGTTATCACATGTGGGTGTGTATAAAAGAAGAAAACATGTACAAATGTAAGCCAAATTTGAGACATGATGATTTCCTAATTGTATCTTGTTTTTGATTCCAGAATACACATTTTCCAAATTTTTACTCATAAACTCTTTGGAAATCACAGGCAAGTAAAATTAGAATAGTTTAAAATTCTGTCTGGTCAACGCTCCATCTTTAACGGTTGAGATAAGAAGGACATATTTGGAAAAAAATATATTCTCTTTCCAGATCACTAAGGCAACCCTGCCTTGCCACAGGGCACTGAAAGGCTATTCAAGAGTTCTTGCCCACCTTTTGTTGCCAGACTGGGTTGGGACCAGAAGTCCAAGAAACTGGAGTACACAAATGCCAGGGCAGGTACTTTACCCCCAAATCCCCTCAGGAAATGTCCTCAGAACAGTAGCTTCTGCGTGATGAAGTTTCTGTTTGCATACAGAGTAGGTGTTTCCTTTAAGAACTCGCCATACAGTCTGGAGTCTAAAGTTGTCACTAAGGAATCCAAGATCTTACTGGGTTCCAAGTTGTTAGGTGACATACTATTAAAGAAGGTTATAGAATTTGTGTATCCTTTGGGGAAATACCTAGTAGTGCAATTGCCGGATCACAGGGTAGTTCCATATTTAACTTTTTGAGGAACCTCCGTACTGTTCTCCAGAGTGGCTGCACCAGTTTGCATTCCCACCAACAGTCCATGAGGCCTCCCCTTTCTCTACATCCTCACTGACACCTGTTATTTCTTGTGTTGATTTTAGACATTCTGACAAGTGTGATGTTATATCTCATGGTGGCTTTGATTTGCACATCCCTGAAGAATACAAAAATACAAATTCAAACATGCACCCCAATGTTTATAGCAGCATTATCTACAATAGTCAAATTACGAAAACAGCCCAAGTGACCATGAACTGATGAATGGATAAGAAGATGTGGTAGATACACATAAAATAGAATATTTCTCATCCATAAAAAAAGAATGAAATCTTGGAGTTAGAGATTATTATACTAAGTGAAATAAATCAGAGAACACAAATACCGTATGATTTCACTCATGTGTGGAATTTAATAAACAAAACAAAGAAAAAAAAGACACACCAAAAACAGACTCTTAATTATAGAGAACAGACTGACGGTTACCAGAGGGGAGGTGGGTGGGGGAATGGGTGAAATAGGTGAAGGGCTAAGTGTTGTATGGAAGTGTTGAATCACTATATTGCACACCTGAAAATAATATTAAACTGTATGTTAACTGGAATTTAAATAAAAACTTAAAAAAATAAACAAGGTTATAGAAAATCATTCATTTATGAGGATTCAGTAAAATGTATTGAGTGTCTCATGTGTAAGCATTTATAACGAGCTGTGTGTCATTATTTGGCACACATTATACTTTAAATTTTCCAACATTTCATTATAAAAACCCTGAAACAGAAAACGTGCAAGAAGTATACAGTGACTATGGATTCGAACACTACCTAACTTCTACAATGATCACTTTATCTTGTTAATTGCATTTGCACCTGTCCCATCCTAGATTCATACATTAATGCTTCTTATGTTTAAGATATTCACACCATACCCTTTCATACTTTATCATGCATGTTACAAACTAGAGTTCAGTATTTGTTTATGCTCAGTTAACACTTAAGCAATTGGAATTCGTTGGGAAAGCTCAGATTTCAGTATGTTTAATATAGTTACATCTAATATTTGAACATTGACTCAAAATTCCTACAGAGAATAACAGCAAAGCAAATGCAACAATATTGTAACTTTCAAATACTACTACTATTGGTTGAAAATACTTCATCTCAGGTGGATAAGGATAAGATGATATTAGGAAAACAAATGGAGAAGTTGGTCTGGTGGGTTAGCATCACAGCAAAGGAGATGGTGAATCATTTCTAGGCACCTTTGGAAATGTGCTAAGATTAAATTGTATAAGACTCCATCTGGCAAATATTAATCTTAGCATATTTTTGTCTCCCTCAGCCTCATGGGTTCTGAGAAAAGAAAGATTCTGGGTCACTATGTCATCGTTTTCTACATAGAGATCATCTGACATGATTGGTAAGGGAAAAATGGGAACATTTATAAACATGTGGGAAAATAAAAGATGACAGACAAATAGTGTTTCATTCTCTCCTAATCTTTAATTTCATCCATGGGGCAAAAATAGGCCAAAATCTTGAAAATTTTTCTGCCAGAAATCTTTTTGAAAAAATGAAACTACGTGCCTATATATCCTTCACTGCGTATGCCCTCCTAGCTCAACTCAGAGAAGCCAAATTTAAATAAGGGAAATCCTCATTCCTTAAATAAAACGCGCTCTCTCTCGCTCTCTCTCGCTCTCTTTCTCCTTCTCTCCCTCTCTCTCTGAACATTTCTTAAATACCTGGAGGAAAATGAAAACAGTTTATGGTCAGACCATTGCATTCATTTGTTTCTGTCAGAAAAACAATTCTTAGACTAGTCTGTAGCTTTTCCTATGACTACTTGTTAATAGATATTTCTTTCCTTCAGGTCCTAATTGTGACAAGTGTTAATCCATTGCCAAGGTCTCCTCATAGAATATTTTCATTGGATTTTGTGTTTTGTTTGGGTTATTATTTGTACCAGTAAACTAGTCAAGCTTTCAAACCTCGCCCTGCAGGAAAATGGAGCAGAGAACAAGGCTGGGGTTTCCGGCTGGGTACAGAGCAAGCAGCAGGAGGTAAGCCTAAGGCAGAACCCAGAGGAGAGCAGACCATAACCACAGTCACCAGGGTCAAGGCTTTTGAATGGGTGAGCCTATCAATAATTCAGGATTATCTTCGCTAGAAGCAATGTCTTTTTTAAAAATGCGTTCTTTCTCTTCTTTGAAAAATGTTTCTGCATTCCTCTGAAAGGGAGGTACACACACACCAACTATATAGTAAACAGCAAACAAGCCCAGTGAAATGACGGATTAAAGAGAATTTGCTTTTCATGAAGGAGAAGGAAAGAAACATTGGGGAAGTTTCACTTTGCCATTTAAATGAAACCAAAGATGAAACAAGAAAACACACCTCTGTGGAGACTGTGAAATACAGACTTTTTAATATGAAAAGCCAGCATAATTTTTACTTATCTTTTATGCATGCTTTAGGCCATAAATTGATATGGCTTTATCTATGATTTTAAAAATTTATGATTCAATTTTGAAGAAACTGAATAGTTAGTATCTATATAATGACACCTACTCGTCACCAGTCTAAGAGATTTTTATATCATTTTGATACCAAATCTGAAGTAAAAATCATCTTCCTCAATTCCATAATTTTGGAAGACTTTGAAAAATTGGCATTTCTCCCTCTCCCAAAATCTTATAAAAGTGTATCTAAGTGATTTTCAAACTAGTTTAAAGTCATAGAATGTAAACCACAGAGAATGAGTCTAGATAACAGAGTGGCACATAAAGAAAGGATGTGTCCACAATTACAAAAGCAAACTGAACGGAACCTTGACTGCAGTGTTCAGGAATTGGGGGGGGGGGTGCGCGGGGGAGTGTCAGGTCAAATATTCACCCATCCCCCACCTCAAGCCCAAAGTGTGGGAGACTTCTCTGCACCCTCATACTCAGTGGGCCAAAGACACCAAGTTGCTTGCATTGTCTCAGTTTGCCATATGCTCCCTTCCTTCAGTGTCTGTCCAGAAATTTTGAGAATGTGAGGAAACTGGACACAGAGCTTTGAGCCACAACATGAGGAGGAAGTAGAATTCTTGACAATATTCCAACAAAGATTGTCAGAAGAAATATATTGTTATTCCTTTTTATTATTCTTTTAACTTAAATCTTAACTTTAAAGTTAATTCTTCTGATACAAATTTCATCCTAGTGAGAAAGGCATGTAACATCGAGACAGAGACAGTGGGACTCACACAGAATCTAGAAACGCTGGCAGAAAATCCACAGAAAGGCAGCACACGTCCTGCAGAAACAAGATTACACATCCTATAGAAATAGGTTAACCAGTTAATGTCACCAGGAAACATAAAACTGACACAAATGAAGCTGTGACAGACACTTCAGTTCTTTATCGAGAAAAATGTCTCTGACCCTTCCTCCTTCACTTCAAGTACATACTTGCATTCATAGCTAGTTAGCCTTGAAGTGGATTAAAAATAACCCCTCCACCGATGCCCTAGTATTTCACCTTTGCCCCAGGAGTCTTGCAGTCCATGTGGCTGATGTCTTTTTTCTCCCAAGAGATAAGTTTCAGCCTAGTGACGAGCTAGAGTCACATATTTCCATTTAGGAGGGAGAGAGGGAGGATGGGCAGGCTGAGCTTAATATTCATTTCAGACTACTGGTAACAACCTTAAGTGCCCTGTCTTTTTCTAACTGTATCATCTTAAAACCTATACTACTTACTACAATGAAATAAGTCATCCCAAATCAAAATATCATACTCCTGTTTCTTTTAAAGGCTTCAATGAAGCCGTATGCTACAGGGCACATTTACAGAACATTAATGTAAGAAAAAATAATCCTACCATCCTATGGTTCTCTTACAGATTCAAGCTGTAACTTTAATTTTAATTTACTTGATTATTAATGAAGTTGCCATTTGGACATTTCCTTTTAAAAGTCCTTCTTCAGGGCGCCTCAGTGGCTCAGTAGGTTGAGCATTGGGCTCTTGAATTCAGCTCAGGTCATGATCTCATAGTTCATAGGATCGAGCCATGCATTGGGCTCTGTGCTGACTGAGCGGAGCCTGCCTGGGGTTCTTTCTCTCCCTCTCTGTCTGCCTCTCCCCTGCTTGGGCTCTCTCTAGCTCTCAAAATAAATAAACATGAACTCTTTTAATTAAAATAAATAAAAGTACTTCTTCAAGTTTTGTGTCCATTTGCTTTTTTTTTTTTTTTTTTTTTTAATTTAGGTTTGAGAGACAGAGAGAGTGCAAGCAGGGGAGGGTCAGAGAGAGAGGGAGATACAGAATTGGAAGCAGGCTCCAGGCTCTGAGCTGTCAGCACAGAGCCCGATGCGGGGCTCGAACCCACGAACCGCGAGATCATGCCCTGAGCCGAAGCCGGACACTTAACCAACTGAGCCACCCAGGCGCCCATGTGTCCATTTACTTATCGAGCAGTATTTTTGGAACGGTTTTTAGGAGTATTTATGTATTCTGCTCAACAACATTATTGCATTCGTGTGTGCTCATATCTTCTTACAATTAATGTTTTGCTTTATCACTCTCTGAATAGAACTTCTTAATATTAATAGACTGCAAATTATCAATCATTTCGTTTATATACATAGAAGTTATAATTTTAAAAATCTTATCCTAAGGACAAGAAATTATTCTTCTGTATTAGTTTCTAGAGGTCTTTTATAATTTCAACCTATAGTCAACTTCGAGTTAATGTTATGTATGGCACAAAGCAGCAACAATTATATTTTTCCAACTAATCAGTACTAATTACTGAAAACAGTATTTTATAGGTGCCACGTGTGTCTAGATTAAGTTCCTAAGTACCTATGCCTCCTTCTGCCGCCTCTGCTCTTCCTCATTAGTTTTCTCCCTCCACCCCTGTGTCAATACCACACTCTCTTAATTGTTGCAGGTGCACATAACTCTTGATTCCTAGAAGATATGTCTTTACTTTTCTTTAACTACCTTGTCCACTGTTGGTTCTTTTGATTGCCATGAAAATGCTGCATCCTCTTTGGGGGAATATAGCCATCCAGAATATATTTGTTATTTGGTATAACACTAAATTTCTAGAGTACGTTTTCATGAGAATTGACTATTTAAATAAAACATGGAGTCTTCCAATCCATCAGCATAACACATCCATCCATTTATTTTTTTCTCCCTACATAATTGAGTAGCTTCTGAGCAAAAATTTTGTACATGATTTATGTGTTTATTACTAGGAATTTGATTTTTCCGGTGCTGTGAATGGTAAAATTATATTTTCTCATTAGTTAATACTAGCATAAAAATGTAATTGATTTCTGCGCACTGATTTTGTATCTGACAACCTTACTCAGCTCACTTATTAACTAATAATCTGTATATTTAAATTTTTCAATATAATCAAATTAAATGTCTCAAATGATTAACATTTTTTGCCTATTTTTGTCCATTTTATATTTTTGACTTATTGCATTCTCTAGAAACTCCAGTAAACTTATATACAAATAGTAAGACCAAGCATCTCCATCAAGAGTTCAACATTTATTATGTCATTTCCTATAGAATTTGTCCATAAATTTTTTCAGATTAATGATATTCATTTTCCTTTGTTAGAATTATATCATAATTTTTGCAACTATGAAGATCATCATGTGATTTTTTTTCTGTGAGAGAATTACATTGATTTCCAACTTATTTTCTGAACATTTTAAACACCTACAAAAGACCTATCTCTCTTATCTTAGTAATCCAATGTGTCGTTAAACACTAAGTGGCATTAACACAGTGATGACAGGTATATTTTGGTTATTACATGCATGCTACATTTTCTAGTAATTGACTCGCTGTCCAAAAATATATGTGTCTCTTGTAAGCATCATTTGGTTCTCTTTTGTATGCAAGTCTGATCATTTGAGACTTGATTTGGAGAGTTATTCCAATTATATATAATGTAATTACTGATAGATTTTTAAAAACTTCTATTACTTTTTCCTTTACAATTCCAGATGTGTTTTACCTTTTAAATATCTTCAGGCCTTCCTTTCTGATCTGACTGTATATTTTTTGTTGTCCTATTTCCCTGTCATACATATACACTTACAGTTATTGAAATGGTTACCCAGATTTTACAACACACTTGATTAGTAGTCAAAGTCTAAAAAAAATTTCACCCGTATCGATTCCTGTGCAGTAAAAAGACTTTAGAACTCTTTAAATGCATTTGTCTTTTAATCATCACTATTCATATGTGTATATACATACACATATATAAAACATATGATATAATTTTCCTCATGCCTTAAAGAGGGCTTCTAGAATTTTCTTTAATATGAAAATGTTGATGAATTGTATATATGAATTATATATATGATATATATAGCATTTCTAGTTGTCCTCAGTGAGAGGGTTGTTTCAGGTTACATTATACAGTATTAATAGGAATACAATTTCAATATGTCCTATTAATATGAATTTCTATATAAATGAATGAAATCACAAAGTTCTCAAACTATCCTCAAACTCCCTCAGTATTATTAAAATCAGTTTATTTTCCTAAGGGATTTCTTTGTTACCTCAAAAAACTTACAAGATAGTATGTCCATTTGTACTTGATAATTCAGTGTATTTTTTGCTACTTTCTTTCTTTTTTATTTGTTATTTTTATTTTTATTAATGTTTATTTTTGAGAGAGAGGGGTGGGGGGGAGGAGGAGGGGGAGGGGCAGAGAAAGAGGGAGACACAGAATCCAAGGCAGGCTTCAGGCTCTGAGCTGGACCCATCTCCGGGGAACCCATCTTGAAATGCATTTAATATATAAAATGTACTGCGTTAAGTGTGCTCAGAACACTTACGTTAGCCTGCAGTTGGGCAGAATCATCTAACACAAAGTCTGTTTGACCATAAAGTGTGAATATCTCATGTAATATACTGAATACTGTACTGCAAGTAAAAAACAGATGGTTGTGTGGGTGCAGATGGTTGTCAGTGTATCGGTTGGTGACCCCTGTGACTGCTGGCTGACGAGGGGCTGGGTCCGCTGCCCAGCATCAGGAGAGGATGAAACCGCATATACTGCTCGGCTAGGAACCAATCCAGGCTCAAAATTCCAAGTACACTTTCGCCTGAACGCCTACTGCTTTCACACCATTGTAAAGTCAAAAACTCAGAAGTCAAACCATCATAAGCCAGGACCCTCTAGGCTCTGGTTTCTGGCTAAACGCTCTCTGAGAAGCCTGACAAAAAGACACTCTTCTTCCACTGTTATTTATTTTTTTCTTTAGGAAAACATTGATTTTTCTCAGTCGTGTCCCTAATAGAAGCGTGTTCTGTTTTTGTTTGTTTCCTTGTTGATACACTGTACTGGTGTCATTGTCAATTCCAGTATGGCCCTGGGAACAGCTAGCAGCTGCCACAGCAAACGGCAGCAAGGCCAGGCAGAGTCTAAAAGCTGTTTCCTCAAAATGAATTAAAAGTAGGCATTAAAAGTGCTGCAGGGTGACAGATGGTAGCTACAATTACGGTGAGCACAGCACAACACAGAGAAGTTGAATCACTGTCGTGCACCTGAAACGAATGTAACATGGTGTCTCGACGAGGCTTAAATTACAAAGCAACACAAAATAACCCCCAAATAATCTAATAAAAAAACAAAACAAACAAAAATAGGTATTAAAGACAAAATGACAATTTTCCATCATGGGAAAATCCCAACTTTGTATTTAAATTAATTAAAATATTATATTGTGTATGTATCAGTAAAGAAATATCCTGTGAGTAATTAAAATCCGTTAGATGTTTAAATGCATGCATATAATTCTGACACATCATCTTGTGGTAAGAATTTTCGCACGAGAGGATAGCTCGCACTGGAGGCTGTGTGCACACCCTGTGTGTGTAAATGTTTTCCACTGAAAAAGATTTCTGGAGAAATCACTTTTAGGTCATTAAGGAAAAATCAACATTCTAAACTTCGGTCACTACTTCATATAAATTAACTTCATCCCCAATTGTTCGAAACATACTTCCCAATAATCCCTTTTTTGGTGTTTGTTATGTACCAGTGTCTGATTTTTGTTATAAATCTGAACTTGCCAGAGCTGTAGCTGGTTGTTTTCCCCCCTCAAAATCAATTCCGTTCAATTCCACTCGATATTTACTGAGTGCCTGCATGAAAGCCTAAGTCAGCTGGTGTCATTCCTCTGTTCAAAACTTGTCGATATTTCTCATTTCACTCAGGGTAAAAAACTAAACCATGATAAGAGCCTGGGAGCCTGGCACCACACTGCCTCTCTCTCTCTCCTCCTGGCCCCTCTCTAACCAGATCCCAGGGGCCCTGGGATCCTTCCTGTCATTCCAACATACAGTCCCCCAAATGAAGTCTGTGCTATTGGGGTCCTGTTACCCATCGTCAATACTGGCATGACTAACATTCTTCCCTCTCTCAAGTAATTTCCAAATATCACCTTCTCTGTAAGGCCTGCCCTGAGCAGGGTTTTTAAAGGTGTAACTAAAAGACTGCAACATACGAATGAAGGAAACAGATTATGATACCTGCTTTCTTGGAAGTCAGAGGGGGAGGTGGTAATCCACGAGACAACAAACAATAAACACTGTAAATATATAAATTGTAGGGAATTTTAGCATGGGAACACATGGTGGAGAGGAGATGCAGTGAGATGGGTGAAGAAGGATGTAGGGGGGCCCAGAAGCAGGGGTGAGGGGAAGACCCAGGTTACCATTTTAAATAAGCAATATATTAAATGAGATAACCCCACCCTTTCATTCAAATATATATAATTTGAAAATCTGGCATTATAGTTTTATTTTAGTTTTCATAGTTATATTTTAAATGCATAAGATTGGCAATTCTATTTCAGTGAAAATATGTGTCACAATTAAATAACAATTCTGGCAACATTGTTGCGTTAGGATCCACTTTACCCTGTTTCTTCCTCTTTATTAAACTTTTCTTATTTTACCTATATTTTATCATTTATTTCTGTGGGAAATGAAGTAGTTTTATTATTGATTGATTGATTGATTGGTTTATTTACTTGGCTAGTATTTATTATTTTTTATTTATTCTTACTCTCTTGACTTAAATTTTGAAGGGAAATATGGCCTTGCCTAAGGAATCAGCATAATGGGAGAAGAAGATGAAGAGTTTTGTTAATTAGTTACCAAGAAATGCACAAGGAATGTTCCAGCTTATTCTTTCAGAAACCAGAGAACCAAATCCCACACCCTTTACTTTCCACTCAGGTGGAGCCACTCATGTGTGCTGTGCTGAGCTGAATGTTCACATAAATGTTGGCGTATTCAGGCACATCAAACGTAGTTTGAGATAAATAATATTCTGGATCTATTATGAATTGTTCTTATCTCTATATCTCACAATGTTTTAGCTGGAATGATCTCCCTCTTCTACAGTGCGACTTTACTTGTCTCTCTTTTGAGCGAAACACTACTTACAAACCCCACTCTACCCCAAATCTGCCTGATGAATTAGGAAATAAAACACTATATGTGGAAATGTCAAAAGTGAAAAACACTATTACAAAGTAAATCAAGATGATGACTATCAGAATATTTATGGAACCACAGCTACAAACATTTGAGAGTTAAATTGAGAATGGTTACAAAACTAGAAGGCAAGATAAAAATTCACCATTGTTATTTTTGGTCCCCTTACATTTAGACTGTAGAGAAACAACAGAAAATATCAGGAATGTATGTGTCATAATTCACTTAAAATAGTATTATTATATCTATGGATACTACAAAGTATAGGAATGAAATTATTTTGGTACTGAAGTTTAATTTAAGCAACACCATTATTAATTCTGTAAGGTGTTATTAGTATTAGTATTATTTTTCAAATTGATAGAAAAAATGAAATTAAAAATCAAAGAAATTTCCCCATTATGCATTTGATGGTCATTTGATGGTATCTTTAGTAATTGTTACTTAAAAAAAATTTTTTTTTAACATTTATTCATTTTTGAGAGAGAGATAGAATGCAAAGCGGGCTCCAGGCTCTGAGCTATCAGCACAGAGCCCAACACGGGGCTCAAACCCATGAGTGGTGAGATCACAACCCAAGCCGAAGTCGGACGCTTAATCGACTGAGCCACCCAGGTGCCCTGGTAGTTGTTACTTTAATTATAGGTTAGTAATCATTGATTATCAACTGCAAACACTTAGTAATGAACTACCACATTTCAGGCAATGCAAAATAAAATATTTTTAAAATGTACACTGTTTTTTCTTAGCTTTCAAAATAATTGAATTAGATCATTTAATTATTGATCCAATTTTTATTTATAAGAACTAAGGTAAGATCTTCATTTTGAGTGACTAAATTTCAACACAGTGTGAATTCAGAAGCCAGAGACATAATTAATATATTTTTCTTCTTTCCATTGATTTTAATTCTATTGCTATTAGATGACTGATTTTTTTTCTTTTTAACTTGAGATATTAGAGATTAGAAACCTTGTCTTTGATTTTCATGTTACTTATATAGATTTTTCAACTTGTTTTTGTCTGTCAATTTTGTATAAAATGCTTGACTTTGAAAAATGATGTCAGTGTCTTCTCTGCTTCTTCTGATAGCTGTTATTTCCTAAGAAAATAATGCCTGGAGCTCCTGCAATTCTGGGAAGTACATGACTTGGCTTCGTGCTTTGTGATAGAAGGGGTGATGCTCAGAAAGCCTTTTATCTGAGCATTAGGGGTGCTGTAAGAACTCAGTGACCCAACGTGTGCGTGAGGCCCTTTTAACAGCCTGGACAGAGTCGTCGCTTCATAAATGCCAAATACGCCTGTGGGGCACTCACTGCATGAAGCCACAGGGCCCGTCCAGGGGTGGGCAGCTTCATTCACTCCAGGAAAAACAGGGCCTGGGCTTTTGATTTCTGTAACCGTTGTGTTCTTTGATATCTTACTGATCATACAAACCATCTGTGCTTATTGAAAAAAGTAAATTTTCTGAAAGTTATTGAGAAGAAAATGAAAAATCACTTGAATTTATACTGAATCAGTGGCCTTCTTCTCACATATACTATTTATGCACAAAAGTAAGGGTACACATAGGTACACAGGAGATGATGATAGATACATACATACATACATAGAAAATATAATTTCCAAATTTGTTTTACCAGGCTATGGATTTTTCCATCAGAGACCTTTAGTGCAGCTGAAACATCAGTTATCGTGTTTAAACTTTTAGTCTGACTAGTCCTCAGGTCCCCCTGACACACACATAGTGCTCACTTGTGCCCTCTTTCAAGATCTCGCACCTGACATTTGATTCACCATGTGCCCCACGCACCCACCTGAGTCTTCAAGTTCCCTCTGGGCAGAATGGGCCGAGATCTCAGTTCCAGAGACAGTGAGTCTAAAACTGGCATTAGGACCATAGTGGGCAATGCCTATGTAACCCCCTAACACGTCGGTACCCACCATGGGTCAGTGCTCCCTGGAGTTACCCTGAATGAGGTGCTTAACTGGATCTGCCTGCTGGGCCCTGAGAAGGCCAAAAGAGGAAGGGAAAGCAAGTGAGTGGCCGTTGGAGGTCTTCCCGGCAGGACAGGCACCGCCATTTTTGGAGGCTGTCATGGGAGCCAGAGAATACTTGTCCCTATTAAATTCCAGTCTCCAAAGAAAAGTCTGAGTTATTAAAATACACTGATAGCCCACCAGACACAAGCATTAATATGAAGTCAGTGTGTACTGAGCCAGGCACCACAATGAAGTTAAACTATCTTACTTGGAAAACTATGAAAGCAGGCTGTCATCATTTTTGGGGAGGAAATGAGGAAATAGAAGCAGAGGGGTAACTCCAAGTGAGACACAGAGCTGTCACTTGGCAACAGAGTTTGCACTCTTACATTTTGCCATATATATGCTTTAAGCAGGTAGAGGTACATTCCCATTACCTGTGAATGAGGTTGAGAGTGGACATATTAAATACACAAGTTACATCACCAAAGGGTCAAATTATTTTATTACAATTGTTAATAAAAGATGAGAGAATCTTCATTGCTTTCGAGAGAAATTTGGTGTGCCAAATGACAACCAATTTACTGTTGCATCATTAAAAAAGTGACTATTGGGGCGCCTGGGTGGCTCAGTTGGTTAAGTGTCTGGCTTCAACTCAGGTCATAATCTCACGGTTCATGGGTTCAAGCCCCGTGTTGGATTCTGTGTTGACAGCTCAGAGCCTGGAGCCTGCTTTAGATTCTGTGTCTCCCTCTTTCTCTGCCCCTCTCCCACTCATGCTCTGTCTCTCTCTCTCTCTCAAAAATCAACATTAAAAAAACTTTATTAAAAATTAAAAAATAAAAAAGTGAGTGTAGTTTCATATGCCAAATTGTAGCCCAATACAGAGAAGTATCTAATTAAGGATATTTACCTCAAATAAATATTCAAACAATATATTTTTTAAAAATCTACAAATGATTTCAAGATTATTAAAATGATCTGATGAATTATTTGCACAAACATATCACTTGATAAGCAGTTTTGTCATACAGTTATTTAATAAAAATGCACATATTTAATTTTGATATATTTACATAAATTTACATTCCTTTGCTTGTTTTTATATTTTGAACATTATCATTAGATGTATCATCAGTTATTCAGCTATTTCCCCATGATGGATATTAATTTGATTCTATTTGCTACTATAAATAATGTTTTGATACACAGATCTTCAAGTTCATGGGCCAATATTTATATAGGATAGATTCCCAAGAGTGGAATTGTGGGGTTGAAATAAATACACTTTTGGTTGTAAAGTGTATTATTGAAGAGCTATTTACAAAGCATAACAATTTACATTTCCAAGATAATGTATCAGCACCGTCATGCTGTAATCCCCCTTGGCAGTATATTCCTTTTCTAATTATTCCCAGAGAAAAAGGAAATGGTATCTCATTATTATTTTAATTTATATTTTCTTGACTACTTGGGAATTTGAATATTATTCAAGTATTTATTTAAAGATACAACTCTTAGGATTCAGCCCTCCTGCATTTCTGTAACCCTCCATCAGATTTCCTATCTCTTTTCCTTAAAAAGAAACTACATACAGAATCCTCTGCCATTTCTCCCACACACCAATCTATGGGAAACGTTTCTAATCACTTCTGCAGTCACCAATCCTAGAGTTTGTCCTCTTATTTAGCTTGACCTTCCAGGAAAAAAATCTAGGAAGAATATCCTGAGACTTCTGTGAATCTCTCTTTCCTCTCCTTCCTTTCCTTCTTTCCTTCCTTCCTTCTCTTTTTGTCTGGTTATATTTTCTGCAGCCTCTCAAGGCTACAAATGTTAATGAATTTTTGAGACAGGATAGCCCGCATTCCAAATACAAAATTTCTATTTATTTATTACAATTTTTTAATGTTTATTTACTTTTGAGAGAGAGAGAGAGAGAGAGAGAGAGAACAAGTAGGTGAAGGGCAGAGAGAGAGAGAAGGAGACACAGAATCTGTAACAGGCTCCGGGCTCCAAGCAATCAGCACAGAGCCCCACATGGGACTGGAACCCACGAACCATGAGATCATGACCTGAGCTGAAGTGGGATGCTTAACCGACTGAGCCACCCAGGTGCCCCTCTATTTTCTCTAGTTCCTGCAATTTAAAGAATAAGCCTCTTTCTCATATGTGAAACTTCCCGCTACTGTGCGTAGAGTGAGGTAAGAAGTCTTCAGAGGAATCAAATGATCAGCAATGTCAAGCGAAATTAGGACCAAGATCTGTCCAATAGATGATAGACCCATGAACAATTCCCCTGTGACCTTAACAATGATAGAATAACACAGACTTGGGACAAGTGAGAAAACAAAAGCTGCCAGCCATAGAAACAGGTAATTTTAGACAATTTTCAAGAAGTTTATCCCTGAAACTGTGGACTAGGAATAAGAACAGTGGCGTGAAACATGGAAATGGGGTCGTGAAATGGAAAACATCCAAGCAGATATATTTATACAACTTCCCTAAAAGTGCTCCCTTGCCTCCTGAATGAGAGCAATCTAAACAAATTTTAATCAGAGAAATATTAAAATAACCCTAAGAAAGATTTTGACAATAAAAAGTTTGTAATGCGAGGAGCCTGTAAATAAAATAAAATAAAATAAAATAAAATAATAAAATAAAATAATTTAAGCATGTGTTGAACTTGAAGCACGGTCAGGAGGAAGGAAACAAGAGTCCACTCAGACATGGGTTCATCAGACCATCTTTGTTCAATGAAACAGGTATTTGAGACATATTTGATATACTGATACATTCTCAGAGCAAATTCTGATTTTGCTCTGACTTAATGTGATTTCTTGCAGGAAGAGAGACAAAGCAGGGGCATGAATGTCCGATCAATGTTGGCAAAAATAGTACCTCTCAGTTGAACACATATTTACTTCAGTTTTTTAATGATTCCTGTAATGACATGTGAATCACATAAATCTGCACCTGAGAGAGATTAATCGACTAAGCATATTGAAGACTTGTTATTGGGATCGTCCAGCTGAGGCACAATCACAGACCTATTACATAACTCCCTCTACATGAGCATCGTTCTTCAAGGACCAGACTGGGAAAAATGAAATGTTCTTTGAACTGCTATGATTTCACATATGTTCTCTAGGAAATTGAAAACATTTCCACATTTGACTTGACAAGGTACAATTGGTCTTCAATACAGAGTTTAATTTGCGTCTCTCCTTAAATCATCTCAGTTAATAAGGTGTCATGCTTGTTAAGAACTTCATGCGAATACAGCCTGAGTCAGACAGTAGAGAATTATTTATTAATTGGCTCAGTAATTTTTTTGTTAAAAGTGTACGATGTGATGACAGGAATACAAAGTAAGTATTAACTCATCAATGTACTTTTACTCAAGTCTGGGAGAGTGGATACCCAAGTGGGACATTGGAAGATCATATACGGCAAGAACTTTGACTCAACTTCAGTAGCAACTATCTGACCAATCAAACTACACCCTCTGCAGCACTTACCCCAGAGAGATCAGGACTTGGTCAGAATTTGGTCATTGACTATCAGTTGCCCTATGGGGACCTCCTTCCTTCCTTCCTTCCTCCTACCTCCCCTGCTTCCAATTCATGACCAACCAGAGAAAGCCAAGTATGCTTCCAGTTAGCAACCTCCAACTTCCCTGTGCAACACCCTCCCAAAAGCCTCCCCCCCCCTTTTTTTTAACATTTATTTATTTTTGAGAGACAGAGAGTGAGCAGGGTCAGAGAGAGAGGGAGACACAGAATCGGAAGCAGACTTCAGGCTGTGAGCTGTCAGCCCAGAGCCCGACTCAGGGCTCGAACTCACTAACTGCGAGATCATGACCTGAGCCGAAGTCGGACGCTCAACCGACTGAGCGACCCAGGCGCCCCATGAAGCCTCCCCTTTTTTCTACTATGAAGCTTTGTCTGTCTTTATGTCCACCAAATGCAAGTGATAGTGTCTGATTCCTTGCTTGATCAGCTCTGAAATTATAGCTTCTGTCTGTTCTCATTTGTGTAGTCTTTATGAATTTTCATAAGCCTAACCAAAAAGTGGTAAAATGTAATAGTTAAGCCTCATAGTCTTTCTCTCTTTATAAACATTTCATTCACGGGTAAACTCGTTAGAAAATTTGTCTGGTAGAGCCAGTTTATTCAACAATCAGGAAAAATATAAGATACAAATTTTGGAGGACAGGTTGCCTGAACAAAATTTACACTCACATATATCAAACTCATCAGATCCTTTCCTGAGATCTGGTACTGTTTGGAAGGGATAAGAAGATGTAAGAGATTTATTAAAAGTCCGCCAAAAGGGTTATCAGGGATGACGATGGCATGCACGTATTTTGGAAATGTGATGTTCCTTCTCTGTGCTTCCACGGGAATCTACGCTTCTGTTTCAATTGTAATTCCTGGTCTAGACTTCATGCTTCTCAAGAACAAGGCTCTTACCCTGCTCGTCGATTCCCAAAACCTGTCTGCGAGTCTTGCTTCACACACTGGTGATATGTAATGACGGGGGTGGACGTGAACTGAATAGGTGAGCAGGTATACACAGAAAAGAGGACATCAGATGTGGAAACCTAAGTTTTGCTAAATATTTCAATGATAAATTCTAATGGCTCAGTGCTTTTCTGGAGATGAAGCTTCTAACATCTTCCTATAAAGTGAGAAGGTAAGAAAACAAATCAGAATTTCGGGGAAAGTGAGTATTAAAAGAACTGGCAAGAGAAGACACTAAAAAGAGGGAAGAGACTAAGAAAGGCAATGATTCTCCAGGTAAAAAACAACGGGGCACTGGTAAGAGCCAACAGAGATGAAAAGAAATCACACTCCAAAATGCAACGAGATTATCTGTTGAAAAGAAATCACATGGTTATTGTGCAACTACTGTAACTTTATCTCTTAATTCTCTAAGGAAGTTTTAAAATTCTATTTACTTTATGAGATCCAGTTCATATTCCCTTGAAGATGTCTTTTAATCAATACAGAAATACTGTTTTCTATTTTAATGTGGAAATTTAATGGAAAAACTGGGATGGAAAAAACCAAAGAGGTGTGATTTTCACAGTTGCCAAAACCCTTTAACTCCTATACACTGGCTACATTTCAAAAGGAAAATGTTTGCGTAAATGCCTAGAAAAGTTCCATGGCTACTGTCCTTTATATTCTATGGCAGAGGTTTGATATTAGGGGCCTTCAAAATCCAGTCTTCTGCATTTTAAAAATTCTCTGTAGTTTATTGTTACATTGAAAGATGTGGTAAAGAATAAAATACTTGCATCTGTACTATTTTCTGGTGAACAAAGCCAGTGCCTCTACCTGACATTACTCCGAAGGAAAATAACATGGGCCATTCTTTTTTATAGGGCATGAGCTATATCTATAGGTATTCCTAATAACCTCTCTAAATTCTTTGGTAAAGAAGAAGCTATGAATTCATTCTCAGTAAGAATCCAGATGGGAGGTGATTCAGGAAACTAAATGATCAGGGTAACCCAGGAAAAGTGCCTTCGATAAGATGTAGATGGCGGCTCCGGTGTCTGTCAGCACAGAAAGAGGTTGATTACAAGTTAAATTGTTACTGAACTGATTCTGTTGAAGGTTTCACTATCGATTTAGCCTGAAGTAGCTGTTATTGTTTATTTTTTTAAGTTTATTTATTTATTTTTAGAGACAGAGATTTCATGAGTGCTCATGAGCAGGGGAGGGACAGAGAGAGAGAGAGAGAGAGAGAGAGAGAGAGAGGGAGGGAGGGAGGGAGGGAGAGAGAGAGGGGGGGGGAGGGAGGGAGGGAGAGAGGGAGAGAGAGAGAGAATCCCAAATACGTTCCATGCTGTCAGCTGTTGGGAGTTATTTCTGAACTCAATAAATTGAGAAAACTCCTTGTGAGGTAAGGTGGATTTTGCAAGGCCTCCTGTGGTCAGATGGTGATTGATATCTACCCCTCACTCAATTATTTTTGCCTGAGCACCGACCCCCTTAGGCACCTTGTTGATTGGTATTGGGAATAACTTGTCCCCTTATTCTGGCCCTAAAATATACTGATTGCACCTTGTGAAGGAATTTATTATAGGAATTTCTTCTTTTGTGATTATGGGAGCAAATATTACATTCCCTGAGAAACCTGTTTTACTTCCCCTCAAGAAAACAGGCTATTGACCCCTGCTCACAAAGAACTAACTTTTGCCTTTACTATGCTAAAAACATTGTCTAGTATTTGAATGCTAATGATACCTTCCTTCCCCATATGATAAGCATCTAAATCACCTACATCAATCACTGTTGATAAAGGTTATGCATGAGTCTTCTTCCAATCTATGTTCTGGGAAATTTTTACAGACCAAAGAAATTTATCATCAGAAATCATTGTCTAAGGCAAATGGCACTTCTGTGCTGTGCCCCATACACTTAACCATAAATAAAGCTGAGTCTCGGTCAGTGCAGAGATGCCTGCCTGGTGATCAGAAAGAATCTCGCGGCTCTCTCATCCCTCCCTCTTGCCAACACCGTCCATCCTTCAGGGAGCGCTGGACCTGCTGGAGCTGGACTCTGGCAGTCAGCACAGAGCTTGATCTTACAAATGATGAGATCATGATCTGAGTCCAAACCAAGTCAGAAGCCCAACCAACTGAGCCACCCAGGCGCCCCTGTTTTATTCTTTTAATTAAAACAATGCTTTCCCTGACAGATGCAATAATTCTAATAAAATGTTTTTAGTCTCTCTCTAATCATGTGTGTATGCATGTGTATATACATATATTTGAAAATTCACAGTCTGTCAATAGATACACCCATATATTTAGAAAGTCCCCCTGCTCAGAATGGCATACTGTTAAGTAAGAGGCATTAATTATTAATGATATATTAAACATATTTTAAAAACAATTGACTTTATAAAAAATGAAATTTTTCTCAAGGTGAATTAGATGACAGAATATTTTATTCTAAGACTCTTCTAGAAATAGCATCACAGTTCTATATTACAAAGAAAAAAGGAGAAACAGAATTGGTGTATATTCTATTACCCATATTACCCAGAGTAATACCATACTCTGTCTCTAAAAATAAATAAATAAACTTAAAAAGATAAACAATAACAGCTACTTCAGGCTAAATCGATAGTGAAACCTTCAACAGAATCAGTTCAGTAACAATTTACCTTGTAATCAACCTCTTTCTGTGCTGACAGACACCAGACAGACACCCATATACTTGATGTTAAAACATCAAGAAAGGAAAGTTACAAAGTGAGGTTTAAATGGTTAAAAGTTTATAAATAAGTGTAGGCAACCCTGAATGACCAGTAGTTTCTAGTTGAAAGGATCCTTTTATTGTTTGGAATTTAGAGATTTTCTTCCAGAAATATAATATATGTATATATATTTTACAAATGGTAGATATATTCTCAGGCCAATCCATTCAACCTATAATGTAGTTTAAAAGTGTGAATATTATTAGTCTGACTTTAGACCCAGGAAGCAGGTGACGTATAAAAGAGTACAGTACAGAGAGAAACAAAGGCAATATAGTAGCTCCCTTTTTCATTTACTTAAATTTATTTTCCCTTTCTTTCTGTTCATAGTGCAGGCCTAAGGTCACATTTTGATCGACGCCGTCTTGGCTTTCTTTCTTTTCTAGATCCTTTAGCATATTTATATACGTGCCATCTTCAACAGCTCATTAGAGCAACACGTTCAGGTTTGCCACACTTTTCAACAGTGCCCATCTACAAAGTTAATTATGGTACCTATTGTATATTCAAGACATCAGGAAGGAGGGTCAATGAGACACAAAATAAAAACAAGCGTACATAACATCCACTGAATAGCTAATAGGTGTGCTAAGAACATGTGTGTGCAGGCACAACTTCACAAAAATCCTCAAATAAGGTCATGCTATTCTCCATTTACTAAAACTGTGTTTTTAGAAAATTCAGTACCTTCTCTGTTAGGAGAGAATACAATGGAAACTAGAGACAAAAAGAACTTATGATTCCAGACTCAATGTTTCTTTAACAATAAATATATAGTCATAAGTACATATAACATACACATTAATACAAGTCATAAATACATATAGTATATACATAAGTACACATTATACTATATATATATACACATACACAATATATATAGGTGCATGCGCCTGTGAGTACGTGACATGGGTCCCCTTGCAGTTCTAGAAGAAGATAAGGAGAGTGAAGGCAGAGGCAATCATCTGTGTGGGCAGTTTCAATGATCTCCTGCCTTTCGCAAGCATGAAGTCCCAGTTACGTAAGCCACATGATTCACAAAAGGGGGACTTGTCATTCCAGGTTAGGACGCTCATTATAAAAGCCAAATCGTGTGACCGTCCATCTGAAAGCTCCCCTTACTGGAGCTGCACTGAGTGAAGGCCCGAAAAAGTATCCCTCGGCTTGTGTCAAACAATGAATGCCTAGACCTGTCTCAGCGATGATGGCCTCTGTGCCCTCAGAGCCTTATTGGCCCATTTCAGTCAGGCCCCATCAAAGTGCTCCAGGTACCACTAGAAGCCTGGGCACTTTCAGCTAGACTTGTGTTTTTTGTTGGAGGCAGTTTTACGTCCAGAAGATTCTATGGGGAACATGGACCGTGGTGTCATATCCGGCACGTAACTTTATTTGTTTGCGTTCGGTGTGCTCCGTACATCGGGTATCTCCCTCCTCATCCTGTGCTCATCCTATTTCAAGAAGTGAAATGTACCTTCTCCTATATATGGTGTAGAATAGAACTGATTTGACATCAGGAAACCAGCAGTTTAATTCCTTCTCTGCCACTAGCTGGTGGTGTCATGTGTTAGACGATTTCCTTCATTTTCTGCACTTGACATGACTATGAAGGATTCCAGTCCTTGGAGGGAGATAGAGGTGAGAGTCAGCTACGAGCTGCAGCGCAAAATCAGGGGAGAGGATCCTGTTCCGTGAGGCACTGGTTGATTGGCAGAACTCTTCCAAGCTAGCTTCCCAGCCCGCTGTCCTGTAGCTGCCACCTCGGACACATCCCGCCGGCGCTCTTCTCAGATGACGCTGACAGCCTCAAGATGAGAAGGGAGCGTCCGCCTCTGAGCAAATCATTCACTGCAGGTGAACTGCCACCTGTTCAGCTTCCCTTTCTGCAACTTTACCTGTTCCCGCACATACTTTATTTTCATTATGAAACAGTTTACTTATGTAAGAAATTCTAAAGCAAATGAAGGATATAAAAATCAGTCCCCCTCTCATCCTAGACTCAAAGATCCTGAATTGCTCTTCTAAATTCTCATCCATCCTATTGGGGGAGGGGGGCATGCATCTATCTATAAGCACATAACTTAAACATAATTTTATATATTGACTTTTTTAATGTTTATTTTTGAGAGAGTGTGGGGAAGGGGCAGAGAGAGAGAGAGAGAGAGAGAGAGAGAGAGAATCCCAAGCAGGCTCTGCATTGTCGGTGTAGAGCCCAACATGGGTATTGATCGCACAAACCATGAGATCATGACCTGAGCTGAAATCAAGAGTTGGACGCTTAACCCACTGAGACCCGCAGGTGCCCCTATATCTCGGCTTTTGACTTCAATACTGTATCATAGCAATTGCCGTATCTGAATTGATAAGTTTCCCTTATTCTTCTGAATGGTTGTGTTGTATTTCACTGTACTGACTTATCATAATTATCTGCTGCCAAACTACTGATAGAATTGTGTAATATCTTAGAGGATCCAGGGTGTCTCAGTCGGTTAAGCGACCAACTCTTGATTTCGGCTTAGGTCATGATCTCATGGTTTATGGGAATGAGCCCTGTGTCAGGCTCTGTGCTGACAGTGAGGAGGCTGCTTGGGATTCTCTCTCCTTCCCTCCCCGCCCCCACTCGTATGCTCCCTTGTGAGCTCTCTAGATTAAAAACAAAACAAAACAAAACAAAACATATATCATCTGCAGTATTTTACTATGACCATGCTACAAGGACTTACACACACACACACACACACACACACACACACAAATACACAAAAATATATACTGGCAAAATGTCCACAAACAGAATTCCTGGATCAAAATTACATGCATTTTCATTATTCTCTCAAAATTGTGTTGATTATGACCTATCATTAAGTTTCCTCAGTGGGATAAGATGTGCCATGTTGCTGATAAATTCAGTCATACTAATTGGATGGAAACAGAATTGTTTAGTAGCAATGACTCTAGTTTCAAATAACTGTGCTTAAATCTCACCTTTGGGGGCACCTGGTGGGTCAGTCTGTTAAGTGTCTGACTTCTGCTCAGGTCATGATTTCAGTTAGTGAGTTCCAGTCTCGCATCAGGCTCTCTGCTGTCAGCACAGAGCCCCTTTGGATCCTCTGCCCCACCCCCCACTCCTCCCTTGCTGGCTCTCTCTCTGTCTCTCTCAAAATAAATAAATAAACTTAAAAAATAAGAAAATGTAAATCCCACCTTTAAAATTCTGTAGTGGGTTGCTTTGGAGTAAGACATTTAAAACTCCTTGCCTTAGTTTCCTCACCTGGTAAATAGAGGCTCATAAAAATGCCTGTCTGGTAAATCTTTTAAGTCTTTAATGATGTAATCTTGGCCGAGAATGTTGAGAGCACTGTGTGGGATACACTGAGTCCTCAATAAATGTGAACAGGCACCACCATCATCATCTGCTTCACCACCACCACCACCCAGTGTTCACCTGAACCCATACTTAAACTCTCTGTCTGCCTACCAGTGTTGCTTGAGTGATGAGTATATCCTTTACTAGATAATATTTTTTTAATTTACAGCCTGGATTAGGAGCAGGTTTTATTTTATGTTGTATATCCACAGTGTGCAAACCATGGGAGCATATGGCTCCTCATTAAACTTGATCATGATGAAGGATGCCTGTTTAAGAGGTCAGTGAGCACCCCGCGAGGGGTTCCACTGCTCCCTAAATACAGCAAAAGCACAACTCCCTAAGACATGGCAATAAGACCCAGCTCAGCGTAGTGGGCATATCGCTATCGATGGCATTTAACAAGCTGGCAACGGTACTGAGCTACGGTTGTGGAATTACCATGAAGGTTCCATCGCTGCCGACAAAGTGAAATATTGATATAGTAATTAGTTTCCTGCACCATATGTTCTGATTTTTTGCATAGAGTTATTATGCAGCACAGCTTTCTGGGCAGATGATTAGGAGAGGAGGAGCTACAGCAAGATGTAAGGGTTTTCCTACTCAACAGGACCCTTAGAGATGCTAGTGCATTTCCCGCTACAGCAGTCATCTTTGGTGTAGGACAGTGACTTTTCAAAGAATATATGAGCCTGACAGGGAAGAAGCAAGCGGAACAACCTTTCTCCTCCTTGTGCTTTCTTTCTCTCATTTTTACCCTTCTCCCCGGAGCCTGGTTGGTGGTTGCTTTTTTAATTGATAACGAACACTGGTGATTGACAGCAAGAGCCCCGTGCTTTTGTCCCCAGCAGTGAGAGGGAGACAGAGTCGTGAATCCTGTCTGCATCTGCTTTATAGCAATGAGTCTGGTCTTCATCTCTTTGAAGACAAAATCATGCAGTGTGTTGTAAAATATCTTAGATTACTGAAGTTGTTGCTTTAAAAATTTTTTTTAAATGTTTACTTATTTAGGAGAGAGAGAATGAGCAGGGGAGGGGCAGAGAGAGAGGGAGACACAGAATCTGAAGCAGCTCCAGGATGCCGGCACACAGCCTCACGCAGGGCTCGAACCCACGAATCACGAGTTCATGACCCGAGCCGAAGCTGGACACTCAACTGAGCCACGCAGGCGCACCATTTGAAGTTGTTCCTTTTAAAATGCCCTTCCCTTTAGGGCCTCTGCCTGACCTGTAGGCAGTCAGGAGCTGAAGAAACCCACTCACCCAGCCTGATGCCACGGCCTCACTCAGGAGGGACAATGAAAGAAATTTAATAAAGAAATGAACGAGCGCTTCAGCACAGAAAGGGAAATGGCATTTCAGGAAAGTAGGGGGGAAACCCTTTTATTCTTCTCCCTCAAGAACCTCATATACTGTATACCTCAAACTAATACAGCACTGTTTTAAGGGGAAAAAAAAACCTCATATATTAAAATTTGATCTATGGATCAGTATTAGGGACCTTTTTGAAGCATCATACTTTTCCGTTGAAGAATAAATGAGAGATTATATTCTCCGCAGGTTGACTCGTTTCTCTTTTCCTAAGAAATGTCAAATCACCAAAAAAAGCACCTTATCTGAAAACTATGTGTCACTGGCATTTCCTTGAGGACTCAAAGCCACTCAGTGGCCTTCCGTCCTTCATAGGAGGTCTGGCACAAAACACTCATGTTAAGTTTATAGATATACATGGTTTACCGTGTGTTCTGAATATATTTATCCTGCAGAACACTTACACAGTGTTATTATTACGGAGTATTTGTTCCTAAGCCTCTCTGCTCTCTTTGGGGAAGCTGCAGGGCTGGGGGAGGACATGGGGGAGGGGAGGCCAGCGTGAGGGAGGGAACCTTGACTGCCTAACAGTGGATACTGCAACCGAGAGCCACTCTCAACTCTTGGGTTTTGCCTCTGTGATGCCTTTCCACAGAGGTGGACTCCTGTCTCTGTGCCTTGTTCTCAGACACCACAGGTCTATGCTGCCGTAGACAGGACAATCGCCCACCCGCCACGGTGGAATTACAGATTCCACCTGGAAAGAACAGCTTTCTCTGTCACATGGAAGCAACTAGGCTTAAAGTCAAACAGTGACTGTGACACACCATAAATGCTTTAGTCTGAGGTTAGGTGGAGATTTTGATTTTTTTTTTTTTATTATATATCAACTTACTCATCTTTTTTCTTGGGAGGGCCACCTTGCTCTCTGGTTGATGGTTTCTTCCACTGAAAATGGGGATAATGAACTGTGTATGTGATAGTTTGCTATCGCTGCGTACCCACTGCCATAAATTTAGCAGCTTAGAGCAATACACATTTCTTCTCTAGCAGTTTCCATGGGCCAGGAATCTGGGCATGGCTTAGCCAGGTTCTCACCAAGTTGAATCCAGGTGGCAGCCAAGGGCTTTGATTGGATGAGAGGCTCAGCTGGGGAAGAAGTCACGTGCAAGTTCCTTCCGGCTATTGACAGATATTATTTCCATGTGGTTGTAAGATTCATGCCTGCCTGCCTGCTTCTTCAAAACAAGCCGGGGGCACCTGGGTGGCTCAGCTGGTTAAGCGTCTGACTTCGGCTCAGGTCATGATCTCATGGTTTGTGGGTTCGAGCCCAGCGTCGGGCTCTATGGTGACAGCTAGCTCAGAGCCTGGAGACTGTCTTTGGATTCTGTATCTCCTCTCTCTCTGACCCTCCCTGCTCACACTGTCTCTCTCTGTCTCTCAAAAATAAATAAAAAACATAAAAATTTTTAAAAAAAAAAGCCAGGAAATGAAAATGAGTCTGTTCCCAAAAGAGTCTTACATACATCTCATCACCTTTACCCTATTCTGGTGATTGGAAGCACGTCCCAGTTTCGACCCACACCGAGAAGAGAGTGTCACCACCAGGGGACAGGCACAGTGAGGGCCCTACTAAGGTCTGTATGCCCATATGACATACGGCGAGCTCTGTGCCAAATGGGATTGTAAGAAGATTTGATATATGAAATAATTGCAAGGATAAAATTATAAACAGACAAAATGGTCATAGATGAGAAAGAAAACTTCAATTCTCCCTCTAAAGAGAGAATCCTTAAATAATGAACACTATCACTTCATAATGTAAAGTGCCTACGGAAGAAAAGAGGTAGATTGACCTAGAAATTGAACAGCCTCATATGGACTGAATATGCGTGACCCCCCCCATTCAGGTATTTTAGTCATAACCCCTAAAATGGTGCTGTTTGGAGGAGGGGCTTTTGAGCAGTAGTTAGGCATAGATGAGGTCATTAGGGTTGTGCACCCCGGTGGTGCTGGTGTGCTTACATGAAAGACAGGCGATCCTGGGGGGCTCGGTCAGTTAAGTGTGTGTCGGACTTCAGCTCCTGATCTAACTGTGCATGGGGTCAAGCCCCTGATGGGGCTCTGTGCTGACAGCTCAGAGCCTGGAGACTATTTCAGATTCTGTGTCTCTCTCTCCCTCTGCCCCCCCCCCCCCCGCGCTTGCTCGCTCTCTCTCTCTCTCTCTCTCTCTCTCTCTCTCTCTCTCTCTCTCTCAAAAATAAACATTAAAAAGAGAGAGAGAAAGGGAAAGATAGACCTGGGTCTCTTGCTGTCTGCTGTGTGAGTGCAGCAAGATTTCCTCCCACAACCTAGGAAGAGGGTTCGCACTGGCACTTTGATTTCTAATCTCCCAGCTTTCAAGACAGTGAAAAATAAATGTCTGTTTTACACGGCACCTAATCTATGGTATTTTCTTATGGCAGCGTGAGCTGACTAATACACAGCCTATGTTTTTCTTCTGTATTATCAGATTTTGGTTAAAATCTCCTCACTGTGTGTAAACAGATTGCTGAACTAAATTTTAGCTATGACATAAATCAATAGATTTAAACAATGAATCATTTTCCTTAAAACTTCTTTAAAAAATGTTTAACGTTTATTCATTTTTTGGGGAGACAGAGAGAGAGCACAAGCAGGGAAGGGCAGAGAGAGAGGGAGACACAGACTCTGAAGCAGGCTCCAGGCTCTGAGCTGTCAGCACAGAACCCGATGTGGGGCTCAAACTCATTAACCTTGAGATCATGACCTGAGCCAAAGTCGGAGGCTTAAATGACTGAGCCTCCCAGGCACCCCTCCCTAAAACTTCCTAAAAATTAAAAATAGTTATGCTTTATGGAACAATTTATTTTCAATGCATTTTTTTCCCACACATGAAGAATGCAAAAGGGAAAAAGCAGACCTCCTCTCCCTCCAGAAAGCTATATGCGGAGCACTTTAAAAAGGCTGCCTGTAAAAAGACCTCATCTGCATAGTCATGTCAGCTGTAGATTTAAATGACAAAAAAGCGGCAAATAGTTTGTAAGTAATTGGAATCACAGGAAGAAGAAGTGAGGCAAGACTATTGCACAGGATTCTATGGTGCTTCTCAGGCAAGCACAAGTCGGACCATCTCTAAAAAAGCATGTTTTTTTCAGGATCTATAACTCAAGCAGAGTCTATAATATTTAGAAACACAACTAGTTTTAAGGGATGGTTTATGTGTTAAAATATAAAATAGGGGAACCTGGGTAGCTCAGTCCGTTAAGTGTCCCAGACTTCAGCTCAGGTCATGATCTTCTGGTTTGTGAGGTCAAGCCCCGCTTCTGGCTCTGTGCTGACAGCTCGGAGTCTGGAGCCTGCTTCACGTTCTGTCTTCCTCTCTCTCTCTGCCCCTCCCCTGCTCATGCTCTCTCTCTCTGTCTCTCAAAAATAAATAAACGGTTAAAACAATTTTTAATATAAAATAACAAGCAGTTTACATGGCCACAGAGTAGGCTTACGTTTGTGTATACCTATTTATGTCTTTCCTCTGCTTGCATGAAATGAAGACCCACTACATTCAAGCTGTATAAAAGGGTTAGAAGCGTTTACAGAAATAAATGTGGCTTGGTTTATATAACACAGGGCTAAGGTCTGTTCAGACATTCACATAAATATGTTTACTTTGTCCTCTTTTTTCTGATGGAACGTGAGACTATCCAGGACAGACAGAAGGTGGACATTTTGGATATTTTCGTGCATAGACTTGTTTTCTTGATATTTTCAAGCCATCAGGAGGCAAATGCTCTCCTTTGTTCCCCTGGAAAACTGCCTGCCTGCGTGTAAAGGGGAGTCTGGGCAGCATCAGGACTAAGGATCCCTGGGGAAAGAGTGAGAGGAGCGTAGCAAAAGCTTCACTCTACCTACATCCTGAGTTCTAACACACACACACACACACACACACACACACACACACACACACTCACGCTCCCAACATATGACTTCCACTTGCTTTGTTCTTCCTCTTTCAGAGATGTTCTTTTATTCTATGTAGCCCAAGCTTGCAAACTTGTCTAAGAAACACAGATAGTCACTACATCTCAGGGAAAAAGGAGAATAAGATTCCTCCACCAGAGAAAATTACCTTCACCACGTCAGAAGCAAGGTGGTTAATGGCGAATGCCCTGAACAGTCACTCAGATCGACTTCTGAGTCCTGCCCTGCCTCTTACTGACTGACAGGTTTTGTCTAGACCAGTCATTTTTAATCTTTATGGGTCATTCCTTTAAGAATTTGATAAAAAATATAAACATTTTACTCAAAGAAGCATGAATGTAAAAAATGGGTCATACCTGTCAGAGTTTACAGATATCTTTAAAAATCCATCCATAGAACCTTAATGGAGCCCAAAGTTGAGCATAAGAACTTAGATAACCTTGAATCTGCCATGATTCCACTCTCTGATAGGGCCCCAGCTGTGTAAGTCCCTTCCCTATAAAAAGTGATTTGAAACAAATGAAACGCAAAGACACAGGTCTCTGGTTTTGGCCACAGTTTGACCCTTCGATGAAACTATTTCTGCCACTGGGGAAGTTTAGGTGGGATCATTCCGCACCGAGAACTCCCAGGACATGATCTGATACTTAAGCACCCAGGTCAGTGCATAGTTAGTTAAACAGTGCCAATGAAATGCCACTATTATAGATTCCTCCCTGGAAACAGAAAAGCATTTTAACAACGAAATTGTTTCCATGACATAATGCTGGCCAAAGACGGAGCTTTAGGCTAAAAGAAAGCACTTTTCATTGAACAATCATTTAAATAATAAGGAAAGTCATTTAAGTGTGTGCTCAATATACAAATTCTCAGACTATTAATGATCTTGATATCTATACTCTTAAGTTTGGCTTCCATTTAGAAAATAAAAATAATGCCTTTTTTTTTTTTAAATCTAGTAAGGCTTAGTGCCTGGAGGGTCTCCTAATTTCATGGATCTAAACCAAAATAATTACAGTCCAGAATGTTTAATACATCAGCCACAAATGGGTGCAAATTAGAGTGAGATTATGAATGAGCAATAATGAATATTTTACAATGGTCACCACATTGCATAACTGATGGTTTTCTTAATCAAATGGGTTTTTTCTTGTAGTTTTCATCATCAAGTCCATTTTTTCTGACATGCTTTCAATAAATTTATATCATTTTTCTAAGTATGAAATTATCTCTATATATAACTCCAAGCAAACTAAATGTATTCCTATAATTTTCATGGGCATTTTGGCAGGAATGAAATCTCTAGATGACAAATGACATCAGTTGATGCTCAAGCCATTTTTGAAAGTCTTCCACATCATTATTCCCCGTGATTGCCAGACAGCTGTCACAGTTGCTTTAAATGCTAAAGGACATCTTAATACTTTCAGACATTGAGTCTTGGTAAATCCTACTCTACTGATATTATATCATTGGAAGAAAGGAAAATAGGAAGGTCAGAAAATTGGAATCCTCTCAAATGTCGGGACATTATTAAGCCACTGATTGCATTATATTTTTAAATCTCCTTAATAATAGACCCTACTTGGGGCACCTGGGTGGCTCAGTCGGTTAAGCGCCAACTTCGGCTCAGGTCATGATCTCACAGTTCGTGGGTTCAAGCCCTCTATTGGGCTCTGTGCTGACAGCACAGACTCTGGAGCCTGCTTTGGATTCTGCATCTCCCTCTCTCTCTGCCCCTCCCTCACTCACGCTCTGTCTCTCTCTCTCAAAAATAAATAAACATTAAAAATAATTTAAAAAAATAATAGACCTTCCTTCTGCAGTCATTCCAATCAGTTATTATTACATTAAAAAAAATATAACTGCCTGGTATGTAAAACTAATTTTACCAACCTTATGTTACTGAATACAAAATATCCATTAATGTTGAGATATTTTTTCTAATACAATAAGATTATATTTTACAATAACTGTACTGAAACTTCATTTCCAATGTGGATAGGACAATAAAAGGACATTTTATTTCCTTGAAATAGAGTGGACAAGGGATACATTCAGATGCCAGTTGATTGTACATTAGCAGACTAGTCTTACTTCTGACTAAAGAGAGGACACCAGGCCTCCAGCCTCCTGATATGATTAGGGCAGTCACTGCTGGTTGCCTACCAAATGTCCATTCCCCTTTCTTTCTTACTAATGAAGTCCTACTTTTGTTTTGGGCAGAATTGTCTCTGCAATAAAATGCTTCCAGAATCACTTGCACCTAGAAATGGTGATATGGCAGGTCTGGCTGCTAAGAAGTTACTAGAAGTCAGTAGAAGAGCTTCTAAATAACTCACCAAGTGTGTGTGTGTGTGTGTGTGTGTGTGTGTGTATGTGTGTGTGTGTGTGTGTGTGTGTGTGTGTGTTAAGTTCTGCCTCTCCTCCTGGAGGTGCAAAACCACTTCGTGATGGAGCACATAAATCACAAATTATGGAAAAGCAAAAATATAGTTGGATCCTGGAGTAGTGATGTCATAGGAGTCTGAAGTTGACAAGCTGCATCGTGAGAAAGATAAGTCCTTTTTGGCTGAGACACCATGGGTGGCTTTCTGTGATAGGCCGCAGCCTGGAGCAAACACTATGTGTCCCAGTAGATGCCACAGTGCCACCCAGACACTTTGGCTGACACTTGATCCATTATCCCCACATCTACTGTTTTGTGCCTGTGTTACTTCTTCAACCCAGGTAACCTCAGTCTATCACGACTAATTGAGCATCACGTAGGAACTTGAAAACACAAGCAGAACATTGTATTGCCCCTTTACTCATTCTTCTTCAAGAAGGCCCACCATATTGCTGAGCTCAGAATCAGCCGTTCAGTAAGACGGTCACTTTATTATCCCAACGGAGGATAACATTGCCTAGGGTCAATATTGCTGAGGGCTTTCCCATTTCTCCTCCCTACCTTGCAGGGAAAAAACAAACCAAAACAAAAAACCTGGACAAAAAGCAAGATCGTGAGCTCCACCCCCTGTGACATATGTTCTGAACTGCATTTGTGGCTTACACATGTCCAACAACTTCATAATATATACATTTGCAATTTTAATTCCTGCTATGGTTTTATAGGGCAGCTAGACTTTTAACCTTGTACTATGGAACGCACTAGGGCAGCTTTATGTCTGCTCCAGGAAAGTCCCCGCCAAACATACAGAGACTAAAAACCTTTGGGGGGCTTTACTATATTTGAGAAAATAGACAAATTCCATAATTCTGTAGTGGCATGTTAAGTCATCTTTTAACCAATATAAGATTCATCATATCCTAGGGAAAAGAAATATGCTTTTGTAATCTCCTAAGAGACGAAATCAACTTCAAGGAACTGTTTGCCTTCAATGCAAATATTTAAGAATTACAAAAGTTTTCATTATGATTTTTGAAACCCTTACAGACCTAGGGTAAAAGATTGTTATTTTTTAAAAAAAATACATAGGTATGTATAAATTATACATATCTTTTGTTTTATTCTGTTAAAATTTTTCAAGATTGTAAAGTGTATAGATGGAAATGGGGAAATAAAAAACAAAAATATATAAATAATTAAATAATTTTATATACACAAAAATAAGTTTTTGCCATGACACTAAAATTAACTTAGAAAATATAAACATTGAGTAGAAATCCTTTCTTTTCTGCAGAATTTTACCAATAAAATTCTTTTATACTTTACTGTTATTCATACATTTTTTATCTAACAAGGGGATACTGTGTACTTAAATTACATCATTATGCTACATTTTATTTTCTCAATTTCTATAACTTTTGGCTTTAAAAATAATTATCTGTACCTAAAATGAGCAAGTTAGAGAAAGAACTTTAAAGTTTTCATCCTAATCATAGTTATTCATATGGCATATTTCTAGAAAGATACATACTACATCAGTGACATATTTCTTTTCTGTTTTTTTAAAGTATCAGGTCTTTAGTGTAATGTTTATCAAAATATCAATAATAAGTCATTGCATTTTATGACTTAGGGTTAATAATACTAAGCAATTCTAAACCCATGAGGTTAATTAGCAGAAATATGGCTTCCTAGCTGTGAAAAATAATGTATGCTCTAGGGAAGAAAAATTAGGAGTACACAGCTAAATGCTACATAATGTAAAATATATTTTCTTAGATGATTCTGAAGAATGGAAGGCCTTAAATAAATTACTGAGTTTGCCTCTGTAATTATATGAATCCAGATGACATGAGATCATCTTTCCATGTTAATAAACAGGAAATGGTACCAGTGGGAAGATTTTTTAAATATGCATAAAATGGCTTAAAACAACTTTTTACAGGGCGCCTAGGTGGCTCAGTCTGTTAACCGTCTCATCTGACTCTTGGTTTCAAGGCTCATATCATGATCTCATGGTTTGTGGGTTCAAGCACCACGCGCGGCTTGTTTGGGATTCTCTCTGCGCATCCCCTGCTCATGCTGTGTCTTTATCAAACAAATAAATAACAAAAAATATATTTTCCCCATATAAGCTCTGCTATCTCTAATATCAGAAACATTACCATTGCTTATTAGTAAGCAATGGAACCCATTATAACATTTATAAATGATTAAGTAACGTCTCTCTAGCTTTATTTGCCAATAACAAAGGAGAAATATTTTATAGTTAAATCTATGAACTGATTAACTTATCCTATATAGAGAACACCAGACTGTTAATCTTTCCAAAATGTACATATTTAAAATTAAGCTGTCTGCAATTCTATTTTTTTCAGAGTGAGTGACAGCTTTACAAGTTTTCATACATCACAAAAGTCATAAGTTCCATGCAAAGTAGGTAGTTTTTAAAGGAGCAAAGAGAACCTTAGATTAAACAAATAATATTCTCATAATGAATCTTTAAGAACCAAAAAGCTTTATAAATACAAAGTGTATCATTTCTTAAAGAACACACTACTATGTATTCTCTGAATAAATAAATGCTTATTAATGCAAGTCTTCCTTGCCTAGAGCATTATTTTATACTGATTTTTTTTTTTTTGCTTAAATAAGTGTTCATCAAGTTTTGTGTTTCAAAACTACCTGCATATGTAGACATTTGCAGTGACCTATAAACATGTGTCACAGATGTTTGAGATATAAATATATCAGGAACCTTTACTGGAAATAGAAGTATTGTTCATATATGTTCTTTGACGGTACTGCAAAACCCATAAAATGAAATTTGTCAATCTGGACACATTAAATGCTACTTTTCAAATGTCTCAGTTATGCATAAAACCAAAACAGAAACTTTGAAATCAAAACCACTCTAGAGCCAAAAAACAAAAACAACAGTCTAGAGCCCCTGACATTCTCAATAAAATCGTATAACAGCATCATTTTTCCCAAAAGCAGACACACCAACACACACACACACACACACACACACACATGTTCTCAAATGCACATAATACATTTCCCCCCACTTAGGCTGCACTCTCAGTTGACTGAATAAACATCCTATAGACAGGGCTGCTCAGTTCTTATGATTTTAAAATACAAGTTGACTCTCCATTTAAACCAAATATCACCAGTAACACTTTGGTTTTATGGAGACATAATACAGTCCCTGTAAAACTCTCACTAAGAAGGCTGCTGATATAGTTCCTTTAATTTTTTAAAGGTCATATAATTTAGTCATTTACTCATTTAACCAACTATGTGCTGGACGGTGGGCTAGGTGCCCAGGAAGGAAAAATCAACATGGCACGGATCCTGCTCTCAAGAAACTCAGACAAACGAGGGAGAAAGCACCACAGAGAGATATTACTATTAATCTCAAAGATGTACTTCATACAGTCTTCTCTGAGAATTTACAGAGAATGTAAAAGAGAGTAAGTGTTCAATACCTAGGAACAACATTGCTTACCATGAAAACTTTCTTGGAAACATACAAGGACAATGACTATTGCATATTTAGTAAGTTAGTGTTCAATTTTGTGAATTACACCTTGAAATGTGCTCATTTCCCCCCTGCATCTCCCCACTAGACATCATCTTCCTGTTTATATTAAATTTCAACCTGAGCACAAGAACAGATATGTCTCCTTCTCAACCATTTATAGAGCTGGGCCTATTAAATTTAGAAGCCAAAAGTTTTATTGCCAAAATTAATTAAGGAATAAAGAAAGAAATTAAGAATGAGTAGATTGTGCCTTCTGAACATCAGTAATAAATTAAACCAGAGCTAATCTGAAATAAAATATGGCCCCCTCTTTAAGTAATGTGTATGGAAGAGAATTTTTATGTGGGTTCATATAAATACATTTCACCTCTCCCACCCAACAGAAGAAGGAGACCTAGACTGAAGCTGGGGTCCGATGTCGCCACAGAAGACAGCCCAGACAGGTTTACTCCTCTCCTGGATTACATGAGAGTCCCTACGACATTATCAGGACGACCTGGCACCACTGACAAGGAGGCCAACAGAGAATCCACAGCCACAGTTGGCTGGGAAATTAGCCACATGGCCTTGGACTCTGCTCCCACCAGGAGCCCCTCCCGTGGGCATATTCAGCCACAACAAGCCTGCTGTGCTCTCCCCGACTCAAGTGCTACAGGACAGAAAAGGAAGAATTCATGTCGAAGTCATGAACTGTCTACAATATGATATCTGGCAAAGGTTTAAGGTATATTTTAATAATACAGGTTAATGGACAAATGGATTGCCAACCCTCCCATGTTCTGAATTCTCATGAAAATTTTGTCTCATCACATGTACCACATACAGAAAATTATAACAGTTTGAAAGGTAATATTATTTAATATTCACTAATTATAGGAATACAAGTTCTAATAGCATAAAATAGATGATAGGTGATAGACAGACAGATGATAGATGCTTCCTTTACTGCAGAAAGGTAACAAAAGCCACATATGTACATAAAAACAATGTATTTTATTTTGGCCATTATGTAAATGTAACATTTAGATAAGTGAACAGCTAAGAGGAGGATTTTATGTACTGAAAATGCTTAAGGATGATATGAGAAGAACATTTTTTAATGTCAAACTCTCTTTACAATAGCGAAACTGTGAGGTAAACTGGAAATCTTAATATCTAAAGAAAACTCATTTCAGGTTCATCCTAAATAATGTAACCCAACTGTACAGAAACTACTAATATGTAAAGCCATCTAGCAGTCTTATTTATCTTAGTTCTCCAAGGTGAATTTTTATATCAAGATACTAATTAAATGTATAAATATGGCTTAGTTTGTAGTTAGATTTCTATACCTTCAAAGGCAAATGGATGCTATTTCTATGGTGATTAGGTACCCTGTATATTTTTTTGGTTTTTAGATGTCATAATGGTATGAATATATTTATAACTCTTCCTCTATATGTTAAGTGAAATAAGTCAGTCAGAGAAAGAAAGATACCATATGATTTTACTCATAGGTGGAATTTAAGAAATAACACAGATGAACAGAGGGGAGGATGGGTAGAGAAGAGAGGGAAACAAACCACAAGAGACCCTTAACAAGAGAGAACAAATTGAGGGTTGGTGGAGGGATGTGGGTGGGGGTGGGCTAGATGGGGGATGGTTACTAAGGAGGGCACTTGTTGTGATGAGCAGTGAGTATTGTATGTAAGTGATGAATCACTGAAATCTACTCCTGAAACCAATATTGCACTGTATATTAACTAACTAAAATGTACATAATAAAATAAGTAGATTTGAAGTGTTTATTTATACCACTGGACCGATATCTACCATACTTGTCACTATTTTCCATTTGTTACACTTATTCTTCATGACTTTTTATTTATGTCTACTCCTTCTAGTTCCACTCATTTTAACTGATCATTCTCTATATGATTCAGGTTCCTTGCTTTTCTTAGCATGACAATTACACTTCTTAAAAAAAAAAATAAAAAAGTTTGACCACTACACTGAAGTGACTAGATACATGTAACAGACGCTATTCTTCGATGCACAGAAATTATTTACCATCAGTCAATTATTTCCTTGTGGTTTCACAGGACAAGGCATTTAATGCAGAGAAAAATAATGTCTAGGTATTTCCTCTGGAAGAAATGATAAATCTCTTAAGCTCTCCAGACACTGACTATGAAGAATATCCTGATCATATAATTATACATTGTATTACTTTAAATAATCTTACAAGTGTTACTATATAACCATAAATACAAAATATAGTAAAATCTGTTTTGCCCAATAGAAAAAAAAGTTCCACATACTTAGTTTAAGTTTCCATAAATGTAGAGCAAGTCTCTGGTAGCAAAACAAACATACAAGCAAACAAACAAAAACCAAATTTGTGTCTTTTAGTCCAAATTTCCAAATTTTTCCAGTCAACTAATTCTGCCATATTATTTGCCAACGTACTTTCTGTTCTTACTTGCACACCTGTATTTCAAAAGAATTATCATGGTGTATCAGTTCAACAATAAATAGGGGAATTTGGAAATCCAAATAAAAACATAAAAATGGTGAAAAGTCTAAATTATTCTTACTTTAAGTCTATCTAGGTCCACTGAAGAAGACTTTAAAAGAGTTTGTTAATTTCAGTCATTTTACATGTCTACCTGACTCACCCCGTTTCATATATACCAGTGTACAATCACAGAAGATTACAGACTTGAAAAAATTTAAACAATCCCAAAATTGGAAAGGATACAATTTGACAGAGATGCAGCGGGAGTGTCTGCAGGGTAAAGAAAACTTTCGAAAATAATTTAAGGGAAGGGCAGTAGAAATAAACAAATCCCTTATGGTCAACCTACCTGCTAACATTGTGATGATAATCAAGCATGTTTCTTTATGAAATCCCTTCGTTAGTGAAAATCTCACCTCCATCAAAAGGAGGAACTACTGCTTCATACCGTCGTTCAGGGGATTAAATCAGAACATGCATGTCAAGTGCCAAGTGCAGCTATGTGATAAATGAGGGCTGACAAAGCAGGGAACAGATATATATCATCCTAAACAGCTTATCATATCTGCCACAGTCTTCAGCTCAGAGGGTCTTGAGTAAAATATATGAATAGAAGACACTCTCAGAAAAAGGCAAAATATGAATTACTCTGACTTTGGGCACAAAAGGACATTGATGGAAGGCTGCATTGGTCCCGAATAGAGTTGGGCTAAAAACAGCCAAAACAACAGCACCAGAAGCAGCAATAATTACAATAAGAACTGTAATAGTTTTTAGTGAGTTATAATTTTTATATAACATGTATGAACATAGAACTAAGATGATTTGATACCTTTTTACTTACGTTATAAACACACCGGTGTTCACTTTAAAAACACAGTATTTAAAAAAATATCTACCACTCATTTTCACTTGGGTCTTCATATACTAACTGTACTATATTGGTCTGAGATTTGGTGTTTTAGACTATAACTTTTTTAGCATACAAATGAGAGATGTATGCCTCTAATAAAAATTTCAAAAAATAATCTTAAATCATCTAGTATCTCCTTTCCACATTACCCCTACCTGTTTCCATGCTATCCTTCTTACAAAACAACTTTTATCTGTAAAAAGTATCAAACTGTGAGTCACGCTTTTAATCTTGGATTTTCAAAAAGCACTTAACTTTCTGTCATTTCTATCCCAGCCATGACTTTTCAGTGAAAATACTCCCTGCCTGTAATGAACCAAACAAAAACGCAAAGTCTTGAAAATCTCAAAAAAAAAAAAATTAAAAAGATCTAAATAATGAAATTATTTGTAAAGATTACAAAAATTGTTTGTAATTTGTAAAAAAAAATTATTTGTAGAAAGCAACCTACCCATTAAGCATGATATCAAAATAATAAAAACTTTAAAAACATAGAAAAATAATTGTTTTCTGGAAAGAGGGAAACATACCATGCACTTTCTCACAGAGGGTATATACCTAGAAGCAACAGACGATAAGGAAATTATATTAAACCATTTGTAAGAAATAGCTTAGCGTTTTACAATTTGCTAGAATATGCCACAAAAAGATGTTTTGTGGTAAATTATGTACACATTGTTGTTCAAGATGGGAGCTAGCTTCCCTTAAACATAAACATTTATGACAATTATTCAGGAAATTATTTTAACTTCTCATGACTTGTACGGTTGAAAACTGAACAAATCCTGGAGTTGTAAATTATTAGCACCCTATCTTGGGATAAACAGAGTTTCTTTTGCTTCCTCTGAGATGATTTCAAGTTTCCTTTATTTCTCCCTACTATGTGTGCTTCAATGAAAAACTGATTTACCTGGTCATATTCACTCTCATTATTTCTAGATGGGATACCCCATTGTTTTAATGTATCTCTAAATGTATACAAATCTAATGTCATGTGATTTGAATAATCCAAAATTCTCACTTCCCAACATTTTCCTCACAAATGGCCCAACTCCCCCACATCGCTAAATGATTCAACCATTAATACAAAATTGTAAATAAAAATGAATAGCTAAGATACACTGGAAAAGGGAATAAAGGGGTACTTGGGTGGCTCAGTCGGTTAAGCATCTGATTTCAGCTCAGGTCATGATCTCACAGTTTATAGGCTCAAGCCCCAAGTCAGGCTCTGTGCTGACGGCCTCAGAAGGAACCATACCCTGCTGACACCTCCCCCCTGGATTTCCAGCCCCAACAACTGTGAGAAAACAAACTGCTGTGTTCATACTGCCCAGTACGTGCTACTTGGTTACAGAAGCTCGAGCACACTAATTTAAGTACTCTCCAGTAATCTGGGAGATTAGGGCAGGATATTTCTTTTTTTATTTTATTTTTATTTTTTATTTTTTTTGAGAGAGAGAGAAACAGCATGAGCAGGGGAGGGTCAGAGAGAGAGAGGGAGACACAGAATGAGGAGACAGGGTGCAGGCTCTGAGCTAGCTGTCAGCACAGAACCCGACGCGGGGCTTGAACCCATGAACCATAAGATCATGACCTGAGCTGAAGTCAGACGCTCAACTGACTGAGCCACCCAGGCAGGGCAGGAAGGAATTTAGATTCATTTAAACCAAGTCCCTCATTATAGAAAGAATAAGACCATGGACTTTTTACGGTGTGACCTGCTCCAGAATACACAGCGAATTACTGCTGTGGTTAGCCTGGGGAACTAGTCTTCTACCCCACGCTCTCACGGGGTTTCTAGATTTCCACTTTGTATATTGATCTCAGGAGGAACAGGATTTGCCTAAATTCAATGGTAGGTCTGTATCTGTGTTTGGATTATGGGATAAAGACCCACATAATTATAATCTTGGTTTCTTAATATATACGTAAACAAATGGGCCTGTAAACACCCCTTTACATACAAGTAGATGAAAATTTTCAAGCCAGGTCATTTAAAGTAGAAAATAAGATAGGTACATATTCTGGATGCTTTATTTTGTTTTGTGTATCTGAAACAATAAAAAAGGAGAAGTGAATTTTTTAATGTTTATTCATTTTTGAGAGAGAGAAAGAGAGGTGGGGAGAGGGGCAGAGAAAGAGGGGGACAGAGGATCCGAAGCAGGCTCTGCACTGATAGCAGTGAACCTGATGCGGGACTCAAGCTCATGAACCATGAGATCATGACCTGAGCTTGAAGTTGGATGCTCAACAGACAGAGCCACCCAAGCCCCCAAATGCAAATCTGTCATGCAATTAAATATAATGTTCACACATTATATATTCAATAAAAGTTGACAGTATTCAGGACTGTTGATTAAGTAAATTGAATGGATGAAATAAACAATCCCATACATTCATGTGGGAATACTATAGCCTTTACTGTGCTATATTTTAAAAAGCATCTTTAAAAAGATGAAAGGGTATGAAGACTCTTTTTCCAGTTAACAAGTGAGATAGTATCATGGAATATATGATATCCATAGTTTATGGCAGACAGATATTATTCCGCTAATTAGAGATGGTGAATCTAAGAAGTGACTAAACTTTTCATTCCTTTGGTATTTGGTGATACTGGGTCTATTTTCTATAAACTGGAATAGTGAAAAAGATACAAGATAGATTGAATGACTAAGAAGACCTCGATTTGATAACAAGATTCAACAAATACACTCCTTTTTATTCTTTTTAGATCTTTCCTTCCTATAAGAATATATTTCTCTAAATGGTTTCTTATTTTCCTTTTGTTATATTTTACTTTGCATATAAATAATATCAGATTTATTGCAGAGGGACAAATATAATATATTATATGGGAGGATCTATTAGTCATATTAAAATTAGAAGAATGTTCAACATTTAATTTATTAAATAGAGGAGACTTAGAGACATTGGCATTATTATATCCATGTTAAGACAGACAATGTTAAAAACACTTTTGAGATCCAAATTATTTTTTAATCAAAAGTTAGGAGTAGAGGCAGACTTCAAATGGAAAATTACAAGAAACAAAATTTGATTAGAAACAAATGCTTTTCAGGAGGGAAAGGCAAACTATGATCTGATTATATGAGTACAATTAAAATTAAAGACTGTTATGAGGCAAAAATTTTGCTATTTGTGGCTGGAGTTTAGGTATACACAGAGCACAAGGCTAATTCCAAAAAACTTTACTGTGTCTTGAAAAGGACAGATACAGTAGTACTGAATTTACTTTACATTTGCTAAATTCGCCACTATTTCCTTTGGGCTTTAATATACATTGTGACAATCAAATACATAAAGCTTCATCCTTATATGTATATGGTTATAGACAAGAGTAGTAGTGATTAATATATTGAACATATTTTATTTAACTAATTGTAATCCTAATCAATAAATATGCTGTCAGTTACAACACTTGCTGAATCCCATGATTGGACACCATAGGAATCAACTTACAGGTGTCTGTGGTGTATAGCAGATATCTGGAAGTATATTAATTTAAGTCTATTCCTGAGATAGCCTCATCATCACTGTTCAAAATAAGTGGCATGTTGGAAAAATGTTGACATTAATCCAATTGCTTTAAGCAACTATGCACTCAAATATGTCACAAATTTTATATAAAGATACTTCCTGTCTACCAAAAGGTATTAACATTTCTTGTTTTCATGTGATGACTTTCATAGCAGCAGAAGAGTTAGAAACTTTAGCTCTAAACTCGCCCATTTTAGGCAATGGAGACAATGTAGGGAGGGGTCTTGCTAGTAGCTAATCTGGCTCTTAGTACTGTATCATATGGTCTTAAATGCTGAACAGACACTAAGTAGTTTACCAGCAGTTTGACCTGGGTCAAAAATCTCATGTCTCTACATCAGTTCCTCATTTACTATACAGAGAAAACAAGAATACCTACCTACACCACGGTTATACACACAGTGATTGTTTGAAGTTTAACTGAGGTCATCAGTTAGAGGAATCATTTTTTTTTTTAATTAACACAGTTAAAAGATTTTTAAAAAGGGGCTTTCTTAAACAAATATAAATGAATATAATATAAAATGTACATACACATAATACAAAATCTGTCCTCCTTACTGAGAGGAAGAAACAAAGTTAAAAGTTCAGAAATCCAAAAGTTAAAATTTGAACGATAAAATACTGTGGGAATCACACAGAGAAAAATCTCAGGACTTCTAAAGAAAGGTAGCCTTGAGCCCTGGTCTCAGTGCTGACATAACTGATTCTTGATATCCACATACATTCTACCCATGGATGTGGAAAGAACCATTGGAAAAGATGAGAACTAATGCCAGTGAACATCATCCAAGCCTGGAATATTCCCTGTTCCCATCAGACAGGAACAAAAGTCCTTGTAATCCAAGGAACACGGGGTAGAGACTTAAAAGTTTCCATCTCAATGGTGTAATAAAATTAATCCTAGAATAAACTTCCCTTAACAGATCATAAAAGCAATTTCAAAAGAATATAAGTGATTCTCACTAGTGTAACTGTAGCTTGAGGACAAAACTCAACAGTATTTTCAGGAATATAACAAAATCCATCACCTGATTATCTAAAAACACAAAGTTTGGCAACCAATAAAAAATTATCAGGAACAAAAAACAGCAGGAAACTATGACGAATAGAAAAAGAAGAGGAAATAATAAATAAAAACAGACCATGAATCGACACAGAAAATAAATATATCAGACATGATGGTTAAGCGGCTGACTTTGGCTCAGGTCATGATCTCACGGTTTGTGGGTTTGAGCCCCATGTTGGGCTCTGTGCTGACAGTTCAGAGCCTGGAGCCTAATTCAGATTCTGTGTGTCCCTCTCTCTCTGCCCCCTCCCCCACCTGTGCTTTCTATTTCTCAAAAATAAACATTAAAAGAATTTTAAAAAATGACAGACATGAGAATTAAATAAGCATTGCCATAAGTTTGTTCCATATATACACGGAAGGAAAAAAAAAAAGCTTGGACTTGAGGAGAACAATGAAATAAATTTTTAAAAATCCAAATCACACTTCCAGACATTAAAAATACAATATATGATATAAAACTTACAGTATCTAGGGATGTCTGGATGTCTCAGTTAAGCATCTGACTCTTGATTTACACTCAAGTCATGATCTCATGGTCATGAGATTGAGCTCTGTGTTGAGATCTGCACTGAAGACACAGAGCCTGCTTGGGATTCTCCCTCTCCTTTCTCTGCCCCTCCCCTGCATTTTCTCTCTTTCTCTCAAAATAAATAAATAAAATTTTTTAATTACAGTATCTAGGGTCAATAGCAGATTCAATAACACAGAGGGAAGATCAATGAATTTGAATGTCCAGCAATAGAAATTATCCAAATTGACTCAAAGAGAGAAACAGGTCTGGAAAAATCTGCAGACAGAATCAATGACCTATGAGATGATATCGAGTGGTCTAATATATGTGCAAGTGAATTCCCAGGAGGAAGAAGGTGATCAGAAAGCACTGAAGAATCAATAGTCTCAAGTTTTCCAAATCTGACAAAAAATAAAAACACACAGGGGCACCTGGGTGACTCAGTCGGTTGAGCGTCCGACTTCGGCTCAGGTCATGATCTTGCTGTTCATGGGTTCGAGCCCTCCCTCAGGCTCTGTGCTGACAGCTAGCTCAGAGCTTGGAGCCTGTCTTCAAATTCTGTGTCTCCCTTTCTCTCTGACCCTCCCCTGCTCATGCTGTCTCTCTCTCTCTCTCTCTCTCTCTCAAAAAAAGAAAAAAAAACATTAAAAATTTTTTAAAAATTAAAAAAAAAAACATATTATGCCAAATTCCAATTCATTAGAAAAGTCCTTAAGAAAAAAAAACTAAAGCACATTCTAATTTAACACTGAATTGTCAAAAAACAATAATAAAGAGAAATTTAAGAGCAGGCAGAGAATTAGCACATTATGTACACAGGAACAAGGCAAGACAAGAGCAGGCATGCTACATAGGCTAGATGACAGTGGAAAATCATGATTAAGCAAAAATAATGACGATGTATATTTTTCTATTTAAAAGATATGTACAAGTAAATTACATGTTAATAGTACAAAGGACAATAGGAAGCCAATAGAATACTGTTGTAAGGTCCTTACAACAGTAATTTTGTATTTTAAGTGGTATATTGTTATTATTTTTAAAATTCAGCTGTGTTAAATGGAAAACATATATTACAATATCCACAGTACTAATCCAAACAAAAACAGAGAGGTATGACTAATAAGCCAGACTGGAAAGGAAAATAAATCACAAAACTACTCTAAGAATCTAAAAAAAAGGGGGGGGGGAGAAGAAAAAAGAAACTAAGAACAAATGAGATGAGCAAGAAAACAATATGATGGTATCAGATCAATAATCAAAAAATATAAATTAAAAATAAAGAAATTTCAGATTGGAAAAAAAGAGCAAGGCCCACCTTTATGTTGTCTTCAAGAAATCCACTTTAAATATAGGCAAAAATAAGTTAAAAAGCACAGTCAAGTTTTCCTTCAGTAGGTGAGTAGGTGAATAAACTGTGGTCCGTCCAGATCATGGAATATTATTCTGGGCTAAACCAGAAAGGAGCCATCGTGCCGTGAAAAGACATGAAGGAACCTTAAATGCATAGTACTAAGTAATAGAAGTCGATCTAAAAAGGCTATATGATTCCAACTATATGACATTCTGGAAAAGGCAAAACTACAGAGACAATTAAAAAAATGTGGTTTTTGGGGCGCCTGGGTGGCTCAATCATCTAAGCGTCTGACTCTTGTTTTTGGCTCAGATCATGATCTCACTTTCGTCAGTTCAAGCCCCACACTGGGCTCTGCGCTGATAACATGAAGGCTGCTTGAGATTCTCTCTCTCCCTTTCTCTCATAGCTGTCTCTCTCTCTCAAAAATAAATAAACTTTTCAAAAGATGTGCTTCTTCATGTCCAGTGGAAGGGACTGCGGGAAGGGGTAGATGAGTAGGCACAGGAGAGAGGATTTGAGGGGTAGTGAAATGCTCTGATATCCTAATGGCGGATACATGTCATTATACATTTGTCACATAAGAATTCTAAATATGCATGCATATTTAGGAGATCAAAATGCAAAAAGCTAAAACTGATAAAACTGTATAGAAAAATGGGCAAATTAACAGTTATATTTGTTGGTTCAATACACCTCTTCAATAATTGATAGAACCAGCACAGAGAAAACCATTAAGGATATGGAAGACTTAAACAACACTATCAACTAACTGGACCCACTTAACATTCACAAAACCTTCCATTCATCAAGTGTACATAAACATGCACATGTAGGGAAGATTTACCATGAGAAAATACTCTGTATTATAAAAAAAACTCAGTAAATTTAAAAGAATTCCCATCATGCAAAGTTTGTCCTCTGACAATATGAGATTAAATCAGAAACCAGTAATAGACAATAGTTGGGGGTGCCTGAGTGGATCAGTCAGTTGAGCCTTAGACTCTTGGTTTCAACGCAGGTCATGATCCCAGGGTTGTGAGATGGAGACTCGCTCAGCATGGAGCCTGCTTGAGATTCTCTCTCTCCCTTTGTCCCTCTCCCCCACTCAGGCACACACTCTTTCTCTAAAATTAAAATAATAAACTGCTGGAAAACCTCCAAATAGTTTGAAATAAAACAAAAACACTTTTGAATAACCCATGGGTCAAACAGTAAATGGAACAAATTTTAAAACTGTGATTTGTAAACTCAGAATGTTTCATTTCAAAAACTTATTTTCAAAATAATTATTCGGCCATTATTTTCTTTGAGATACGAATAAAGTAAAGAAAGCAATTTATCAAAACAGTTGATAAATGGTTAGAAACTATTCAAATTAATTCTTAGAAATGACTCAAAAAAACTGCTTTAGGTATTCTGTAAGCTAGGCTGGGTAATTGATACTCAGAGATGTACTGCATATACCCAGTCATACATACAGGCCAAATTCATGGTCTCCCAGAATGCCCTACTGGATAAACTAATTTAGAGCATTCTGGACTATTTTTATCCTCCTCCTTCACCAACTTAGAATTACATCTTCTTTTCCCCAATGTTCTGTCTACATCAATACCTCAAGTGTCTTAATTTGTTTACCTGAGACTCTGACCTGCTCACCCCTGTGCAAGTTACAAAGCTGTGTCTCACCTTGTTCAAAGGCAGCAGGCTGAAGAAATTCATTCATCATTTAAACTATCCTTTCATTGAAATTTAAGCACTAAGAAAGATGTCAATGAATATCATTCCAAAGTAGTGCGTTTTTTGGATGACTTCCTAATATCTATTTTACTCTGGGAAAGAGAAGCCATTCTTGGACACCAGGACAGGAAGTAACCTCACCTAGCACAGGAAGTACACCACACCCAACACAGGAAGTAACCTCACCTAGCACAGGAAGTACACTATATCCGGCACAGGAAGTCACTATATCCAGCACAGGAAGTGCACTACAGCCGGGGGCCAAAAGGCAGGGGGATTAAATATCTGTTGACCCTTGGATTTAGTGCAGGAGACTGGCTCTTCTCCATTTTTATAGTGATGTGTAAAGTGTAACATTGGACACACATGAACAGCATAGCCATGTTATCTTGTCGGTACCTGAGCTTCTCAGGTATTTCTCCAGGAGTAAAACTGGGATGTTAAACGAATCAACAAACCTCAACACATCCCGACCTAGCAGGCTAAATCAATAATAAACGTCATTTCACCTGTGAAATTGTGTATTATTCATGGTTTTAAATTCTATATGAAACCAGAGGAAACTAGAGAAAAACTTTATGTCCAAATCAATACTGCTTTCATATGGTAAACTTTACAGAAATTTATGAAAAATATTTATATTGGCATCAATTTCTGATTTTTGTGCCCCAAAGCAACCATGTTATGGTTATATTTATATGTTGAATACTAAAACTTATAATATATATAATATAATAATAAAACTATAATTTATTCACTATTTTTCCACACTATCTTGTATATATTGAATGTAAAGATTGGGAAAATAAATTGGGGGTTTTGGAAAATGGTGTGTAATATCTACACACACACACACACACACACACACACACACACAGATATAGTTACTGATTTGTTAAAAAATAAAATCTAAACTAAACTATGGTAACTTACTATTTTTAAAGCTATCCATCTGAACATCTTTACTGATCTGGGGAAATACTTTATTGAGTGAAATCTTGGTGGATGCGAATAGTGAATTCAAATGGGATCTAATGTTTAAAAGTGAATAGTCTTGCCATAATTATAAATGTTAGCCCGGATGCAATGACCACTAAGGGTAGGATTTACTCATCTGCTGAGATGAGAGTTATTGCTATTATCTATGCAGGTAGTTTAACTAGACTGTTCTTGGGTCTTGACTTTGTTTCAGACAACTATTGAGGGTAAGGCTGGAAGTCTTCCTCCCTTCCCTCACTTTCCCTTTTCTCCTCTCTCCCTTTGTCTTGTCTTTCTTTTTCTTTCTTTCCTTCCTTCCTTCCTTCCTTCCTTCCTTCCTTCCTTCCTTCCTCTTTTGCTCTCTCTCTCTCTCTCTCTTTCTCGCTCTTTGTTTTTCAAGCTCAGTCCTCTAGTTTCTAATTGATTTTTTGAGCTCACTCGTATCTTTCCCAAATTCCTTTTTCGGTTTAATTAGCCAGAGTAAGTATCTGTTATTTTTAAGAAAGGAAGAATCATGGCTGGTACATAAACTAATTAGTTTTGAGAGCTTATTCAAATGAATTGCATAAACAACATCAAGGTGTTTTGGTATATTATTTAGAAACTCCATTAAATATTAAATTATAATTATAATGTTAAACTAAATTATAGTAGAATCTACAATTAAATATTACAATATCAAGAGAATGAAAATAGCTCTGGGAAAATACAGCAAAGTATCTCTTATAGCCAACAGTACATTATTTCTAGTAAAATTATTAATTTGGCTACTAAAACAAGATAAATGGTAAAAACAATGGGATTTGGGAGCGGAAAATAAAATTGAAACAAGAAATTTCAACACATATTTTTATTAGTGATAAAAAAAATTTCAAACTATTAAATACTTTACTTCCAAAGGCTTATCTAGTGTATAGTTATGTGTTCAAGTGATGCGAAATATTTTTAAATACAAAAAACAGCAATTTAAAGCCTTACTTTTATGGTAACTTTTGATATGAATGCAATCTTGTGTCTCTAGATCCCCAGTGTATAAGTTCCACACAAAATGAGAATTGTTTCTCTATGTTCAAATAAGAAAAAATTTACTTTACTTTGCAAATTTGACAGTGCATATCCATTTGCGTGCTGAAGCCATGTCCAAGTACTTTTCTACGTTTGACACGGCTGATGACAGTATGTTTGCAGACTAAAATATTTTTAAAATGCAGAAAAAAAATCAATATCTTGAAATATTTGTGCACATGTTTTTTGATTTATACTCCTTTCAATCTACTTTTCTTCTGTGACTAAATATATCAATAATAGTGTATACTCTTGACACACACCTCACAACAGAAGTACAATGAGCACCTAGCATTAAATAAGTGCTTCAGAAGAGAAAATGAATGGGTGTTTTATTGTGTGGAAGACAGGTTCCTAAAAGGAGTGACAAAATCAAATCAATTCCACGATGCTATTTAATTTATAAGGAAGCATGCTTTATATGTAAAGAAAAGAAAACTGCATTCCAAGATACAGTCTTCCTTCAATGACAAATGTAATGTCATTATCCCTGTGGGTTGCAGTAATATTGGTTACTTAATTAGCATTATTTTCTTCAATAGTCCTTAACATTTACTGACCTGAATGTTATCAAGGTAAATCAATGTTATTGATGATCTTTACCTTTCACAGTGTACAGCCATGTTTCCTCCCTGGAAACTGCCAACAATGTGGCTTTCCTTTTTTTTTTTTTTTTTTTTTTTTTTTTTTTGGTTTTGTTTTGTTTTTAATGGTTCTCTGCTAAATAAAACCTTAGGTTTTAAGTAGTAACACCTGGGTTCTGTTAGCACCACTGTGTCCTTGAAGCAAATATTTTGAGTAAGGCTCCTCACTTCTGAAGTTGTGTGAATAGAATTTTATCCTCTTTAAATTTGGAAATATTATTATCTTCCCATAAATAACGGTTCTGAAGAACATTTTGAAAAAATGAACACATCAGATGAATAATATGTGACCCTATCACTGAATTTTTGTAATGTTTTACAAACAAATAAAGAATATCACAGCCTATAGTTTGACAATGTTTACTCGGCATATCAAGTTTGTAAGGAGATTTTATAAAAAATTGAAAACTTATTTAAAGTTAATGATATTTTATCAATCTTAAATCTAAGGACAGGAATCAACAAAAATAAATAAAAACAATAAGACCTTGCTACACAAAAAAGACTTTACAAATAAATAGGATAGCCATCCACTTAGATATAAAAGAATGAAGAATTTCTTTCTTATGATTAACACCAACAAAAATAAGAATGTGATAAATATCATACACATCTGTGGAGCTGTGAAAAGAGCAGAGGATGTGGGGCTCCTGGGTGGCTCAGCTGGGTAAGTGGCCGACGAAGGGTTTCGGCTCAGGTCATGATCTCACTGTTTATGGGATTGAGCCCCACATCAGGCTCCATGCTGACAGCATAGAGCTTGTTTGGGATTCTCTCAAAATAAATAAAAAACTTTATTGAAGAAAAAAAGGGAAGAGGATGAAAGGAAGCCTAAGTGAACTAATTTCTAGAGAGAGAACTTCAGATATCAATGTGTGTGTCTTGGGATTAGATGCTGGGCCTGCATGAGGTCAGACTGAGGAGTCTTGCCAGAAACCTGAGACTTCACTCACTGACGACAGGCCGGCCACACTACTAACCACAGCATAGATAGCAGATGGACTGGAATCTGGAAGTTTCTGAAACACAGCTATTACTTCCTCAGCCTGACAATGGCCTCTGCCACCCTGTTTCCATGAACACACATATATAGACACAATGTGTGTGAGAAACGTGCTGTTAAGGCAGTGATGAAATATAGAGAAGACTCAGTCTCATAAATTCTCATGGTTCCCAGAACCTAAACTTGCAGTGGTTGAATCCAAATTTTAAAGTGATGTCTTGTCCTGTCCAAACTCAAAATCCAAAAAATCAGAGATCAGCCGTTAGCTAGAGAAGCAACCAGTACTTGGTGGGTGTGGTGGTGCAAAACTTAGGTAAACTCAATCTTGTAAAAGAAGTGGACTGGTCCTTGATACATTCAGAATGGGTGAAATATAAATAAATATTTCTTTAACTTAATTACCAGATACAGAAACATGGTAAATCAATTCACCGGTGGGGAGAGACAAAGCAATGGTATACCACAATATTTTATATAAAATATTTAAATAATCGCATAAATATTTATGCATTAATAATCATGCATATATTATATGCATGTATTACATATGCATGTTATACATATGTATATATGTACCTGTGTATGTATATTATATGTATGCATTATGTATATATGTTATATATATGAGTGTATATGTAACAGTGCATGTATATGACATGTATGTATTATGTATGTTATACATATGTGTATATATGTACCTGTTACATATGTATGTGTGTGTGTATATATATATTTATGCTATATGCATATAGCATTGTATTCTGGTAATCTATTTCTACAAATAAACATACTGCAATTATAATAGTGTGATTTAGGACAACTTGCTAAATTACTAAACTTTGCTTCAAAGTTTGATGCAAAGCTATAAAATTCTATAATAGCATAAAATAAATAATTTCAGAATAAAATTAGCATAAGTTTTACATGGGCTTTATATGAATAACTGCTAAACACTGCTGAGAGATATTAAAGAAAACCTAAACAAAGAGATGGACTATGAACATATATTGAAAAACTTAATATTTTGAAAATGAAAATCCCAATTTATAAATTCAGTGAAATCCCAATCCAATACTGGCATTTTTTTAAAAAAAATTGACCAGCCAATTTTCTGCATTATATGGCAACAAAAAAAATTATACAGTAGTCAACTGTCTTGGAAAATAACAAACTTAGAAGAATTATATGATTTGTAATTGTTATCAAAATATGTATGTAACATTAAATTTACCATTTTAATCCTTTTTTGTATACAGTACAGTAGTAACTATAGGCACATTGTTGTGCAACAATCCTCTAGAACTTTTTTATTATGCAAAACTGAAACTCCATATCCAGTGACCAATACCTCTCCTTTTCTTCGTCCCCCAAACCCCAGGCATGTTATTCTACTCTTATTTCTAAAAGGTTTAGATATTTCCTATAAGTGGAATCATGCAGTGTCTGTCTTTCGGCGACTAGATTATTTCAGTTTGCGGATGGACGGTCCTTAATATTCACCCATACTGTAACATATAATAGGATTTCCTTCTTTTTTAAGCCTGAATAACAGTCCATTGTCTGTATTTAAACCACATTTTCCTTATCCATTCATCTATTAATGGTAGAATAAAGGAGAAAAACATACAATCATTCAATAAGTGCACAATAAGCTTTGACAAAATCTGTCACTTTCATGATAGAAATTAAATAAAATAGGAATGGAAGATAAACTTTCTAACCTCATTAATAAAAAGCTATAGCTAATATCAAACAACATAAAAGTAAGTAAGAGTAACACTATATGTGTGTAACATTGTGTTAGAGGGTTCTAGCCAATGCAATCAAGCAATAAAAAACAAAAGCGGACTTAAAATAAACCAAATGGAAAGGAATGCCATCATTTATATGTAGCATGATTGTAGATGTACAAATCCATGAAGAATCAAGAAAAATCTGCTAAAAAAGTACATTTTTCTATGGTACTGCATTCAACATCAAAATACAAACCACAATTTTATTTTTACCTTCTAAAAAAAGAACACAGAAAATAAATTTTTAAATTGTATTCCATTTCCAATAACCTGAAAATACTTAGAAACACTAGCCTTACAAAAACCTTGGAATATATTCAACAAATCTTTTACAAGACCTGAACCTGGAAATTTCAAATATTGCAAAGGCTAATTAAATAACTAAATATAGAAAAATAAGTTATGGTCATGAATTGGAAGATTGGATACTTTTAAGATTTTAATCCTTCCAAGTTTGATCTATAGATTCAATGTAATGCCAACCAACATTCACAGAAGAGTTTTATAAAGATATTGACAGGCTTATTTTAAAATTCCAATGGAAAGGCAGACAACATACTTCATAAACAATTGTAAGCAAGAAGAACATATGTGGATAGCTTAGGCAATTTGATCTTAACATTTAATATAAAGTTATAGCTATCAAAACACTAATGGAATAAATTAGACATTCTAAAACTCAACCACAATTGGATGGTCAACAGATTTTTGAGAGCTAGACCAAAGTAATTAAATGGAGAAAGATAGTCTTTTAATCAAATATTCCTGGAACTACTGTGTATCTGTTAGAGGCAAATAAACAATAAACACTGACCTCACATCATACACATAAATATACACATAAGTAAATCAAAATGGTTCATTGTACTAAATGTAAGAGCTAATCCATTAAACTTTACCTAATATTGGTTGGGTGATGATTTCTTAAACAGGAAAAAAAAGCATAACTATAAAAAATATTTAAAATGTGCTTCATACATATTTAAAACAATCTTGTCTTTTAATTTTTTTAAACTTTTTTTCTTTTTGATAGACATAGTTATAAAAAGCTTATATGCAAAAGAGACAAAAAATGTAAAACATCTATCAAAGGATTACTAACAAGCAGATATAAAGAACACTTACAATGAAATAGTAAGAAAACAACCCATATAAACAGTGTCCAAAATATTTGAACACTCTGAAAAATATATACAAATGCCAATAAGCACATGAGGTGATGTAAAACATCAATAGGCATCAGAGACATGCAAACTAAAACCACAATGCGATGTACTACTCACTGGAATTGATAAAGTTCAAAAGATCAACAACACCAAGTGTAGGTTACAATGCAGAACACCTTTGGTACTAGTTGGAAAAGAGAATGGCACAGTCATTTTGGAAATAGTACAGAAGGGTCACAAATTTTAACATTCACTTACTACCTGGCCCAATAATTCCACTTTTAAGTTATTACCCAAGAGAAAAAAAAGAAAACAACTATGTGCTCATGCAAAGATGAGTAGATAAATATTTATAGCAAGACTGTTCTAAATTGCCACAAACTGGTAAAACCAAAAATGCCCAACAACTGTCTAGTGTATAGACACTTGTTTATATTATCTTGTATTAATACAAAGAACATTATCCTAATGGGGAAAAGCCAGACACAAAAGACTATGTAAAGTATGATTAAATTTATATGGAAGTCTAAGAAATAAAAATCTGTAATAACAGAAAGTAGATCAGTAGTTTCTTGGGTCAGGGGGAGGGGGGAAGATTGGCTGCAAAATGGAACAAAGAAGCATTTAGAATGAGGAAACTTGATGTTTTCCCTGATTGTTGTAATGGCTGCCTGACTATGTACAATTACCAAAACTCAAGAAACTGCCTTTGAAATTAGTATATTGGATTGAATGTAAATAAAATCTTAGCAAAACTGAATGCATAAATTAATAAAGGAGTAAAGGACGTGCAGAAAGTACTGGATCAGATCTCAAAGAGTTGCTGTCCTGCCCATTGGCATGGATTTCTTAATCGAGTTGAGCTCAAAAGTAGTGAGATAGATAAACCAACAAAAAAACAGACAAACCAGATTCTCTGTCATGCCTCACCCACTAGAGAATAAATCTCCATCATTCATTTGACTTTGTGATCATCAAAGGCTCCAACCATGACACAAAATCCCCATTAGCTCATTAATTGATGATGGTTAAGGGAACCAGTGAGGTGCTATAATCAGTTCCGGAGTGCTGGGGAAGCTGGGGCATTAAGAGAAGGATAGGATTGCTGGGGTGATTAGAGGGAAAAAAAAAAAAAACAAACTGCAAGCAGGGCTACAAACCACAGTTTGTGAAATTATTTGGTCCTCTGGACTGAAGACATTTGCATCACTACTGAAAAGTACACACACACACACACACACACACAGCGATCTGTAATGTCACTGTGGTATATTTAATCAAGAGTGGCTCCTGAATGAACTCATTATGCCTTCTAGATAATCCTCAGATAGTGTTATGTTGAATGGATATGATATTCCTGTTCAGTTACAAATATGCTAAGAGGATAGTTATTATTTTAACTAGCCAACAATCCAAAAAAGCAGAACAAAACCAAAAAACAATAGATAGATACATCTATCAAAAGGCAACATTCTTATTTGAAAATGTTTACCTTAGTTTGCCACAACCTTCCCTGACCCCACTACAGAAAGGAAGTGAGTACTTTGATCATTTTTTTCTTTTTAACAAATTTCCCATATTCTCACTATTTTTAACATATTAATTTCACCTAAATTATATGGGGATAAAAATGACCTGAAATTGCACAATCTGTCAACCAGGAAAAGGGCATATCACAGGAAGTGTTTTCTTTTTTTGAGTGTCTAATTTTAATTTCTGTTAAAATATCAACTAGTTTTAACTACATGTTTAATAGGAAAGAAGGAAAAGGATGATATTTTTCCTATATTTTTTCCCTTTAGGCCATCTCTTTAATCTTAAGAAGCTTTAATTTTTTTTATTAAGCCAAACTATGTTAGCTTTTATATACATAGAGAAGCTGGACATTATTTCTGAAGTTTTAACAAAAAAGCAATTCCATGTTTTGACCCTGAGAGAGTAACCTGACAGATATCCACCCCCTCCCCCATTGCTGGCCATATTGAGGACACTCATCTTTCCTCTGAAACAGAAAGATGACCGGGACAGCAAAACAGCAAAATGTTGGTTATCAACAAAACTAAAATATTTTTGTTCATTGTTTTGTCAGCCTTAAAATTCTAGAAAAAATAAATATTCTGCCATATACTTGAAATGGAGCACAGAAAGACATACTATTTTTTGTCACATAGGGAGGGCTCTCCGCACATTAGCATCAATGTCAAACACATCAAGTATGAAATGGAGCATTAATTTTTGTTCATACCTGTTTGGAGGAAATGCTAGGATTCATTTTATGGTCCCCAGTACAGAATTCTATAAATTCAGTAGGTTTGAGAGAGCAGCAGGGACATATGTCATAGTTAAATTGCATAAAACAATTATTTTCTCTAATGTAGGAGCAATGATTATACTCAACTCATGTTGTCGTAATAATTAAATGAGAGAATACCCCGAACACAGGTGAACCAGCAAATCTCCAGGAAATCAGAAGGAGGGTTAAAATTCACCAGACCCTGTTGTTTGTCTCCATTGAGAAATATGAGGGCAGACATGTTTCCCCCCATGAACAGAGAGAAGAAAAGAAGGGTAGGAAAAGGAGATGAGGCAGACAAGAAAACAGGAGAACAAACATAAAACAGTGGATAGAGTGACAGACAAAATGCAGACACTTTCTCAGTCCCTGGAAATATTTCCATTTACTTCTGAGGCAAGTGTCTCTTCTGGTATTAGATCTATGGACTGTTTCCTAAGTCCCTTGTGTTTAGGACACTTTAAATACATGTTTTTACACACACATTAATATATTATTAAATGTTAAAGTTATGTCATATATGTTAATGATATATTATTATATATTATACAATTAGATTTCTTATTAATATTTTATGTATCCATGCTACATAATTATATATCAACATATAATTACATACATGTAACTCTAAGTTAAAGATAAAAGTTTAGGTTTTGAATTCTATATTTAAGATGAATAGTATTTCATTCAAATATAAGAAATACCTATACTCATAAGTTGAATTGTTAAAGTATGGTTAATCTCTTGGGATAATGAATTCTCACCATAAGAAAATAAGGAAATGGATATCTATGTTTTATTTTCCTATTAAATGATGTGGCACATCATAAATATGTTGTTAAGTCTCATGTTGATGGGGTGGAAAATAGTTTATTAACAAATTCCTGAGTATGATTGTGATATCTCCCAAACTTTTTAATATGGAGAGACAAATAGTACAAAGAAAGCTAAGAAATGTTGACTAATGGGATTAGCCAATCTCATCTGAAGATAGACTAATTAATTGTCATGCTTAAATAAGATCTACATATTAAACATCTCCCATGTGTTTCTTTTTCATTTCACTTGAACACATTCCTGACTTTTTGTATTTAGAGATATTTAAGAATAAGGGATATTGTTCAGTAGATAGTAAAATAAAATTTATAAAAAGAAACTCAGAAGCACTATTACAACAATAAAAATTATGTATATGAGGTTAAACCACATTAAAAAGAGTGAAATATCCCATATGTACTTTCTTATTGATCCTTCTTCTCAGAAATGATGAGTCGGGGAAAGGAGAGGATTGCATTTGCACATCGCAGCACATATGAGGAAAGCTTTAACAAATTGGGGAATGTTGCATAGCAGAAAAGAGGTGCAAATAATAGAAAACATAAGTGGCAATGAAGGAGCAGCGAAAAAAGAGAAAGTGCTAGGTGAGGCAAGATAATCCTCTTAACGGGAAGTAAATACGACTTTTCCTATATGTGGATAATTTGTGACTGTGTGAAAGTATAAATTCAGATTTCTTTACTGAATTTCACCACAGCATTATTGTCATTGTAAGATGACAAAGTTTCTCACATAACATACTTCACGTGTAACCTTGCAGGTGTATATTCTTGAGGGTCTGTGCACAATTTTCAGTCACAATTAAAGGTGAGAAATATTCAGTCACTGGTAGTGTTATCAGTGAATCTACAGTCATCTGTTCATCTTGCAAAGAGAAGTCCATTACCTAAGATCTCATATAATGAGAACATACACTTTTGTTTTCCTTTTCATTATTTTTACCATGACTTTTAAGTTCTCAGCCTCATTTTCCACAGGCACATGCATAAATACAAATATATGGACAAACACGTTTTTGATCTTGCACAATATAAATCTTAACCTCCTCTGATTTTAAGCTTTTTGACATCAGCATGTATAAAATAGAAAACATTATTTTACTAAAATGTTGAGATATAACATCAAATTGTTACTCATGACCACCATATACTATTAAAAATGACAGTATTTAGCAACGGTAAATGCATTAAATTCATTTGTTAAATGTATGTTTTACTATTCTGGTTCTTAAAACATATTTTTTTTCAAAAATTTGCCACCATCTACTATCAATACACCATATTACACCTGAAAAGTACTGTAATGTATAATAGGTGTATTTATGCTTTTTAACAATATGCAAAGTATTTTTATGTCCATGACCTCATTTGTCCTCTAAGGAACACAGAGTAGATGATTTGGGAGTTCAACTAGGCTTCTTTCCCAAAATTATAGACAATATACCTAGTAAGTGATGAAATCAGAGTTAAACCTATTACATATAACTTTTAGAAATAACATCATGGTGCCTTAAGAGAAAAGGCCAATTCAGAATACATTGTTTAAGAACCCAATGGAAGAGCAAAGCATTGTAACTATATAAAAAAAAAAAAGTATGAAGAAAACAGAAAAGGGTGCAAGGAAGCAAGTAGCATAGGAAATGACTTGTTTGAGTTCTACTATGGAAAGCAACAAAGACCAATAACTTGACATGGTACTTTATGTCAAGGAGACCCACCAGGCACTTAGTGGCAGTTTGATTATATGAGATATTTCCACCTAAAAAGGGGCAATGGTATTTAGGCATAAAGGTAGCCACCTATTTCAGATATGGGCTTGATTTACTGGCTCACAGAACCTTGGACAGTATCATCATCCAAGAGCTTACAGGGTCTAAGTCACCAACATAGGATGATGTATAACATTTTCTTTGACCTCGAAGCCCACGGAGCAATCCAATACCATGCTATCCATTGGTCCTACCAATATTACATCATCCAGAAGCGAAGAGTCTATGGAATGACTATTTTAAATGAGAAAACCAAGCACATGGATCTTGATTTCTAAATACTTTGTTACCCTGAATCCGTCATGGCTCAATGGGGAGACATTTGATTCCCAGGCAGGGAATAGAAAGTACAAGATGATCCAGAAACCTTCCTTTTTTGCCATAAAGGAAAACAAATGCACAAAAATGATGAGTATATGTCCAAAGGCTCAGGAACTAGCTTGAGGGAGGCTCAACTTGGTCCAACTAGAATAATACAAGTACCAGTATGAAAAATGAAAAAAAAAAATGAATAATGAGAGCTTTGGATTACAACATATTGAATAAAATATAAGTCCATGTATATAACCATAATATAAATAACATTTAAATTTAACTTAATGGGATAAAGGGAAGGCTCCCTCTTGAAGTGAATGCCAATGAATGAAAGTAAGAGTAATGATGGAAAGAGATCGTCACAAGTTATACTTTGGCTATCACCTTAATAGTAATGATACAACTGGCATTTTTAACAGAAGCTAAGACAGTTAGGGTATGTTGTTGATGCTACATATGACAGCACACTGTCAGAATAACCCCCCTCCACACCAAAGTGGAAAAAGAAGAACACAGGGAATTTATATTCATGAAAACGTGGCAGACACCAGCTTGCCTGGGTAATTAATTTTAAAATCAGCAGTCAGTGGATAGGTCAATGTAGTGGGCCTTCTGATGTGAGGTGCTCAGAAGAGCACAGCATCATTTACGCGTATATTCCTGGCAAGAATGAATGATCAGAGTCTGATCAAGAGAAAATTTCAGATGAGCAAATTTGAAGGCCATCCTACAGGATGAAAAATCCACACTGTTAAAGACTGTCAAAGAAGGGGCACCCGGACGGCTTAGTCACTTAAGCTTTCAACTCTTGATTTCAGCACAGGTCATAATCTCATGGTCCTAAGATCTAGCTGCACTGTCAATTCAGAGCCTGCTTAGGATTCTCTCTCTCTCCCTCTGTCTGCCTCTTCCCTACTTACGTGCGCTCTCTCCCCTGCCCCCGCTCTCAAAATAAATAAATAAACTTTAAAAAAAGACTGTCAAAGATAAGAGAAATATGTTCCAGATTAAGGGCCACTGACAGATAAGACAACTAAAATATGTGTTCCAGAATAAAGTTCTGAAAAAGAAAAGGAAACGTTGTTGCCAAGTCAGCAAAATTTAAGCGAGAAATGGTGATTAAATTGTAGCATTTTATCAGTTCATTTTCCACAAGGGTGGGTTGTATAATTTCAATAATAGTGTTCATATTTGGGGAGGATTCATATAGAGGGTTTAAGGCTGATGGGGCAGTATGGTGTGTGTGTGTAGAAAAAGTAAAGGAACAATGTGATAAACTATTACCAGTTGGGAAGTTGGTGAGGTAGATGTAGTATTCTTTGCACTATTCTTGCAACTTTTGTATACGTTTGAAACGATTTTGAAAAAAATATGTAACGATTTTGAAAAAAATATGTAATATAAATTGTTTTGTACCAAGAGGTCAAAGCAAAAATAATTTAAATTCACATGCACAAAAATAAACAAACAGACAAATAAGAAAAAGAAGGAAGAAAAGGAGAGAGGGAAGGAAACATGGAAAAAAAATGGTTAGTCAGATAACAATGATCTGTCCTGGACTTTTGACACTAGAATGTCACTGATGGTTCTGTTGAAAGTTTTGGTGGATTGTGACAGAAAAATCCAGCTGTGAATGGGAAATAAAGAAGTAGAGCACATGAAAAAAATTTTTTTTTCTGCAACTTGGGAATAGCTATAGAGCTAGAAGGAATATCAATCTGTTTGAAATGAGAAAGAAAGCATATATGGAGAATAATGCAAACTTGGATGAGACAACATATAGATTTGGGTAAGAGATGAAATGACAATTATAACTTCTAATGATATATAAACAAAGGGTCCTAAGAAATACAGCAACAGTTAAGGGTTATCAACAAGTTAAAAACAGTTCATTCATTACCCAAAATATGCTACCTTTATTTGAGAATCTGAAGAAACGAAGTCCATGCATTTGGAAACAAAAATAAAGAGACTAAAGATTATCATTTGGGAAAATAGCGATGTAAACAGTGTTAATTAATTATTTAGTCCATGCATACTGCTCTAGTATTAGTTTCAAGATAATCACCTACTATAAATCTGACAAATTTATATAAAGCTACTTGATTTATGACCTCTAAACAAATAATTTACTATATATCTAAACTTCCCGTTCAACTTAAATATGGATTTAAATTTTTCCAGTCACTCATTAGTTTTTAGATAATTGAACACTAGGATATGTGAGCTTGAGAGAAGTATGAAGAAGTAAATTCTGTATTTTGTACTCTCAAGGGCTGATAATATAATAAAAAAGAAAAGACATATGCCCAAATAATCACCAAAGGTGTCCCCTGGTAGGGAGACAAATGGGAGTCCTCAGTGGCTTGGATAGCAATCAGTTCACCTGCAGATCAAGTTACCGGGGCAGATTTTTCAAAGTATTAGATCTGGTCTTCCAAAGGAAGGTATGAGTTTTTAAATAGAGACCACCGGGGAAAATATTTTATTTGGAAAAGAAATTACATGAACATGACGGGGACACGGGTGCATGGGCTGTATTTTGGAAGCGATCAGTCAACAGGTCGAGAGTTTAGAAAAAGAGTGTGAGATGTTTTGGAAACACAGATTAGGGCCAACTGTGGGGAACAGAGGGCCGTGAAGGAAGTTTGGGTTCTGTCTGGGCCAGCAGGGAGCCAGGGAATCATGCAGTGTGTCCCCATTTGTCCCAGGATGCAGGGAAAAGTCCCACACTCTTAGACAATCACACTGGCAGGCCTTCAGCCTTCGAGCCCAGAAATGCAAGCAACCTTTTAGGCAATGGAGACCTGGAGGAGTTACTTAGCTTGCCCTTCACGCCCATCCCCCACAGCCTCCACATCCCCCCACCCTCCCTCAAGGTGCTACTCCTCTCCTTCAGTGAAGCTACCTGCTAGGGATGCTGGGGGCAAGGTGGAAAAGGCAGAGATTGCTCCCAGCTGACATTTCTCTCCGTGGGAGAAAGCCACTCCTGTACTCCTGTACACTCTTCTTTGTACATTCTCTTCTCTCTTGACCACTTCTCATTTTGTTTCCTGCTATCCATTATTAGTTTCTAATTAATATGTGCACAGCCCCTTCTCATTGTCTAGCTGTCCTTCCCACAGGCGCCTCCAGTGTTAGCCCTTCTGGTGCTTTCTCTGCACCATAAACTTCTTGCACAAGCACTTTTTTTTTTTTTTGAGCAGTGACCTGTGTCACTCGTATATGAGCACATTTCTTTCCTTAAGGTTGAAAAATTTGCCAATCACATTCATGTTCCACGATTTTTGAGTCTTAGATTAGATGTCTCTGTGTGGCGTTAGGGAGCTTTTTAGTTATTTCCAGGTTTGGGGCTGTTCAAGTTGATTGAAGCTATTATGTAAGTGGGTCCTTTCTGAAATTGCTGCAGCCCCTCAGGAAGTTGTAATTCCCCTGAGTGAGAGCAGGGGCTTTTTCACTTTTATGTTGTCTCCAACTTCCAGTGCTGAGGGTTTACTGGGTTTGACTTCTCCATTACAACGTTCTTCTTCTCTTTTGCCAACCGCCATCTTCCACAACTATCCTTCACTGACTCCCTTTGAGGCCTTGACTTCCATCATCTATTAGGAGAATAGTGACATCCAAAATCAAGAATTGGAGGCTTAACCGACTGGACCACCCGGGCGCCCCGAGCCATGTATGATTTTTTAAGATGCTCCTCAGAAACCTCTCTCTTTAGAAATGAGAGGTTCACATCCAATTACTCTATTAAATAAATATTTGTAAAATTTATATGGTATACCAGGCACTTTTGTAAGTACTTAGGATATATTGGTAAATAAATTTAAAAAAATTAAACAAAATTAAAAAAAAAAAAGATCTCTATTGTCATGGACCCTACATTCTACAGGGAAAGGCAGAAAATTGAAGTTAAAAAGGATAAATCAGTCAATTGTGCATCATTTTATAATAGGAAAATCATTGCAGAAAAACAAAAGAAAAACATAGATATGATTAAGACTAGAGAGAGCCAAGATTTCATAGCTTTGAAATCAGATAAATTACATGTTTGCAGGCAACTTATTGTGGCATATGATGCAAGGGACAGCAATGGGAAGGATAAAAACATGGAAGGAAGGAAATCCAGTTGAGATGCCAAGTACCTTCCAAATCAGTGGAGGGAAGCTTGCACACCAGGTCCCACCACACACGGGAAAGGGACGCTCCCTGGGATGCAGTGTCCTACACTCCCAAGTGCATCTGCACAGTCGAGTTGGGTTGTTCTGGCTTCTTGGGATGAAGTGGAAGACACGCACCAGAGTGAAAGTTGCAAATACCCCGTGCTGTCAGAGTACAGCAGCACAGAGTCGGTTGTCACAGCAACAGCTGGAGTAAAAGGTGGGGCAGAAAAATCCGAGGCCATGCCCAATATCCTGGGATTGTGGAGGCTGTGATTTAAAGGAGCCGGTTTTATGTGTGTCTCATTCAACAATGGGATGTGATCAAAGGCTTCGATTAAGTAAGAGAAGAGTTATACAAATATACAGAGGAAGAGAACCCAATCAGAGGCAACAGCCTGCACAAACATTTTAACATTTTTGAGCAGTAGCAGGGAGCCTCATGAGGTTGGACTTAAGTAAATCAGTGGGTGACTTGTTGGCCAGAATATGGCCCTACAAACAGGGTTCTGATCAAATAAGACTCTGTTAGGCTACTGTAAAAATTTAGACATATATTCTGAGTGAATTGGGAAGGCAGTTAAGGCTTTTTCAGATAAAACATCACATGGGTTTGACTTATTTTAGAAATCAAGCCTGTATTATGAAATATGAGCAGATTCGCATGCAATCGTTAGTAATAACACAAGAGATCTTCTCTATCCTTCACCTAAGTCCTCTACTATCAACATCCTGCAAAACTTTAATACGATATCATAACCAAGATAATGTCCTGCTTAAAAGCCACTGATTTTATTCCTATTGCCCCAGTTTCATTGTAGTCATTATGTGTGTGTATATCTGCACACTTAGTTCAATGCAACTTTGTCACGAGTGTAGTCAAGACACAGAATGGCTCCATCAGCACAAAAATCCCTTATGTCTCCCTTTTGCCACCACACCAATCTCCCTTACTCCCCATCTTTCACTCTTCCTAACTCTTGGAAACTACTCATCTGTTCTCCACTCCTATAGTTGTGTGATTTCAAGAATGTTATAGAAGTGGAGTCATCCAGTGAGTATCCTTCTGAGATGGTTTTTTTTTTATTTATTTCTTTAACTGAGCATAATTTTCTTAAGAGCTATCGGACATACACTACCCTGTGCTGTTGGACAGAATCCCAAACTACAGCTGTGTCCCAGTTAGTTTGCCCATTCACCTGTTAGAGGATGTCTGGGTGCTTTCTAGTTTGGAACTATTATGAATAAAGCTGCTATCAGCATTCATTCACAGGGTTTTGCATGAACATGAGTTTTCATTTTTCTGGGATGAAGGCCCAAGAGTGCAATTGCTTGGACATATGGTTACATGTATGTTTATTTTGTAAGGGGCTTCCAAACTGCTTCCAAAGAGGCTGTCCTATTTTATATCGTCACTACCAATGTACGAGGGAGATAGTTTCTCTGCGGCATGTCGTGTTATTGCTGTTTTTATTTTATCCATTCCAATTGGTGTGCAGTAATATGTCACTGTATTTTTAAAAACGGGGTTATTGAGACATAATTCAGAGGATTTTGTCAGTACTACTTTATTAAAAAATCTTTTTAAATATTATAAAACTAACCATTTTTAAATGAAACTGTTTGTGAAATGTCGCCGCCTACATCAGTACCTACTGCTTTATTTCACTCTGAAATATCATACAGATATTGCCTAAAAGAATAAACTGCACATAGAGAACAAATGATTCTCCAGTTACACTTATGTTTCTTCATTTAAAAAGCTTTAATTAAGTCTTTGTAGATTATGGTAGGGACATTACATTTTGAAATATTTCTTTAAATGACTTTGGTTTATAGACCCAGGCTGGGAGCTGAAATGAGACTATGTCAGAAGGGGAAATTCACGGAAGCATCTGATCATCTGATTCTATTCCGGTCTCAAGGCTTTTAATTATGATCTAATAGTACAAATGGAGATTTGGATGGACTGACTTCATGTCAGATTTTCTCTATGTGAACCGAGGAATAGATGTATTCTCTGCCTGAGAAATGGGAGAAGAGTTCATTCTCAGACATATAAAATTTCCTACAAAACTCATTTTATCTGATTAAATTCTGCCGGATCAGAGAAAATACGATCAAACCTCACTTATGATATGCATTTCTACTAATAACTCCCATGCTTGAAGGCAAACAATTTCTAACTTGTAAATTTTCTGGTTGTCATTTAATGAGGGCACCTGTGTCATAGTTTCCACAACAGGCCTGCTCTGGAGTGTGTTTTCATAATTTTTTATTCTATCTTGCAGATTCCTTGATGGCCTGAGAAAACACTGCTGACAAAGTTTTTCTGTGTACATTGTACTTCTGAAATAAGACCGTATTTAGCATTTTACTGGCTACTTCCTCAATTTTACCTTGTGTAAATATGCATTAAGAAAGTGAACAAATACCTTAAAATATACTTGAAAGAGCCCTGAATAGCAGGATCTTTAGGACTGAATCTAGTCTGAAGAAATTGGTAGTTACATAACTTTGATCAAGAGAAATAACATGGATGGAATGTCTTTTACATGCTAAATACTATCAGTAGATTTATACCTAAAAGTACAAACTCATTTTAACTCTTATGACCTCTTATTTTAATGTGATGATGCATTATAGTAAAGTCAAAGTGTTAATGAGAATAATAGGCTCTTAATATAAGGAAATATGACGATTTCCCCCATTTTAAACTTGGAAATGCCAGATGTCATTCTGAGAAATTCCACAAAACCATATGTGAAACTTAAATAAAGGAAAAATATTGAAAAAGCAAAACATAAATATTATTTGTTTTCTTAAGCTTTTGTTTATTTACTTTGAGAGAGAGAGTTGGGGAGGGACAGAGAGAAAGAGAGAATCCCAAACAGGCTCCACACCATCAGCTTGGAGCCCGATGTGGGGCTCAACTCACAAACCATGAAATCCATGACCTGAGCCAATAGCTAGAGTCAGATGCTTAACTGACTGAGCTACCCACGTGCCTCAGTATTCTTTGTTTTTTACATTAAAATAGACCAATGGAAATCAGCTCGCTTAGAATATTTCCATAAGCTTTTTCATTACAAATGTTTTCTTAGACATTTGCACACAAGGGCCATGTTTTCACTTTTGAACTCAGCCTTCTACCCCTACCTCAGCGAACAGTGATATCTATCTGACCTCTACTAGACCAATCAAGTGATTTTCCCAAGTGTTTGTAAATAGAATACAGTCTGCTGATGGCTTGTATGAGGAAACTTCAGGCTGGTTTCCTTCCAACTAATGACAGAAAATTGAGGGCTGACCACTTAGTAGGACAGTTAAGGTTTTATTGTTATTATTGCTGTTGCTGTAGTCTTAGTGTTTGTTGTTTGTTTTTCTTTTTAAGGAGCCGACTTTCTAGGACATCCTAACCCTCTTAACCTAATCATATATAAAACTAATCATGGGGCGCCTGGGTGGCTCAGTCGGTTGACTGACTTTGGCTCTAGTCATGATCTCACAGTTCATGGGTTCAAGCCCCACGTTGGGCTTTGCGCTGACAGCTAGCTCAGAGCCTGGAGCCTGTCTTCGGATTCTGTATCTCCTTCTCTCTCTCTCTCTCTCTCTCTTTCTGACCCTCCCCTGCTTGCACTGTCTCTCTGTCTCTCAAAAATAAATAAAAAACATTAAAAATTTTTTTAATAAAAATAAAACTAATCATTAGTATGTGTCTTAAATCTAATACACTGATTCTTAACCCTCATTTTAAATTGGAATTATCTGATGATCTTTAAAATCTATCAGCATCTGGGCAGCCCTGGTGAGTGAGTTTAATCTCTGCGAGAAGCGCCCGGATAACAGTACATTTAAAAAATTGTTCAGATATTTCCTATTTGGAGCACCAGTGGTCTAGCTGTTGATTCGATGGTCACCTGCAAAGTGATTGGTAAGTGTGTGAATGCCCCTTTTTGTGCCATCAAATACTATGTTGGTATTTCAGAAAAGGTATAAGAAGATACTTAATGCAGGTTAAAGTGAAAGAACAGACCAGAAGATATGTGTAGCAAGCAGCTATGGAAAGTGAGAGGGATCAGACATGAAGAAAGAGGAAAAGAACAAAATAAAACAAAGCAGCACCATCAACGGGAGATATGGCACTCTAGAAGTTAAGTGTAAAAGAAAGGTTTGATGTTACTGTGACGTAAGGAGAAATGAGAGCAACTTTCTATGTTGATTGGACTGATTCAATTAATTCAGAACAATCTCATGCAGACAGAACCTCGCTGAACTCTTGGGCAAGGGGGCCCCTGCCCTGAGCTCCAGGCTTTGAAGGGACCCCCACATTACAAATGTACTTATACAAAAGGGATTCATAATCACATGAGCAAAGTGGCTGCATTCGAGTATAGACAAGGCCTGAGGCAGGACAGCAGTGCATTCATCCATCATAGCAGGGATGAGGGAGGGCATGTGTCTAGGTTAACTGATTTGCAGTTAAAAACCTGTGGAAGTATGTTTTCTGATTGCTTTGGCTTTTTTTCAAAGGAAATAATAATTAGTAAATGAAGTAATCACTAACAATCAAAAGTACTGAATTTTTCAGAGCTTTCATAACAAATGAACTAAAATTTGCTTCAAAACTCCATATTCAATAGTATAGTCATTTAAGAATAGATAAGAATGACTGAGAACTCACATATGTACCCTGAAAGAGTAGAGCCAAAAAATATAGGGCCAGACTGATAGGAATAAAATGCTATGACCAGGGGAACATGTGTCTTCTCATATGCCTTTCCAGCTGGTATTTCCCAGGTGATGTTTAGCCTTATCTGGTATTCATTTGTATAAAGATCATTAAGCTTTACCTAAAAGGTAAACACCCAAAGATAGGACATATAACTGTCATGAAGAGGACCTAGTTAGTCTGACGATATTATCAGATTAGAGACAGAATTCTGGAAGGAATAGAGACTCTAGAAAGTAAATGATAATGATACAAAAAAGAGGGATCATCATCATCATCCCTGGGAAGAAGAAGGAAGGGGAGAAGTTGGGGAGGGAGGGGGAGGAGGACGATGAAGAAAGAAGGCTGGGTTGCTGAATGAATGCAAGAAGGAAAGCCCACCTTTCACGCTGTAACATCCATTCTGCACCGTTATTTGGGAGAACAAGGGACTTATTCTGTGTTTGAGCGGTTACTCTGCTGAGACTATTGTCAGAGCAGTTCACGCACTGTAACACTCCAGCAGGAAATATGGACTCAAGGATCACTATGTTAAAATCTTAATGTGGATTATCTCGTCCCCCAAATCAAAATTACATGTTTGGTCCTATTCTGATGTCCATTTTACAGATGGACATTAGAGAGCTGGAATGTCTTCCCAAGGTTTACCTGGTTGTGGAAAACGAGTTTAGAATCATGAGCTAATTAAGGCCAGGTAACCATGGGATGCCAACCCATGCCGTCTAAGCACAGACTGGTCCTGCCGTTAACTTACAGAGAGAGAAACCATGAGAAGAAAGTAAATAAGAACTTGGCATTAGTGGGACATAGAAACACTAAAGAGGGCATAAGAACCTACAAAATAAGGTGGATAAAATACTGAAGACAAACTGCCTACTTTATATGGTGCCTGAAATCAAGGCTTGTTGTACTTAATGCAGCTCTCTGCCCAGATGCTTACACAAATAACCATAGGCCAGTCAGAAACACTTGTGAACGAGTGTTTTGATTAAAATTTATTCACCTGATGAAATCTTCTAATGCCCGAAGAAAATGAGAGCCGAGTAGAATATACAATTGGGAACAATGAAAATGAAATGGACTATTTTGAAGAGTAATTACTAATGATAATTTAAACACAATATGCTCTATCAGTAAATATTTTCATAAGCATGTTATTATTTATCTTCTCTTAAATGCTTGCCTCATTATAATAAGTAAAAAATAGTCAGATATATGGAGTGAATTTAAAGATTAGCTGTTAGATGTCTGACCTTGAAAATTATAGATTATTGACTGTTGAAGGTATATTTTAATTTATATCAAAAATGAAGTATTTAAGATGCCTCTAAAGCCAGTGATTTCTCATATACAATCTTGCTATTCCAAAGAAGAATGTGAATAATGGGTCTTTAATGAACATGAAATTCTTAATACTTATTATTCATAGGTATATATTACATATATAACAATTTATATTAAATCAAATAATTTTTTCTAGTCCCTTAACTGGATGACACTAATAGCAAGACATAAGATATTAAAGTGAGTGCCCACAGAGAAAGAACATAACAGAGGAGGTACTAAAAATATCAGGTGAATTCACTTTCATTTACAGGATACTTCTCAAATTTATCTTCTCATTTATGTATAAAATGGAACATTTTGTTGACTATGGAAATAAATTACTTTCTATTAAGTAATATTTCATTACTTAGCAAACATAATATCCTGTATCAAATGTGCAGGTATCATAATGTTCAAGTATACAATGTAAACAAGAACACAACCAAAATACAATATTCTAAACCACATTAAAATAATGTGAAATTAAGCTTAAATAAGATGCAAAATTTAACAGGGTCAAATACAAAGTCCTCACTATCACCTTCCTCCCAACTTGTTCTTAAATTCGGAAGCATCACATGACCTATTGTAAGTCTGGATAACCTTACATGGTCCTGCCTCCTGTCACTGTATCAGGAATAGACAGAGAAGCCCTATGCACCCATCCAGAGGCAAGCCCAGGACTGCAGAGAGACCAGAGAGATACTTCCAAAGTAACTGTATTCAAACATATAAATGAGAAATAACCATCGGAGTAACTTCTGTGAAACTCCTCAGTTCCCGTGGCCCACCCCTCCCTGTCACTGCCCTTTTGGATTCTGATAGCGCAGGTTTTCACATTTGCAACTAACATTACACGATTTAAAAAGTTATTATGTAAAGAAAATTTAAAAAAAACAGGAAATTAAATTTGATAGCAGTTACTATGAACAAAATTTGCAAAATTTAGGTCATAAAATTTGTGACCTAAATAAAATTTGTGACCTAATAAAAATTCACTTCATCTCCAGAGGACTAGGCTAAGTCAATAATATATTTTATAATCTCTTACAGAACGGTAAATGTATTTATATCTATGGAATTAGTAATAGTGGACAATAGAAACAAAAGTGATTAGTAAAGAGATAGCAAGAAACATAAAGACATATAAAATATGTGAAATAAAAAACAATATAAAACTAATAATAATATGTATGTATAATACTAAATATGATCCTTATGATTATCAGAATCATTTAGGGGTGCTGGGTGACTCTGTTGGTATAGTGTCTGACTCTTGATTTCAGCTCAGGTCATGATCTCACAGTTGGTGAGTTCAAGCCCCACATCAGGCTCTGTGCTGACAGCACGGAGCCTGCTTGGAATTCTCTCTCTCTCTCTCTCTCTCTCTCTCTCTCTCTCTCTCTCCCTCTTTCACTATCTCTCTCTCTGAATAAGTAAACTTAAAAAATGTATTTAAAAATCATTTAAAAACATAGTTCACACACCTTTCAAGAACATATATAACTTTCTCCACAACTGGCCATATGCTGGTTTAGAAAGCAAACCTCAACTGATTATTAGGAATTGCTACTGTTCAATGTATGCTCTCTGACACTGGTGAGAAAAAAGAACAGTCAATTAAAAAAAAAAAAGATAAGGGATCTTGAAGCTCTTAGAAAAAAAACATGCTATTTCTAAATGACCAGTAGAACAAAATAAAAAAAGAAGTCACAAAAGTTAGAAAAAAATTTTACCCTGAATGTTAATAAAAATACATTAAAGCCTGTTACATATAGGTAAAGAGTTGCTTAGAGAGAAATATACAGCCTTAATGTCAAAAACTTTTAAAATTAATGATCTAAAATTCCATTTCAAGAAGCTCAAAAAGAAACGGACACCAGATTTAAGCAATAAAGCAAAATAGTAGAAATCAACAAAATTTACATCATAAAATAGAGAACAGTGAAGAATTTTTGTAAGTATTAATTAATTTGATAAACCCAACTAATAATGTTCAAATATAAGATGGAAAGAAACCAAGGGCACTCAGCTAGCCCAGTCAGAAAACATGAGACTCTTAATATAGAAAACCACACCCCCTTGCAAAAATCAGGCATCACTACAGACCCTAAGGAAATATCATGATCAACTTTGAATTAACAAGTTTGAAAGTGAAAATAAGATGACTAAATACCTTGAAAAACATAACTTATAACTTTACAAAAGAATAAATAATTTCAAGATAATTTAATATGTTAATGAAAAAAATTCGTTATTAAAATCTTTCTTATAGTGAAAAGTTCAAGCTCAAGCAACTTCATCAGCCATTTTACCAGTTTTTAAAAGCAATCCAATATTAATCCAATATTTTAAGAGAACAGAAAAAGAGAGGGACATTTTCCAACCCATTTTGTATGAGTTTTAATCTTAACATCAAATCCTGACAAGGACACTACAACAACAACAAAAAGCAGATTCCTTCTTGTTATAAATATGGATGTAAAATCTTGACCAAAATATTAGCAAATCAAATCCAGTGATGTAGAAACTCAAAATCCATTATAAGAAATTGGAGTGTATGGCAGGAATAGAAAAATGTTTTAACATTTGAAAGTCAATTGATATAATTTACAATATTAACAGGAAACAAAGGGAAAAAAATAATGTAATCTTACCTCAACAGAAGTGCTGCTGTTAGCATTCATTGTAGGGAACTTCTTGATCCTAACAAAAAGGTATCTGAAAAGGAAAAAAAATAATAATTCAGTATATATAGGTGGTAGTTTAAGTCACGAAAGTGAGATTAATCTAGAAAAGTAGATAAGTGAGATGAACAAATGCACAAGACATCTTAACTGGCCTCTACTCAAAGAACGCATACCCTTTGTCACAGGTAGTATTTCATGATACAGAGGTAAAATGGCTAACAGGCTAAATTGTTGTCACCAGAAAGTACTCAGATAAATATGACTTCCTTTTGCATTGTGTTCAAAGGTGTCTAGGGAAAGTGACTCAAAATTTTGGGTTTTCTTTATCTGTGCAAAGATAAGTGTAAGATCCTTTGTTTTCTGTTACATTTTTGCCTGTTTTAGGTATGACTGACAAATAAAAATTGCATATATATAAGGTGTACAACATGATATTTTGACATATGTATACATTGTGGAAGGGATGGAAGGGTTGAACTAATTAATATATCTGGCACCTCATATAATTTTATATATGGTGAGAAAATATAGTGGTGAGAACACTTGGCATCTACTCTCGGTAAACTTCAAGTATGCATTATTAAACATAGCACCTTGCTGTACATTAGATCTCCAGAACTTACACATCTTATGACTGAAAGTCTATACCCTTTGACCAAGTTCTCCCCATTTTCACTGTCTCCCAACCTCTTAAAACCACCACACTTAAGTGGAATCATACAGTATTTGTGTCTGACTTATTTCAATTCACATAATATCCTCCAGATTCATTCAGAAATGACAGGATTTCCTTCTTTCACTAGGCATAGTAACATTAGTGCTGAGTTCTATCTATCATCTTTCAGCTTTACATTCTCCTTCTCCATACTGCTCTCTGTAGCATCAGGGATGTAAGCCTACCAGAAAAACAAAACCAAAGGAACAAGCAAACAAGCAAACAAAACGAAAAGCAACAATAACTAAACTCTTCCCTGCACTCTCAGGAGTGAGCTCTCTCCCGCATCCTGCCAATGGAGGCTGATCAGACAAAAGGAAGGGATAAGGAAAGCAAGCATCCTTTATTCTTCTGTTTCTAGTGATTCCTGTGTTAGTAACAGAAGCATTGAAGGACTTGATGGTAACCCCAGGGGTCTGGGCTCTCAGCAGGAGAGTGGACCCCCATTTTTAGATCACTGGTGATGCTCTTCTAATAGCAGCTGTGCTAGAAACTGGGACCTCCAGCAGTTTAATGGTCCATGTGGGCTGAGTTTCCATCCAAGCTGTAAAAGCTTCATGATCTTTGATAACAACTTTTTAATTTAGCTCCTCCAGGCCTTTCCAACTCAGTTGTAACCAACTCGTATGTGAAAATTCCTTGGATTAGAAATATATAAAGTTTTTATTTTCCTGACTGGACTTGAACTGATTAAAGAATAATGAGGCAGAGCAACACCAATTCCAATCAGTAATTTTATATCAGGGGCTCAAATACTGGATTAAATTAGAAAATACATACTTTATATGTAATCTCAATTCAGTAAGTACTGTTTCCATTGTTGTTATTAGTGGTCAGTATCCTTGTCATCCTAGTTATAGAAGCTGGCTTAAAATGACCACTCTTTAATTCATGTAATTCTGTTTGTAGATTATCATTTTTTATTAAGAGTTAATATTGGAATGTTTACTCTTTTCAAATGATGGGTTCCTAAGTAAACTGTTTCCCGAAAAGTGTCCTAGATCCTATACCATATAGTTTCATAGATTTCAGGATGTAGGGGCTTTCTAGGGATTAAAGAGTTTTAATCTGAATCTTTAAATTTATGGAGCACCTGGGTGGCTCAGTTAGTTACGCGTCTGACTTTGGCTCATGTCATGATCTCACGGTTCCAGAATTCGAGCCCCATGTGGGGGTCTGTGCTGACAGCTCAGAACCTGGAGCCTGCTTTGGATTCTGTGCCTCCCTCTCTCTCTCTCTACCCCTCAGCTGCTTGTGCTCTCGCTCGCTCTCTCACTCTCAAAAATAAACATTAAAAAAAAATTGAATCCTTAAATTTTCCTCAATAGAGGCTATAAGTAGAAGCTACATATTTCCTTACATGTTTATGTAGAATAACTTTAAAGTTCTCTGTAATTAAAAATTAACATATTCATTCATTAACTTCTTCCTCTCAAGAAACATCAAGGGAAGGAAAATGCTATATTAATTTCCATGCATATGAGATAAATGTTCAAATTTCTGGATTGCCCCTAAAAATAATCAGTTCAAGTTGATCACTTATTTTTATGTTATTTATACAGATATGTATGTGGATATAGATATTCATCTCACTCTGAAATAGTTTAAGTGATTAAAAATCAAGATTTCTAGTTTCCCAGAACAACTAAAATAATCAAGAAGAGTATGCTGAAGAATACTCAAGTAAGAAAGTTACTGTTTATAAAAAAGAGTAATCAAATGACAAATTCGATATACTTCTCACAGGATTTCAAAGTTGGGCTTTTATTCTGTCATAGACAATATTTTTAAAAAGCCATAAACATCAGAAAATGTTTGCTTTCTAACACAGACTCAGACAAATGCTCAAATCTAGCCCAACTTCAGAGAAAATATACCTTGCAAAGTTTGTAATAGGTGATCTTCAGGGGCCCAAGACATATTTGATACCAGAGCAGTGCTAGATATTAATGGGAACAGTTAGGTGTCCAAAAGAAGAAAAGCTAAAACTAGTCAGTGTTCCTGGTGGCAGGTTATTGTGAATGCTGCTTTCTGTTATAAAATACACCTGACCACAAGACTAGGAAGCTAATAAAGATGGCCATATGAACCTTCATAAATCAAAACACATTTATTTCTCTTACAAGTGGTTTTTGTTTTTGTTTTTTGTCGGGCAGGTCTACCATAAATGAAACCTGGGGCGTGTTAATACTAGACCATATACAGTAAGAACGTTGTACATAACATGTGAGAAAGTTCTTCCACTGATTTAAATGTCTTGTAAGCTTATACAAACATTTTATTACTGAGAATTGCCAAATGTGGACATTTATTACTACTGCAGATGTAACAAATGGACTAGAAAATACATTTATGGACAACTTGCTTAGTCCTGAAACCTAAGACATTTTAGGTCTAAAAAAAAAAAAAAAGAAGCCAACTGCTAATGCTACTGTACCCTTGAAGGCAGCAAGTGGAGTTTATGGAGGGTGAAATAAGAGTTAGTGAATGATACAGCTTGCCTGCTTTTACTGCCTAAACGAAATGCAAACAAGCTTGGTGGGAACTCTCGAGTGAATAAAGGTGCCTAGGCTATCAGAGGTTTTTAGGAATTCCAGGCAATGATCTCAATGATGTTTATCCAAATAGGTCATGGCATTTCATAAATCAAAATAAATTGATTCATTCCTTTTTTTCCCCATTTTATTCAGGTGGAAATGAACATTTAAAAAAAAAGATCATTCACTCCATATATGTGGTACTTGCAAAATCAATGTACTGACAAGCTTGTTCGTAGAATATTCTGGATCAGCTAATGGAGCTATCTGACCATATTTCTAAAACAGGAGTATTTATTTAAAGAATTATAAGGGGGAAAGTACTATTAAAATATATAAAATCTTAAATAATATAAAATTGTTTTTCTTAATTGGGTCAAACCATTGATTTCCTGGTATTCCTTTCTTCTACAATTTTAAGACATTTATCACAGAATCAGGATTGTACCAGATTTGATGACTGCTTTTATCACCAAAGAAACCCAGTTCCCCATAAATACATTTCCATTATCAAGAATACTTCTTCCACACCACCCTGTCCTCCACAGTACAAATGCCACATTGTTACTTTCATCTCCTTCACCTACATTTCTCCCTTTCTAGAAGTAGAGCCTGTTTTTCCTACATGTACACTAACAACCATTCTTGATTTTGGTTCTAACCCTCTTTGATCAGAGTATTAACTAAAATGCATAAAATTACAGTAAAAATTTTTGAGCATGGAAATACAGTAAATTAATCTATGAATTATAGTATAAAAAGGAAAACACTTATTTCCAGGTTATTCTTCACAGAACATATACAAATGGGTTGGGCTTTAGAATTGACACCGTAGGGGAACCTGGGAGGCTTGTTCGATTAAGCCATGGACTCTTACTTCCGGCTCAAGTCATGATCTCACGGTTAGGGGGTTTGATCCCCACGTCAGGGTCTGTTCTGACAGTGCCAGAGCCCGTTTGGGATTCCCTCTCGCCCTTTCTCTCCCTGTCTCCTGGGCACGTAAACACACACGCACTCTCTCTCTCTCTCTGTCTCTCTCAAAAAGATAAACTTTAAAAAAGAAAAAAATTGACACTTTAGGCATGTCTGGCTGACTCAGTCTGTGGAGCATGCGACTCTTGACCTACGGGTTGTGGATTTAAGTTTACTCGATCCACAAGTAGAGATTACTCCAAAATAAAATTTTTTAAAAAACAGAAATGATATGATATTAGGGTGTAATTTCCTTTTTCTCTGTTTTAATGATCTCCCAAATAAGGTTTCTTTATAACCATTCCTTCTTGGAGGAATGAGGAGTTATTGTTTAATGAGTACAGAGCCTCTGTTTGAAAGATAAAAAAAGTTCTGGGGCTGGATGGCGGTGATGGTCGAATAACAATGTGAATGTATTCATGTCATTCACACTTAAAGAAAGTTAAAATGGTAAATTTTATGTTATGCTTATTTTCTCACAATTTACAAAAAAACACAGAAAAGTAGACCTTTTGATTAAAACAGAGTCTGTAGCTTTTAGAACCACTTTATTTCACTCCTCATGTCACTCTGTGACAGTTAAAGCTTCTTCTAGTTTTCTTTTTCCCATTGGTTGTGAAAAAGAGTTATTAGAAAAAGAGCTATTATCAACTTAAGAGCTATGAGGGTCAAGTCCAAACATTCACATTCAGAGACATTTTGAAAAAGTCCTATTCGAGGATACAACACGTGTGCATAGTCACGCTGGAAGAAACCATCTGTGGGAAGTCTGACTTGGCCATGAACAGGGTAGAATGATTTTTTTTTCTACTCACTAGCAGAGTGATATCATTTGACTCTATATATAATGGGTCCTAAAATAAAACAGACGTGTCCTGAAGCAAAACGTGTACTAGTTGGAAATTATGCTTTCATATTCATTCATTCACACACTTTACTAGGAACCAACATTAGGTGATGGGAAACAAGATAGAATAAGACACAATCATAGCTCCCCACTTCCTGAATAAATATTTTTTCATAGAAGTAGCTTCTTTACACAAACTCTCCTTTATTTGACACTAATTCTATAGAGACCCCTCATGCACTGCCTCAAGTTTGTGAAAAGAGGATAATAGTCGGACTTGGCTCATAGGTTTGGTGAGAATTAAGTGGGATAATCAATATAAATGTGGTCTCATTGTCTGGCACAAATTTACAGTTAACAAACACTAATGTTATTTTCATTAGTAGAAGTTTTACTTAATACAGGATAAAATATCTAATAGTTTCAGGAAAGAACAGAAACATTAAACTTAAATATTTTTAGCTGAACTATGAAACAGGAAATATCTGGCAGAGAATTTTTGACATGGATATCCTCATTTTAGGTAAAAATCTCTCTTAATAGTAATCATAGTTCAAGAGAACACAAAAATTGAAAGAGAAAAATGATAATGGCATTAAACAGACAAAGGCTCAAAGTAAATCAACATGTGCCTAATAAAAGGCCTAAAACACTAGAAATTACTTTCTAAAGTCATTATAAGAATATGAAAAAGATCAAAAAGAAGATAAATTATTTCAGAATCTATTTGTGAAAATATGGGAGAAATGGTATTTTGATTAGTGAAAGCATACTAATTATGTAGCTTACCCAAAGGATAATGACTAATGAATTAATATCAACTAGAGGAAATTTGCTAATGACCTGAGTCAATAGTCCATCCTGGATGTTTTATTAATCCTGCCGTTTAGCATATCCTGGGGGTTTATCAACTGAATAAACCATTGCTATCAAATAATTTAATTATATACAATAGAAATATAATCAGAATCTGAAAATAAATGATAACTTCCAATGATGGTACAAATCTATCAAGGTGAAATTATGTGGATATAAATGTAAATTGCTGGACTTATTTTCACATATTCCAATGAAGAAGTTCAAGGACCCTCAAAGGGTAAAAGTTTAATCTCTGACAAGTTATTTATACCTTTTTGGCTATGACTATAATCAGTAACGGTACTCTTCTTAGTTATTTGAGAAATAAAGGAGATATTGCCAATAAAATGCTTTGTGAGGTCCCAGGATACAGAAAATATTAAACAGTTGTTAAAGCTTTTAAGAAGCAGAATGTGAGGGGAAAAAAGAGTATAGATTTTAGTTGTTTACAGGCTCAATATAAGCCAATAATACAAAGGAGCTACAAAAAAAAAATAAAGTTTCTTTTAACTTCATAAGGTAGAATGAGTGAAGTGAAAAACACAATTTCTTCTGTAGCACACAGCCCATTAGGAAGTGCCATGTTTTGAGGAGGAAATTGAAAAGTTGGCACATATTTGAAAAAAAAATAATCAAAAGGTTATAGGTTTGAACCCCATGAAGTAAAAGTTGAAAGATGCAAAGAACAAAATTTGGAGAATGTAAAAAAATAAAAAGTATTTTTTTTAGAAAACTTCCCTATGAATGTTTATTTTTGACCACACACTGGATTTCTTTTGTTTCTCTCTAGAGTAAACAAATTAAGTGTAGACAGGATAGACGAACAGATTATAGTTTAAGACAAGTAGCTTTTCAATCTCATTGAGGTTGTATAGGATTTGGAATATACCTTATCATGATTTACACTAAAATAATGACTCAAACTATCAGGGAGATACAGCTGTCTGAAATACAATGGAAGCTATGAGATTTTTACAAACCACAAAAAAGAAAAAAAACATTTACCCCAATACATATCAGGAAGTATTTATAGACCCTGTAAAATTATATAGTACTCATAGAATCCAATTTAAGAATCTTTGACCTATGTGATCTTTATTGTTTTATGAATTCCAATAGGACATATTTTTAAATATCATTATATTTTTTAGATATCACATGGCAAACACCATTTTAAGTGTTTTGATTTAGGGTTTTATTCTGTTGCTTATAATCTTCCCAAAATTCCACACCTAATGAAAATATTAAAAAAAATATATCCAGGGTTACAGAAACTTTGATTTCCAAGTACCCTTTCTGAAAAGATTGTTTGAAGATTTAGAATAATTTGAGACAAAGCAGGATATTAGAACCAAGGAATAACAGTATTAATATACTAGTAAAATAAAAAGAATTCTCAGGCAACGACTATGTTAAAGAGCTATCTCTAAATCAGACATTTCTAATAAAACCAGTTAAAATTACGCATATTTTAATATGTATAAATTATTCAACCAAAAATTTTTTTCAAGTTTTTTATTTAAATTCTAGTTTTTTAACATATAGAATAATATTCATTTCAGGAGTAGAATTTAGTGATTCATCACTACGCATGATACCCAGCGCTCATTCCAACAAGTGCCCTCCTTAATGCCCATCACCCATTTAGCCCATTCCCCACCCACCACTCATCCAGCAACCCTGTTTGTTCTCTATAGTTAAGAGTTTGTTTTATAGTTTGCCTCCCTCTCTTTTTTTCCCTTTCCCTTATGCTCCTCTGTTTTTTCTCTTCAATACCACATATGAGGGAAATAATATGGTATTTGTCTTTCTGTGACTGACTTATTTTGTTCAGCATAATACACTCTAGCACTATCCACATCATTGTAAATGGCAGTATTTCGTTCTTTTTATGGCTGAGTAATATTCCATTGTATGTAATATACCACATTTTCTTTATCCATTCATCAGTCAATAGACATTTAGGCTCTTTCCATAATTTGGCTATTGTTGATAATGCTGCTGTAAACACCAGCATGCATGTTTCAAGTCAACATTTCTGTTTCCTTCGGTTAAATACCTAGTGGTACAATTGCTGGGTCCTAGAGTAGTTCTAGTTTTAACTTTTTGAGGGACCTCAATACTATTTTGCAGAGTCGCTGCACTAGTTTGCATTCCCACCAACAGTGTAAGAGGGTTCCCTTTTCTCCACAACCTCACCAACATCTGTTGTTTCCTGCTAATTTCAGCTATTCTGACATTTCATTTATTATAAGAATATCAGAAACTCCAGAAATACCCCCAAACTCTATAAAATAATTTCCCATTCTTAAGCAAATTAAAATTGTGATGTGTTTGGGGAGAATTTTTAACTCCCTATTCTTATGTACTTATTCTTCCAAATGTTGCTCTAGCTTAGCTTGTCATGGTCCAAATGTAAAACGTGCATTGTTATTTTTGTTTGTTTGTTTCACTCATGTATGTATTTTTCAGGTCATTCCAATCAATACTTGGTGATGTTTGTTCGCACATGGAATATACAGATATATGGGGAATGGGGCAGGTCAGACATTCTTAGGAAATCAAATTGTGCTTTCTCATGTGCCCATTTCTAATGTTTACAGCAGAACAAGAAGAGAGACACACATTTTTATAGGTGTGGGTGAGGAGGGGGATGGGAATGATGGTGAAACCCCTTTTTCTGCCCACTTCTGTCGCTATTCCCTTTACTTCCCACATCAGCCAAGGATATAGTATTCTGGGAATATGGTTTTCATTCTTTTCTTACCCTCTACACGTGGCTCATAGTGGGTTATAATAAAACGTTAGAGGGTAAGATCGCTGACTTATTTGTCTCAGATGTACAAACCTTATGATCAGACATTGTTACCTGAAATATCTGTTTTTGTGCATGTGAATGCATACATACCGATAACCTTTAGTGAAAGGAAGAAAAAGAGACAAAAGGTTTTTTTCCCTCTCTCTTTTCAGATCCTTATAATCATGTAAAGAAAATGTAGATATAAATTTTCTCCATGACTCCATTTATATTTTTCCATTTGGTTTTTTTAATTATATATCTGATACCTTGCATGGTCTCATCTCAAAATTCAAACCTACATTTTCTACTCGAGCACAAGGAATTTGGCAACTCAACCAGAGTGGTTCTATTACCAGTACTTATTATTTATACTCTGACTAATAATGATGGTGTACTAGAACTAGCTGTGATTTTTCTATCCAATATAAAGCCTTTGATTCGGGGAAAAAAAAAGAATATAATTATATGGTATGTATTCCAAGAAAACTAGATATTTTTAAACATAAGCAGAAATTAGCTTAAATAATGATATGTCAGGATACAGAGTCTCTCAAAATTTTGTTTTATATTTTGCTTCAAATTTCTCGGTCAGAATGTGACAGAATTTCTCTTAAACACAAAGCACAGTCGTGCCACTTGTTGAAATTTTTCCTTTAGCACATCATCAAGTTCTGTGACATAAATTTAAATTATCACAGAAAATATACTAAAAGCTGATTTTTTAAACTACAATTTTCCAGGTGTTTATATGGGTAAGATCATTACTTCAACAAACATTGTGAGTGCTTAGTCAACACCTGGATGATTATAGGTTGACTTACTATATATACTGGGCACTCTTACAGAAACAGATATGAGGTATTTTCTGGAAACCAAGATTTCATAAACACGTGGAAAGAGAAATGTGCAATTGACTGTTTGCAGTAGTCTACTGAAATAAAGCTGTGAACTGAGAGCGTCGTTACACAAAGGAGGGTGGATATCTCTTTGTGAGTTTGTCCGGAAATGTTCAACAAAGGAAAAAAATGAAACAAAAGAAAAATTAGGTTTTGCTAACTACCAAGAAACTAGGCAGCTGGGTGATCAGGCATTTTGGTCGAGCGGTTAACATGTGGATTGTTTTCGAGGGAGAGCTACAGTTTGAAAGCAAGATGCAGGTCAAGTGAGATATAACAGGTAGATATGGGAAGTCTATGAAAGGCGCTGTGTAGAATATGCTGAGAAACTTAAATTGTGTGAAATTAGTTGAAGCTTACAATAGTGTACTGGTAAGTGGGGCATGATAGGAGCTACAATTCCACAGGGTATTAGACTCAGAACATTCACAGACTTGAGAGAATACTGATGTCAGTTCCTATTTGTCTTAATCTAGTAATTGGAAACTTCTTGAGTAAAGCACCTTGACATTCATCTGTAACCTGTCCTCCCTGCAAAACTCATCAGAGAATTATGGTAAGTCATAAAGCTTATATGCCCTCATTAAAGTTCACATGCCCCACACTAAAACACTTGATTAATTTATAACAAGGAAAAATACAGATTAACTAACCTTGTTACTGGAAATTATGAAGTTTTATTTCAGCTAGAATGCCTCTCATAGAAATGAAGAATGTCTACTCCTTAAGGTGAAGTGAAGATTAAAACCTTCCTCCTTTGGATTCTTTGAAGTAAATGAAGCCAGAGAAAAAGAAATTGTAAGAACTTGAGAAGGCTTTCTTCCTTAGGTCCACTTGGTTTGCCTCTTATAGCTTGGTGGAAGAAAAACTGTACATATATTTCTTTCAAATATAAAAATAAATCGGGGGTGCCTGGATGGCTTAGTTAAGCGTCTGACTCTTGAATTTGGCTTAGGTCATGATCTTACAGTTCATTAGTTCAAGTCCCATTTTGGCCTCCCAACTGAGGGTGGAGCCTGCTTGGGATTCTCTCTATCCCTTTCTCTCTTCCCCTCCCCCCATCACTTGTGCATGCTTGCTCGCTCTCTCTCTCTCTCTCTCTCTCTCTCTCTCTCTCTTTCAAAAGAAATAAACTTTAAAATATAAATAGGTACACCTGGGTGGCTCAGTTGGTTAATCGTCTGACTTCCACTCAGGTCATGATCTCACGGTTCATGAATTCGAGCCCTGCCCGGAGACTGCTTCGGATTCTTTGTCTCTCTCTGCCTCCTGCTCATGCTCTGTCTCTCTCTCTCTCAAAAGTAAATAAACATTAAAAAAATAAATAAAATAAATACATATTGTAATTAGCAAAACACTACAGAGCTATATAAGTCCTATATTATCTCCTATATTTTGGGTATACTATGTAAGCATGAGTCTCAACTTTAATATGTGTAAATTGACTTGTTTCTTTATAATTATACAATACTTCTTTTTCTTCAAGTTCTCTATTGATAAACTTTTCCTTTTATTTTTCTTCTTTTTATAAACTTTCCCTCTTTCCTCTTCCTCCTCCTGTTCTTCTTTCTTCTCCTCTTTTTTGACCAAATTAAGGTTTTTTCACTTGAGTAGTCTGCTTTGGTTTGTTTCTTTGATTTGTTTCTTATCAGCCACTTCAAACAATACTAAAATAAACTGCCTCATACAAATACACTTACATATGGGAGCTGTTATTTTTGTACAAGGGAGTCACAAAATGTTGATCACAAGATGAATTTGTTTTACAAGATGAACTTTTAACGTTAAAAGGACCGCAATGTAATTTTTCACAAATAGCAGCAGTAATTCATACTTCCTTTAGAAATATGTGAGAAGCAATGGATCATATATAGCATTTTTCTTTTCCTTATTGATCAGTTTCACATATGAACGTATATTCTGATTTGCTTTTGCTGAATTACTAAAGGGATAGAATTTTTACTTATCTTGATTTTGCCTTTAAAACTATTAAACGGTGATTTGCCAATTGATGGACTTTGCTCATTTTATTTTATGGTGTGTCCCCCCCACCTCCCTAGTTAACTACTATCTTTATACTATAAATATTAACTTTTGTTTATTTTCTGGAAGTATTTTTTTTTCCTGAAATAAGTTTGGGGAATTTTAGTCTTCATTTATGATGACTTGAATATGTATGCTACAAATGTCAGTCTTCAATTTCCTGGCTATTTGGTACCCTATCTTTATAGTTGTAAGCTCCACGAATATATTAAAAAGTACTTTTTTTTTTAGTTTTAATTTTTTTAAGTTTATTGAGAGAGAGAGAGAGAGCAAGTGTGAACATGAGCTATGGAGGGGCAGAGAAAGAGGGGGAGAGAGAGAGAGAGAGAGAGAACCCCCCAGCTGGCTCTCCACTGTCAGCACAGAGTCCCATGCAGGGGCTAGAACTCAGGAACCAAGAGATCACGACCTGAGCTGAAATCAAGAGTGGATTCTGAACCGACTGAGCCACCCAGGCGCCCCCTGCTGTTTTTGTTTGTTTGTTTTCTGTTTTTTTAAACTCTCTTGCTTTCTCTCACAATCTGCCCCATCCACACTCCTTTTCAACTCAGTGAACTGGTCATTATTTAATAGTCTTAAGTCAAGTAAAAAACTCAAGACTTTTCCATGGCTTGACTTGACTCTTTCCTCAGCCCATATAGGATCAGCTAACTCTAAAATGCAGTCTGACGGCCTCCAGGCTCTCAGCTCAGATGTTACCTCCCAGCAGGTGAGGCCTTCCTGAATCATCCAGTGCCACCAGGCCTGCCTTCTCATTCCCACCCCAGACAACAGCATCCTCCTAATTATTTCCAAATGCCCTGTTGTTTCTTTCTTTCCTTTCAATGTTACGTCAGATGACCACAGATAACTAATAGTTTAATACAATTTTTCATTCCTATTGCTGAAAATAATATTTAGCCTTAATAGGTATTCATGAAATATTTATTGAATGATGGATTCCCTAGGATTTTTTGCATACAGGATCATGAATCTACTGCATGTGTGCGTGTGTGTGAATATGTGTGTGTGTGCATGTGTGTGTGTGTGCATGTGCTTGTGTGCATGTGTGTGTGTGTATACAGAAAGGGCATGGTTTCAGAGGGATACTAATTTGAGTTTTTAAAAATTCTTCCTCTGTGCATTTTAAATCTGAGGAACTATCTTTCTTTAAGACAATTTTTATCCACTAACTATTAATATAGTGCTGGCCCAGGTCTTAGTTTCCTCTAACTTACCAGAATATGCATATTTGACCTCCTCTTCCTGATTGCTATATAGAAGTTAAATTATATACATTTAACTTCACATATAATTTTATTATCTTACATATGATAAATATATTAAAGATAATAATTTTGATATCTTAATCTGATACTCTATTAAATCTATTTCATTTATGATAATATCATGAGCTCCACCACCCAAAACATTAATTATCTCTTTAGCTGTATCTAATCTGTGTTGAAGTATGCCTGAAGGTTTATTCTACTCAAATGCTATTGATGGGGATGGATCGCCTTCACATATCCTCACCTAACTGCTTCATGTTTATGCTTCTTCTTGGGGTCCAAAGAGACAGCTTTCCTGAATTTGGCTGTGGCTATGTCACTTTAGTTTTACTTTTTATCATTTGGCTGTTATTTTGGTAATGAATATATTATTACTTAGTGACTAGGTCAGAAAGGGATCCTCAAAGTATAAACTCACAACAAACATCTTGAACAAAACTTTAATGAGAACCTTTGATAATCTACATGTGTTATGAGTTGAATTGTATCTCCCCATATATGTTGAAGCCCTAACCCCCAGTATTTATGAATGGGACCTTACTTGGAAATAGGCTCTTTGCAGAGAGATGATGAAGTTACGCTGAAGTCATTAGGGTGAGCCCTAATCCAGTATGACCAGGTCCTTATAAAAAGAGGGAAATTTGAACACATAAGACAGATAAGGACATGTAGAATAGCATATGAAAAAGAAAGTAGAATGAGGCATCTAAAAGGCAATCAAATTTCAAAGATTGCCAGAAAACCACCTTAAGCTAGAAGATAGGCATGGAACATATTTTCCCTCACAGACTTCAGAAGGAACTAACACCCTACCAACACTTAGATTTCATATTTTGGGCCTCCAGAACTGTAAGAAAAGAGCATTCTGTGTTTAAGCTATCCAGTTTGTGGTACTTTATTACAGTAGGCTTAGAAAACTAATACAGCATCTAAACGTTATGAAAAAACTTCCATATTATTTTTTACGTAAGTAAAATTTAATATTTAGTCTCAAATACAAATTCTATATAACATATTTTCATTCAAAATAATCTATACACATTTTGGAACTGTATAGGCTCCATACAAGAAATGAATATTAATGAAGTATTGATGTGGACATATATTAATATAATTAAGTCACTATGTACCATGTGCCATTTTGTGATTATGATATTTTTTTAAGTGGACTGGCTTCCTATAAACTCTGCATATACCTAAAAATATATACACCATATGAATGTCCGTTACATAGAAAATAAAAATGATATGTACAACAGTAAAGTTTAACTAACAACTCATTCAAGGAGCTCTAAATACTACCTTGAGAATACTTTCTGCTTTCTGGAAGATACTTTGGAGATGATAGGTTAGTACAGTTTCTACCTTGATGTGTCTTCTGCTTCTTCCTTACCTCAATTCTCACTATTGGCTAAAATAAAAGGAAACCACAGAAACAGGAAAACAAAAATAGTTATGATGACATCTGAGAATCTATCATTTTTTTTGTCCCAGCTACTTTCTTTAGCCTTCCAGATTTTATATCTGTAACAGAAACATAGATGTTAAATTTTATCTTAGGTATACAGCTCTGTCCTCAAACTGAATGACATGGAGCACCAACCACTTGATACATCTTGGGCCTCTAGCTTAATTCCTTTCCTGTTACCCCACTCCTTCTTTTTTTCTGACATAACAAATAAAGTAAAAGCAGAAGACTAAAAAAAAAAATCTTCCAGAGAAAAATAAAAGGCATTTACCTTGGTTATTAGAAGTAAATTACTATCCTGAATCATAATGTAGAAATATAGGGCAGATTTTTATTCCTTTTTATTATTGGTGCTGAATAATTCAGTGGTACCCATTAGCAATATGATAACGTGGTGATTTTATATTTAGACTTCCTTGTAGACCCCACCGGCAGCTTGCTTTGAACACCTGACAAGTTGACTCTGCACTGACTCAGAAATTAATAAAATTAGTGACCAGGATAAAATGGCAAAACCTAGTTTTACTCTTCTTTTACTAGAAAAATATTCTCCCTAAACACTGTTAATATTGGTGTCCTGGGGTGCCTGGGTGGCTCAGTCAGTTGAGCGTCCGGCTTCGGCTCAGGTCATTATCTCACGGTTAGTGGGTTCGCGCCCCGCGTCAGGCTCTGTGCTGACAGATAGCTCAGAGCCTGGAGCCTGTCTTCAGATTCTGTGTCTCCCCCGCCTCTCTCTGACCCTCCCCTGCTCAAGCTGTCTCTTTCTCTCTCTCTCTCTCTCTCTCTCTCTCTCTCAAAAATAAATAAAACATTAAAAAAAATTGGTGTCCTTCTTTTTCTTCTTTTTCCCTCATTTTTTTATTGTTATTATCATAATCACCATGATCATCACCAATATCATCAGATAAGGAAGAGTCAAGAATGTCTCAATTATGTTTAAGAGCTAAACTGTGTCTTAACAGCCATTTTTTTCTTATAATGTATTTTTTAAAACCTGCAATGACCATTTTTCCTGTTTAGTTTCTGCTTTTTTTAAAGGAAGTATACATTTTTCTTCATACACCTGCACTATAATTCATAAACTGTCAAGCAAATCCTTTTGCACTTTTTAAAAAGCTGTTGCTTTTTCTGGTTGTTTTATTGCAAAGGTACCAAATTTAATCTTGCAGATATGAAATCATTTCCATCTGTCTGACAAAAAGTAAGTTTTCTTCCTAAGTTTTACCATAAGGTTTTCTGTAACTTACTTTGCCCCTATCCGCAGAGATTTTTTAAAAAAAATTACTAAGTGGAAGATTTATAGGTATACCTCAGAACACTGTGGATTCAGTTCCAGACTACCACAATATGGCAAATACCACAATAAAGCTGGTCAAATGAATATTTTGGGTTCCCAGTGCCCATGAAATTTATGTTGACACTATACTATAGTCTATTTATTACATGTGCAATAGTATAGTGTTTAGAAATGTACATACTTTAATTTAAAAATAATTTATTGCTAAAAAAAAAAAAGCTAACCGTCATCTGAGGTTTCAGCGAGTGGCTGGTAGAGGGTCTTGCCTAGATGTTGATGGCTCCTGACTGGTCAGGATGGTGGTTGTTGAGGGTCAGAGGTGGCTGTGGCAGTTTCTCAAAATAAGACAACAGTGAAATTTGCTGCACTGATTATTTCTTTTTAAAAATTTTTTTAACATTTATCTATTTTTGAGAGAGAGAGAGAGATGGAAAGACAGAGACAGAGCACAAGTGGGGGAGGGACAGAGAGAGAGGGACACACACAGAATCCAAAGCAGGCTCCGGGCTCTGAGCTGTCAGCACAGAGCCCAATGCAGGACTCGAACTCATGAACTATGAGCTCATGACCTGAGCCAAAGTGGGCTGCTCAATTGACTGAGTCCCCCCAGGCACCTGATTGACTCTTTATTCTATGAATGGTTTCTCTGCAGCATGTGATACTGTTTGATAGAATTTTACTCAGAGTAGAGTCCATCCTCTCAAATCTTGCTGATGCTTTACCAACTAAGTTGATGAGATATTCTAAATCCTTTCTCGTATCTTCATAGCATCTTCACCAGGAGCAGATTCCATCTCAAAACATCACTTTCTTTGCTCATCTGTAAGAAGCAACTCCTCAGCCAATCAGGTTTTATCATGAGCTCAAAGCAATTCAGCCCCATCTTCAGGCTCACGGTTTCCACCACATCTACAGTTACTTCCTCTACAAGTCTTAAACTCGTGAAAGTCATTCATGAGGGATGGAATCAACTCCTTCCAAACTCCTGTTAATGTTGACAGTTTGGCTTCTTCTCATGAATCTCAAATGTTCTTACTGGCATCGAGAATGGTGAATCTTTTCCGGAAGGTTTTCAATTTACTTTGACCAGATCCATCAGAGGAATCACTATCTATGGCAGCTATTGCCGAAATTACTCATTGATCCATGAGCTCCAGAATGGATGTTCTGTTAGCAGGCATGAGAACAACATTAATCTCATTGCACATCTCCACTGGAACTCTTGGGTGACCAAGTACATTGTCAATGACGAGTAATATCTTAAAAGGAATTTTATCTTATAAGCACTGGGTCTCGATAGTGTATTTAAAATACTCAGTAAACATGTTGTAAACAGATGTGACATCATCCAGGCTTTGTTGTTCCATTCATAAAGCACAGGCATAGTCGATCTAGCATAATTCTTAAGAGCCCTAGGATTTTCACAATGGTAACTGATCACTGGTTTCAACTTAAAGTCACCAATTGAATTAGCCTTGAACAAGAAAGTCGGTCTGTCCTTTGAGGCTTTGTGGCCAGGCACTGATATCTCCTCTCTAGGTATGAAAGTCCTAGACGGCATTTTCTTCCAATATAAAGATGTTTCATCTTCATTGAAAATGAGTTGTTTAGTGTAGCCGCCTTCATTCGTTATCTTAGCTAGATCCTCTGGATAACCTGCTATAGGTTCTACATCAGTACTTGCTGCTTCACCTTGTACATTTTTATGTTATGGAGACAGCTTCATTCCTTAAACCTCATGACCCAAACTTTTCTCCTGTAGCTTCCACACCTCCCTCAGCCTTCAGAGAATTGCATTGAGTCAGGGCCTCTCACTGGATTAGGCTTTGGCTTAAGGGACCATTGTGGCTGGTTTGGTCTTCTATTCAGACCACTAAAACTTTCTCCATATCAGCAATAAGGCTATTTCACTTTCTTATCATTTATGTGTTCACAGGACTATCACTCTTGATGTCCTTCAAGAATTTTTCATTTGCATTCACAACTTCACTAACTGTTTGGCACATGAGGCCTTATTTTTGGCCTGTCTCCACTTTTGACACCCCTTCCTCACTAAGCTTAATCATTTCTAGCTTTTGATTTAAAGTGAGAGACATGTGATCCTTTCTCTCACATGAACACTTAGAGACCCCTGTAGGGTTATTAACTGACCTATTTTTAATACTGTGTCTCAGGGAACAGGAAAACCCGAGGAGAGGGATAGAGACAGGGGGACAGCCTGTCAGTGGGGCAGTCACAACATACACATCCATGAAGTTTGTTGTCTTCTATGTCTTATATGGGTGCTGTTCATGGTGCCCCCAAACAATTACAATAGTGGCATCAAGGGTCACTGATCACAGATCACCATAACAAATATAGTAAAAATTAAAAAGTTTGAAAGATTGCACAAATTACCAAAATGTGACACAAAAACACCAAGTGAGCAAATGCTACCAAAAAATGGCGCCGATAGACTTCCTCCACTCAGGGTACACACAGACCTTTAATTTGTAAAAAATGAAATATCTGTGAAGCACAAGCAATGAAGGGGAATAAAATGAGGTATACCTGTATGTCTTTATATATGGGTATATTTTCAAATTTACATAGTGGAAAAAGAAAGGAATACAGTATAAATTTTACATAAATCTGTATATGCAATGCATCCACATATGCAAATATTAAGTATGTTCACCATATGATCTCTTTCTGTTTCTCTCTTTCTGAATAATTGGAATATTAACAGTGATTATCTCTGATTTGTGAAATAGTAGAATTTTAAATTCTCCAATAAATTCAATAGTGTGCTTTTTAAACTTTCCACATATACATTTCTTTTATGCCATTAAAGAATATGTATTATTAAAATTGTGATATAAGCAAACATTCTATATCCAATGAATTAAAATGAAAGATGTTCCAGAAAAGCACAATGAATAAGAAGTATGTGTTTGCACATAAAGATCATGAGAAATTAAACATGTTATTTACTTTCTTATATTACCATATTTAATGATCATATTATATTTAACGTGTAATGCCATTCTTAGTCTCAAAAATTGCCATTGTTTGAATTTGAAAAAAAAATATTTAGGCATCTTCTGTAAGACCATTGGCGACTGAACTTAAACCTAAAATTGTTATAGTGATTCTACTATCTTCAAAGTCAAGTCAAAACAGCCCCAGAAGCTTGTTTTTTTATTTTTTATTTTTTAATTTTTAAAAAAATTTTAATGATTATTTATTTGAGAGAGAGAGAGAGAGAGAGAGAGCGAACAAGCAGGCAAGGGGTAGAGAGAGAGGGAGGAAGACACAGAATCCGAAGCAGGCTCCAGGCTCTGAGCTGTCAGCACAGAGCCCGACGCAGGGCTCGAACTCATGAACTGTGAGATCATGACCTGAGCTGAAGCTGGATGCCCAACTGACAGAGCCACCCAGGCGCCCAGAAGCTTGTCTTTTTAAATGGTTTATTGTTCTATTTACATTTCTTATCACAAGTTAGCATGATTTCTGTATTTGCTTTTATGGAATGAAAAATCCAATTTAATGAAGATTATGTTGTTGATAATAATAATTTTAATAATAATTTTAAGAACTCATTAATTGAGAAGTATCCTGGAAGTGCTCTTTTAATCATTATCTTATAAATAAAGAATCTGAAAGGCTTCATTATTTGCATATCAAATTATTTTTGGAAGCCTCTTCTTTTTTTCCCTAAATTAGTCTGCATCCATGGGAGGCTTTAATTCATCTTTTCAGTATGGAATATAATCAACATGTTTCTGATCATTGCAGTAAAAGTGTACACAGAGGAATTTATTTGAGGCAAAGCAAAAAAGCCCCAGTATACTTACTTAGCTATCTTTTATTTTGCTTTCATTTTGACCTAATTACAGAACATGCTCAGAAGTCTATAATTATATAATGACCTTGCATCTATTTCAGCTGATACATGGTTCATGTATGTTTCATTGGTCACACATCTAACAGATATTATTTCTAAGCAATATTTGGGCAGCATGTACTATCCCTCCTAAAGCTGAGTATACTGAAATCTCAGGAATACATTTCATAAATTTTAAAAAGCTAAAATACTCTAAGGGTGCCTCGGTGGCTCGGTCAGTTGGTTGTCCAACTCTTGATTTCCACTCAGGTCATGATTCCTGGGTCCTGGGATCCAGCCCTGCAATGTCCTCCACCCTGAGCCTGGAGCCTGCTTGAGGTTCCCTCTCTCTCTCCTTCTGCCCCACCCTCACTCGCGCCCTGTCTCTCACTCTCTAAAATTAAAAAAAATAAAAAACAAAAAAGCTAAAATACTTTAATGCTTAAAAACATGCTGAAATTCTTTTGGATTATTCATCACAATAGCTCCTAGATTATGGACTTAATTCTGCAATACCTATTGTATGGTTTGTCTAAAGAAAATTTAGATGTTTCTTAGAAATAGACCCTGGAAAGTCCCATGACCCTGAATAGCAGAACTGAAATATTTGAGCAGCACGGGGGACCAACGTGGGCAGAGTAGAATAAGCAAGGAGGAAGTGGTAACAGAAGAGGCTGTGTACGTGTGAATGGGGTGTGGCTGTGCAGAGCACTGATGTCCAGTAGAAATGTGAGATGAGGAATATGCATAAGTTTAAACTTCTAGTATCCACATTAAATATATAATCAAAATAAGATGCAGTTCATTTTAATAATACATTTTATTAATGTAATGTATTATAGCAAAAGTAAAATCATTTTGACATGTAATTAATTCAAAAAATTATTAGCGGGATCATACACACACATATATGTATGTATACATATGTGTGTATGTATGTAGGTATATATGTTTCTACTAAATTTTCAGTACCTTGCCATTTGGACTAGCCGTGTTATACAAAGATATAGATTCTTGACTATAGTCCAAGTGAAATGGAAAGCCTATGAAGACTTTGGGGCAGAAAGGTGGCACTGTCTTTCTCTGTCTCTTAGTACAGTGGAAAAAATAAAACAATGGGTCAAGAAATAAATGAAATCAGTAAAGTCACAACAAATAAACATACAAAAATAAGTTGTGTTTCTATATACTAAAAACAAACAATCTAAAAAGAAAATTAAGAATGGGATGCTTGAGTGGCTTAGTCAGTTAAGCATCCAACTCTTGGTTTCACTCAGGTCACGATCTCTAGGTTGCTGGCTTCGAGCCAGGAATCGGGCTCTGTGCTGACAGCACAGAGCCTGCTTGGGATTTTCTTTCTTCCTCTCTCTCTGCCCCTTCCTCCTTCTCCTGCCCTCCCTCCCTCCCCCTCCTCTCAAAATAAATGAATAAATAAACTTCAAAAAGAAAATTGAGAAAACACTCTCATTTTTAAAAGCATCAAAGAGAATACAATACTTAGGAGTACACTAAACCAAGGAGTTGAAAAACATACAATGAAAATGATAAAACATTAATAAAAGAAATTAAAGAAGATGCATCAAAAGAAAGGCATCCTGTCTTCATGGATTAGAAGAACTAATATTGTTAAAATGTCCATACTACCCAAAGCAACCTACAAATTCAATGTCACCTTCATCAAACTCCCAATGGCATTTTTTACATAAGTACAAACACAATCCTAAAATTCATATGGAACCACAAACAAAAGACCTCATAGCTAACAAAACCTTGAGAAAGAGCAAAGCCAGAGATCTCATACTCCTTGGTTTTGAAATATATAAAAAAGCTTCAGTAATTAAAACGATTCCACACAGACATAAAGACAGACATAATGGAAAAAAATGGAAGGAAAAGAGAGCCTAGAAACAAACCATTCCAATATAGTCAGAAGACCTTTGACAAAGGTGCAAAGAACATACAAGAAAAGGAGAGTGTCTTCGACAAATGGTCTTGGGAAAACTGGCTATCCACATGTAAAAAAAAAAAAAAAAAAAAAAAATTAGATCCCTATCTTTCACTATCCACAAAAAATCAACTGAAAATAGATTAAGGACTTAAATATTCGGCCTTAAACTGTAAAACTTCTAGAGAAAACAGAGGGAACGCTTGACACTACTCTTTTAAGTTAAAAAGTTAAAATCAGGGGCATCTAGGTGGCTCAGTCGGTTAAGCATCCAACTTAGGCTCAGGTCACAATCTCACGGTCCCTAGGTTCCAGCCCTGCTTCTGGCTCTGTGCTGACAGCTCAGAGCCTGGAGCCTGCTTGGGATTCTGTGTCTTTCTCTCTCTCTGCCCCTCCCCAGCTTACGCTGTCTCTCTCTCTCTCTCTCTCTCTCTCTCTCTCTCTCTCTCAAAAAAGAAAAAAAAATTAAAATCACAAGTTTGAGTGGAAAGTTTGCACACGTGTGTTGTGTTTATTTTGCAGTTAGAAAAGAAAACTGTAAGATTCCAGAACGAGCTGGCCCTTGAAATCAACCTCCTGTTTAGGCCCGCCCCGTTCATTTACGGCTCTGTACCTAGTAATTAGCTCACAGGCTATGCTGGATAAAGGTCAGTTACCATTAAAATTCCTTTTTAAGACAGAGAAATTTTTCTTACTTTGGTAACCACTCGAAAAGAAATGTTTGGGCTATAAGATAAGAGGAAGACTTTAGGAAATCTAATACAAAACCTGGGTTTTTTTTTCAATAAATATATAATAGAAGGATAATAAATAGGGTGAAGACACAAATCCTATGTATGTTTGTTAGAAAGGTTTTCTGAAAAGATATAATTTATGGGAAATTTGAAACCAGAAGTGGTTTAAGCTATGTGAAGATTTCTGGGAGTAAATTTTCAACTAGAGAGAATAGTATGTGTGACAGCATAGTTAGAAAAAGCTTGACATTTTTCATGGCTCATGACTCACAATATATCTGGAAGTAGAAATTATGGTGCTAAATGTATAAATAAGATAAAGATGTAAATTTTCCAAAAAAGCTCATTTAAATAACTAAATTTTTCTAACATAAGTATATCTAGTTTAAATAATACTTTATTCTTATTCATTTATTTATCAGTAACTGTTAAACAATCTTATATGAAGGTATGTAAGACATCTTCAATTTGAAAAAACTTAATACATGATTGTTTGTTTATTTATTTGTTTTCAAGTAGGCTTCATGCCCAGCATAGAGCCCAACACAGGGCTCAAACTCATAGCTCTGAGATCAAGATCTGAGCTGTGGGTACCTGGGTGGTTCAGTTGGTTAAGCATCTGACTCTTGATCTCAGCTCAGGTCATGATGCTCAGTCATTCAGTCATGATCTTGGAGTTGTGTGTTCGAGCCCTGCATTTACATGCTCGGCGTGGAGCTTACTTAAACAAAAACAAAAAAAAAAAAAAAAAAAAAAAGAAGAAGAAGAAGAAGTCTGAGCTGAGATTGAGTTGGATGTTTAACCGACTAAGTTACCCAGGTACCCCTAATTTTTTTAAAAAATGTTTTATTATATAAATTAGAGCATACAATAATTGATCATATTGGTACCTAAAAGAGGAATATTATTTGCATTTTCTAGCTTTTGGTGAGGATTTTAGAACTCTCACAGTGAAAAAAAAAGATACAACCATACAACCAGACATGATTTATAAAAATATGTATTATAAATATCCCATACATATTAAAATGGAGCTAAATAAAATATATTTTAGCATATAAAGGAATAAAACAGTGAAGATGAGACAAGGCTAACATTTTTTAATTTTTTGAAAAATATATTAATTCCAATCCATATTTGTCAATCAACATATATAAGGTTCCTTTTAAAAACTGAGTTTTATTCTCATATTCTTCACATTCAAAGATCTGTACAGGATTTAAAAATAGGGGCCAAAAGAAGACAGTCAACTGGTGAATGTCTAAAAGTACTTATGTAAAAAGTCAAAAAACACAAAAAAATCATTATCTGAAGATAATGAACCTAGAAACTCCACGAAGAGAAATGGAAACTTTTAGAACAATAGATGCCATACAGTTTAAGGATATATAACAAACATAAAAAGCATTTTTCCTCACATTCTAACATAAAAAATATATTTTAAATAAAATATGAAAAATCTCCCTTACAATTGCAATAGATTGGAAATTTGATTCATTTGTAAAACGCACTTGAATCTCAAAATTCTAGAGATTTTTTTAAAATCTTTTTTAACCTTTATTTCTTTTTGAGAGACAGACAGAACGTGAGTAGGGGAGGGGTAGAGAGAGGGAGACACAGAATCTGAAGCAGGCTCTAGGCTCCAGGTGTCAGCACAGAGCCCGACTTGGGGCTCAAACTTAGGAACAGTGAGATCATGACCTGAGCCGAAGTCAGCCGCCCAACCGACTGAGCCACCCAGGTGCCCCTCAAAATTCTAGAGATTTTAATCACCAGCTTTATACCTCATCATTTTGTCCCCCGACAAAAACGAGATATAAATTGTAGAACTTAAAGTAAAAACTTTTAAATTTTTAAATTTCAAACTTTATCTATACAGCAAACTTGAGTATATAAATATATATATATATATATATATATATATATATATATATATATTTGCTCCACTTGAGAGCACGTGTTTCAGCTTTATCCAAGTTACTGCATGAAGCTGTAGTTTGCTTATTTTCTTTGGTCTTTTCAAGCTCTGGAATAATAGAGCTAAATATAAAACCAAATTTATTTAAATAACCTTTAATAAATTTATGAGGCACTAAAATAAACAAATCTGTCATCAAAAGACAACCTTTGGCAATACAAGCCACAGAATGAGAGAAGATGTTTGCTATGTATACAATCAAAAAGACTTGCCTCTAGAATATTTAAAGAGCTCCTACTAACCAAAAACAAAATGACAGACAGCCTCAGAGAAATACAGGCAAATATTTAGACACATACTTCACAAAAGAAGAAATCCAAATGGTAATATATTATGAACAGATGCTCAATTTTCTGAGAATCACAGTGGTGGATGCTCAGTATGTATTTTTGCACAGCCAGTAAATTGGCAAAATTTAAGACTGAATAAAAAGGAAGTGTTTTTGAAGATGTGAAATAAGAATTCTCATATATTGCTGATGGAATGCAACTTAGTACAACTACTTCAGAAAATCATTTTAAATAAGATCAAAGATTATATATATACATATATATAAAACCTGTAACCAATCTACTTGTTTATAGATACATATGCTAGAGAAATTCGTGTAAAGGAGCATCAGGGTATAATTTCCATTGCTGCATGATTTGTAAAGGCCCCATATTGGAAGTTATTCAAATGTTCATCAAAACTAGAATGGGTAGGTTTTGCCATATTCAGACAGTTGAATCCTATAGTGTAAATGTTAAGATTGCTAATAATATGGAATATTTACTGAGTGCTTTCTCAGTGTAAAGTGACCTACTAAGGACTTGCATTTATTTGCTCATTCGAACCTTACAGCAAGTATCAAAGGTAAGTACATTATCCCCATTTGATTCATAACCCAAATCAAGGTACACAGTGCCTAAGCAACTTTCCTAAGGTTATAAAACTAACAAATATGATAAAAATGTGGGAAGTCTAACTTTAGATCTCTTGCTTTTAATTGCTGTACCTTACAGCTTAATTGCATGCACATGTGTAATGAGACTGGGCCTCTCTGATTAAGTGTGTACCAATCAATGTACCTTTTCTGGATTAAAATTTGACTGTGTTAAAGAATTTTAAAGTGTGCATGCCATCTAACATAATAAGTCTTGTCTAAAAATCAGGCATAACAACTATTCAGAGCTATAGTTAAATGTGTACGACAGTGTTTGCTTTCTGCAGAAGGAATGAGTACATGTCATTTCTAGAATAAATATAGTGATGGGTTGTAGGCACTCAGGTAACCTGTAATCACTGGATTCGCCATATTTTAACAGGGAGCAAATAATCTTAAATAAGGGCATGTGGTTTATAGTATGTGGCTATATTTTAATACCTCATATAGCCAAGCCTTCTATAATAGATGGTGGGATGAATGGATATGCATATCGTCAATGGAATAAAATAATTTGATTAGTGACAGGTGATTATCTCCAATTCCAGCATTTTATCATTAATAATAATAATAATAATAATAAATGAGTATCAGTTTGAAGGGTCTGACCTTGGCATTTTTCTTTGATATATTATCAGATATTTCAGGAGAAATGAGTGACATGTACATCAAATTTAGGTTTTACAAATGGGAAGAGACTGTGAAAATTCTAGATGATAAAAATCCAAATTCGAAAATATTTTGACAGGATGGATAAAGTTGAATCAAATGAGAAGACAATTAAGAAGAATTAATGTCTGGTCTTCACTCATATTCCATCTCTACTCCTACTGCACTCCATTGTCCCCCCAAAAGAAAAAAAAAGTGTCTATGTCAAGTGGAATTCATCTTCTTTTGAAAAACAAAATATTAGACGCTTTTGCTGACATGGTCAAATGAGCCATTAAATTAGATATCACGGTCAATCTTTAATGTTGTTTTACACATATTTTTGGAGTGTCCTCATCCAGTTCTGTGGCTTCAACTTTTATCCACATGTTGATACCTCCCACATATAATAGCCTGAAATTGTATTCTATTTTCAGACCTCAGCATACAAGTGTCTAAGGATTACAGTGGGATTTATTTCAGATACTTCAAATATAAAGTTTCTGTCCAAATAGTGCCTACTACATCTGCCCCCTCTTTAATTTCTATTCATGGTTATAGCATCATTTTATTATATATGCTACAAACTTAATCACCTTTATATTCCCAATTTCCCTTCCCTTGCATACCATCCACCACTAAATGCTAAATAGCCTCTTTTAAACCCATTCTTCCTCTTTATCTCACATTAATTTAAACCCTCAGGGACTCCTAGTGTTCCTGCCTCCATCAGCCCCCATGTTCAACCTAGTCTGGAAGCCATCATGGCAGTGAACTTTCAGAAATATAAAATCTAAGGAGGACAGTTCCTGATAAACATATTTTCACCTCCTGGTCCATTCTCTCCTCCTTCCATTAGCCTCAAATTAACTTCAATTCACATCTCCCGAGGGATTGCCTCAGCTGCAGAGAGAGAGAGAGAGAGAGAGAGCTCACAAAAGTACTCCCTAGAATGTCCTAAATCCAATAAAAGGTTCTATCACCTCATTTTGGGACAATTCTAAGAGATCAATTTATACCCAGAGCCCATATGGCTGGTCAAGATGTAGAACCCATATCACATCTTGTCTTCGCCCACTGCCCGTTCTTGCTTTCCTTCTCTTGCACGGCTATGAGCCCAAAGGTCCTCCCCAATATTATCTTGCATGTTGTAAATGTGTTTCAGAGTCGGCTTCCACTGTGGCGGTATAGGCTTGAGAATTTGAAAATTCTCTGCAATGGTTATTCCAACTTGCCATGTGTTTGTGATCGTTAGTGTCTCATATGAGGAAGTATGTTAACAAACAGGAATGCATTTTCCACAAAATTATCATCAGACTAAACCAACACATGAGTCCTAGAGAAAACAAAACCAAAATGGCTCTCCTGGATTTTGGAAATATTACTACAGACAAAGGTAATAGCCAAGGGCTAGTCAGGAGACAGAAACCCTATCAATTATGTTAATAGACTATAACTTAAAGGATTGTCAATTATGCATAAAAATATGCTAACTAGGGGACTAAGGAGGAAAAAAGAGAAAATTAAGGGAACAGAATGGGAGTAAAGCAGAAAACAGCTACCGCACCTAGAGTAAGGGTGAAATTGTTAACACTCAGGTGTTCAGATGAGAGGCACCAAGAAGCTCACGCGGCCCTCTGAGAAGATGGCTGTTCTCCTGACGCTGGAGGCTCTGCCCAAGAAGGGAAGCCAGTGAGGCTGAGGAGGCTGTGCTAGCCACCAGCCTGGTGCTGCTGCTGTCTCTTCAGCGCTGAAAAGCCCGGCTCTGGGAGTGCTGGAGAAATTGTGGAGTGGGTTCAAATGCTCCCACATGAACCTCACTGCCCTGATAGAACAGAAGCACTGGTTGGTGCCAACAAGAGCAAGCCAGTGAGGGAAAACAGCTAGAAGTAATGTCCTTTTCTGCTTTGGTTTGCCGTCTCCCCTCTCAACCCCTACCCCCAACTGGCAATGCAGAAGTCTGGTGTCACAAAGTCACATTTAGAAGGGTAGCTTTGAAGCCAGAAGAATAGCTAATTAATTATGGGCTCTCAGGATGCTCCAGAAATGCAGCCAAAGAAAAACTCGTAGTGAGGGAAGAACATCTATTCCCCTTTCCTCATGCTTCTTCCATGGGAAGAAGTTGAGCTCCAGCTCCATTCTTCATCTTTCAATCACCCCTCCCTTGGAGAAGAACCATCACTTCTCTGGCAGGTGAGTTTCGGAGGAATCGAGCACAGTTGACCACACCATCCCTGGTGTCTCATGGTACGTGCATCCTTTGGATGCATTCTCAGCTAACTCATGAGGAAAACTCACCAGGACAGGCCATTCCTCGGGGGGGGGGGGATGGGGGGGCAGAGTCTGTGTGGATCTCCTGGGACTAAGTGAACGTGTTTAATGCAGTGGAAGAATTATTAGAACATCTGTGTGATCACATTAGCTTCAAGCCATACCCTACAATCTAGTTTCACCTTTAACACAGCTAATATTTTGAGTTTGCCTGACTCTATCTTGTATCCCAACTCGTTCAGAGTTCAGATCAGAAGAGGGGGACAAAGATGTTATTTACTGGTCTTTTAAATGTCCATACTTACTAATAACTAAACATTTCCAATTTTTCAATTACCACGGATGCCAAGAACTCCTTTCTCTTTGAAGTGCTCCTATGAACCCACCTAAATCACATTTCCATTTGTAGAATTGTTTTGCCCCCGCTCCGGAAAGTTTCCGTGCCTCAAACCAGATTCAGGTACACTGTCCCTACAGTCTACCCAAAGAAGGAAGAAGACACCATAGTGAAATCATATACATTTCTCAGGAAGTGAAAATCTGGAATTTTTGACTAAGTAAACTAGGGAGAAAAACATGCAAATATATAGTGAAATCGCTTTACCTCTCTGCTGAAAACTATCTTCAGAGTTCTACCAGCCTCTCAAAATGCACCCACAGTGTTCTTGCAATTAATCAGTATTTCAAAATTTCAAAACACACATTTGTAATGAATGGAATATTCAAACTAACAGTAGCTAAAAGGATAGTGTATAAAAGGTGACTGGATATGAAGTAGGTTCACTTTAGTGAGTAATCTTTTGCTATCTTACATTGGGTTTGACTTTTTATGGGTCATTAATATTAGTAAGATCAACATGATTAAATCTTTGTATGCTGCACTCAATACTAACCCTATATATAAAGAGATTAAAGATTTTTTAATCTCAGACATGAATCACTGAATTGCACTATATTCATTTCCACCCTGAAAGGGCATCAAAGTGATCTGAGATCTGTGATCTCAAAGCAATTGAAAATATTAGATAATGAAGCCTTACCTCGGAACCATATGAATACTATCCCTCTCATTTTCCTGAATTACGTCAGGCAGAAAAATGAGAAATTTAACATGATCTATTTAAAAACACAAAAATAATAAGAATTTTAATGCAATTAAATTTCTATAGCCCTGCTATGTGTTCCCCTCTTGTGTTTTTATGCACGAAGCTATTCTTTCCATTCCAGTGACAGATATGAGTCCAAGTAGTAAATTGAACATCCCTCTTTTATTAGAGCATCTTTGTTATTATAAGTAAAATTGAGCTGGCTCTCATTCAAATCTTCTGTGTCTATGAAACAAGGTTCAGTCATGCATTAAATGAAGGTTTCAAATAACATTATGCTGGGAATTTCTTACATGTTAAACACCAATAGTTTTCTTTCAATATGTTTATTGGCATAACAGTATATGCAATAATAAAATATAATAAAATTTTATAATGCTTCATTCATACCAATAAGCTCCCTCAGCCAGCAGTTCTTCAAACGGTGAGTATAAAATTAATAAAGAGAATGAATGTGTGCAAGTGGTGTATAAAAGATGTGAAAGGCTGAAAATATTAAGCAATAAGGTATATGCCAGATCTGATTCCCTTGGCATCAGTACCAGTGCTTTAAATGTAGCTTTGGAAAAATGAATTTTCAAGGATTTGGAAACAGCTATGTGCAGGTGACAAAGAGGAAAGAAAAAAAGGATGAAAGGTAGACACAAAAGATTTGAATTGCTCTTTCAGATGGAAAAGACAGAAGCTGTTGAGATAATATGATGTGAAAGTTTCTCTGCCCAAATGTAAAACTCTGCAGCGTGTACACCCCGAGATGAATCCCTTTAGGCCCCCGGAAGGCTCTGGGGAATTTCCATGATCACAAAGAGAGACACAATCATAACTGATGACACAATTACAAGAATCAATTCATAAGAGATTGAAAGCAAAGTCACTCTAAAAGGCACACACAGGAAATGCCTGAATGGGTAATTGGTAAAAGCATCAACAAAGGAAGAAGAGGAAACAAATGCACAGAGAAGTTAGTAAAAAATGAACTTCATGATTATACCTGGATCTAGATGTTTGGGATAATATTAAATATAGCTATAACTACCAAATGACACAATAGCATTGTAAAAAGCTTACAGTATATTCTCTTCGTAAACTAGTCTATCAATGTACTATAATTGATTTTTGTTATACAATTAACTGGCTTCACAGCTGTGCTGGTAACAGTCTAGCCCCTGAATTGGTCTGAGCAATTACTGTAAAGCTAGATCTAGTTATTTGCAAACATTCTATTTTCAATTTTCTCTGGAGGGAATAAGCCATTTTGAAAGCTTAAATTTTTCAGGTGCTAAGAAATCTCATATTCAATAATATGGTAGTAGGGAAGTTATATTTGCTAAATTCCAGGAGCATCTGCATTCTCACACACGGATTTATTGTTTTCCTTTTGAACTTATTTATCTGATGTAGGGGTTACAGCAGTTCAGTTGAAAAGGAGAATAAAACAGTTACCATAAAATGGCCCAATGCTCCCCAGAGTCAGCAAAGAAAAAATGAAAAGAGAAAGAGAGAGAAAAACAATTTGCTAAACTGATCATAGAATGATTTACCAGTCAATCAAAGAACACTTTACTGCAATGCAAAGGGATTTCAAAGGCAGATGAATTACACCAAGATTGTTTTCTTTATTTGCATTGCAAAAAAACAAAAACGTAGATCACAGTTTTCTATAAGGAGCTTCATAATTTTGTAATTTTCTACAGCCTGAACTTTTATTTTGACACAAGGGCCATGTTCATCTGAAGACAGTCACTCAGGTACTTTCCAAGTGTGCCACTGAGAAATTGAAATTAGAAATAATATATTGCCAGATGCTACAGTCTAAGGAGTCTTGTAAAAAGCAGTACTCAGGTGTCACTTTGAAGAACACCTGTTAGACATTTGAAATGAAATGCTATTTGAACATTTTAACTTGTAAGCATGATTTCTGATTTATTATAATTCACGACTGTTGCACATAGGAACTTTTCCTAGTCAGCTAAAGACATGTCACTTTCTGATGCTCACTTTGTAGAAAGAGTGACTCATGATAGCTACGGATAACATTTCATTGGTGTCGAAATATGCCGAGTAAATCCCTCATGTTGGGTTTCTGCTCTAGAAGTTTGACGCGTCAGAATTTGGAAATGAATAATCTTTTAAAAATATTTAACTTTGGGGGCACCTGGGTGGCTCAGGTGGTTGAGCGTCCCACTCTTGTTTTCGGTTCAGGTCATGATCTCACAGCTCATGAGTTCAAGCCCCACATTGGGCTCTGCACTGTCAGTGTGGAGCCTACTTGGGATTCAGTCTCTCTGTCTCTCTCTGCCCCTCCCCTGTGTGCTCTCTCTGTCTCAAAATAAATAAATAAACTTAAAAAAAAAGGCATCTGAAAAATATTTGATTTTGTAATCCTTTAGTGCTGAAATCTTAGAAGAGAATAGGGCATTTTGATCTACTACCAAGAATATGCTGTGTCATTTATAAGGGGAGACATGTAACTTGAGAAAAACTTGCAATAATTGTAATTGTTTCCTATGTTTTTACCTGAATGAGCCATACAGTTCCATTTAGATAAGAACATAGGAAACAATTATCATATACATATCATGTATATCATGTATATGATATAAATACTGTCTAATTTTAGAAACAAACTCAGTTTTCACTAGGTCAGTTTTTGAGGTTAAAGATGGAAGTATCTTGGGGTGCTGAACTGGCTCAGTCGGTGGAGCGTGTTACTCTTGACTGTAGGTTGTAAGTTTGAGACCCATGTTGGGTGTAGAGATTACTTAAAAACAAATTCTTTAAAAAAAAGTCTCTTAAATTTCTTGATTGGCAGTTGTTTAACTGGGTGCACTATCACTTTGTTTTTGTTTTTTATTTTTGTTCTTTAATTTTTTTAATTGCTATCTTGACCTAATTTTTGAGACCCTGGATAGAGGCTGATCAGTTCCTCTTTCTGAATAGCTGATAACGTCCACAATCCAAATATCTCCTAACTAGACCTTTACCTTCTGCGCCGCCCTGCATACACCAGCCCTAGCCACTCTGGGGCCAGGTACCAGACCATTAGTGACAGTCCCCCTGCTCTTGGAGTCCTCAAAGTTATTTAAATATGGAAACCACTGGAGGCTCAAACACCTGGGAAACCCCACCCTGTTTGCCACACCTAAGATGCCCCAGAGCGGCTTGCTGTTCTCTTGCTCCCGGGCACCCCTGTGGGCCCTTGCCCAGCACACTGCTCTCCTTTGTAGCTGCAAGAGAGAATTCTGCCTTTCCTATGAGAGTCCCACCAGCTCACTATCAAAAGTATCATTGAATCTTACAAAACACTGGGTAAAGTCTTTCATTACTGTCTTGTGTCTCCTCAAAGGAAATCTGAAGTTCTATTAACTAAACCTTAAGGGTTCCTATGTGAAGAACGAAGGTGATGAGAAACAAGGTAAGTTACCAACGGTTTTGAGTTTGTGTCTTTTGACACCAGTCTATTGTATAAGGAAAACATTAATAGTTCCTTCCTTCCTTCCTTCCTCCAACCCTCCTTTCCTTCCTTCCTTCCTTCCTTCCTTCTATTCTAGACCACATCTCATGGGCCTCCCCAAGGTCCACACTCAGGCACTCCGGCCTTACCATCAAAGGCATTTAGACCATTGGGAATTTATCCTATGGTGGCCATTTCTGCTCTCTGCAGTCACCACACGAAGCCCAGGACAGGCAGTCCTTCCTCAAGCTCCAGTGTCACATTGTAGACGACTCTTTCCCATCTTGACCACTTTCTGAGACTTTCCACTGTGCCCTCTGGAACTCAACGGAGCTTCATCAGAAAATTCCTCATACTTTCAGTTCTTTTTCTAATATGCCCTTCATCTTCTTCTTCTGACCCCTTGACTCTCCCCTAAGGTGTGATTCCTGCACCTCTCCAAGAAACATGTATTTCCAGGCTCAGGACTTATTGCTTGGGTTTATGGTATGTGTATGCCCCACTCCACTTTGATTCTTCAAATCATGTTCTATCCCTCTTCCTTCAAACCATCCAGCTTTTATTTTGTGCTGTAAGATTGTATCACCTGCTATTCTTTTTGAAAACATCTACCTCACCCTTCAACACTATCCTGGAGTCCACATAGATCCTATTTTCTGGCTCCATTTATTTTTGTCTAGCATACTCCTTCTTAACTTTTAGTTATTTCAATATCAGACCATCAATACTCCAACATCAATGTCCCTCAGATGGTTGATGTGTCATCCATAGAAATTTAGCACTTCCCTTCCCCCCAGGGGCATACCTTAGACCTTGGTCATTTCTGAAAGCCATATCCCATCCATAATTGCAATGTCATGTCTCCCTCCCTATGATCCCCCATTTCCATTTTTTTCCAGGGGACCACCTCTTACTTTCACTTCAATATGCTGTCAAGTAAGACCTGCAGTCCATTTATCCTCTCACCTTTTCTCAGCTTTCCTCCAGTCTTGTGACCACACTTTCCTTCAGGTCAGTGTAGACACAAAGTCCACCAACTAAATCACTGTGGTGCATACATTATTCACTCTCTTGCTTGCCAATTCTGTCATCCTATTGCCTAGCAAGGCAATCATCCTAGTTGGGTCCAATTTTTCTACAACTCTGTCACGAAAACAGCACAGAGGAACATGTCTAGAGAAAAAATACACAGAGAAGTCCAGGATCACATTAAATCCGTGAGCCCTAACTTTCTGTGTTGAGCTCTCTCCATTCACAGAAGACCACTTCATATCTTCTCTCTATTCACAAATTCAAGATCTCTGCTCTTGGCATTCTCAGCCTTATATTTCATGTAGACAATAAAAACTATCAGGACTAGACCAAGCCACACTTCTACCACCACACATGCTCATCTAACTGTACCTTTGCCTTTACTTTTGATTTAGAAATGTGGTCCCACAGTCTATATAATCATAACCCTCCTTCCTGTGCACTAAAATATGTCTCATCCTGCCTCAGTAAGGGCTTTTCCCTAAGAACTGTCCCCTTTCTATCATATAAAACAGCAATGGTATTCAAGAGTTGCCTGGTCTCCTTGCCCACATTCCCTTTCCTCCTCTTCTCTCTTGAACCCTGCTCAATCGGATTTCCACCCTCATTGTTCCACTGAAGTTGGTCTTCTCAAAGTCATCAGTGGACTAAGCTGCTAAATATAGTGATCAGTCATGCGGCTTCATTTCATTTCATTACATCCATGAAGGCATTTGAATGAATTAGTCAGTTGTGTTTTTCTTCCTAGAAATACTTTCCTCACTTGCATTCTAAATACCAGATTCTCCCAATTCTATTCTCTTTGTGCTTTTTTTCTTCCCCTCTCCTCAGCTTCCTTTGGTAACCTTCCCTCATCTCTGCATATTTGAAGTTAGATAAGTAGGTCAGTCCACACTCATCTTCTTTAGTTTCTATACACTCATTCTGTTGCTGAGCTCATCTCTTACCATCAGTTTAAAGATGCTAAAGATTTTCAAATTATGACTCCAGTATAAACCTAATTGGACTCTGTATTTTATATTTACTCTCAACATTACATCTTGGATATATGACAGATCTTCCAAAGTTATCAGATTCTCAATCTACTGTGCCAACTTTTTGTTTTGTTTTCTAATTTTCTCATTTCTATCAAGGAATACTCCACTTCAATAATTGCTTAGGTGAAAAAACTTTACCTCTAAAGAATTCTGTTATTATCTACATCGAGTCCATATGAAATTCGATTTTCATAATATGTGCAGACCTTCACCATTTTGCACCATTGCTACACAATGAATATTTTTTCATTTTGATTGTTTGCAACGCCTTCTAAATGATCTCCTTGCTTCTGCCTGCCTTGTCTCCCTGTCCCCCATACCCCCAGTTTACTCTCTACACATGAGCCAAAGGGATTCTTTAAAAATGTAAAATGGAGCGGGGGGACATCTAGGTGGCTCAGTCTGTTAAGCCTCTGACTTCGGTTCAGGTCATGATCTCATGGTTCATGAGTTTAAGCCCCGCTTGGGGCTCTCTGCTGACAGCTCAGAGCCTGGAGCCTGCTTCAGATTCTGTGTCTCCCTTTCTCTCTGTCCCCCCCTCACTGTCTCTCTCTCAAAAAATAAATAAAACATTTTAAATATAAAATTGGGGCACCTGGGTGATTCGGCTGAACACCCAACTACTGATTTCAGCTCAGGTCATGATCTCACTGTTTATGGGATCCTGCCCAGCAAGAGGCTCTGTGCTGACAGTGTGGAGCCTGCAAAGATCAGTTTATTGCAATGTTCTTCCAAAGGCTCCACTAACCTGTCCTTCTACCTCTCTCTCCTCCCCACTCTGCCCCTAACACACTGGCCTGGGTTGCACATTCACCGTGTGGGATATGCTCTTCTCAGGGGTGGCTGCAGGGCTCACTCACTCATCTCCTGTGGTTATCTGCTCGAAGAGAGCATCTATAATAAGACCTTTCTTAATCCCTAATTCAACTTTAAATTACCTATCTCTCACCACTCAACTCAAACATTTCCATTTCTTTTCCTGATGTATTATTGGCATAGCCTCTTGCGAAGCACACATTTTACTTGTTTAATTATTTTCTGTTATTCTTTCTCCACATTTCCCTTAGCCTGTAGCCTAGACCTCCTACAGAAAGAGAATTTTGTTCTTCGGATTAACTCTTACACCCCCAGCACTTAGAAAACTGCAAGGCACTCAGTAAATATTTAATCACTACATTTTCATTTCAGGATTTTTGTGACTTAACTGTAATTTGGCTTCCCACTTTGATATACTTTGTTCTTCTGGACGAGGTTAAAATTCCAGCTTTCAAAAATATTCACTGAGTAGTAGATCCTTTTGCTTGTTTTGTTTTTCCTTTTGCCTGAAAGAAACACTAACCCCCTATCCTTTGCCTTATTTCTAATTTTACATTTTTTCCTATATTTCAGATTGTATCTGCTTCATAAATATTTTTCTTCCACTAAATTTAACTACTCTTTTAACTTTCATAATTGTAATATTTTCTGCAGCATTTTAGGGTATTTTCATAGCGTAATCCCTTTTTTTCCCTGATCCTTCCTAAAGTGACTATTTAGGACAATAGATTTATTATAAACTATTTTTATACATTTTAATGTATGTATTGATTCAAAAGCATACACTCAGGCACTTCTAGAACTTAGGAAATAATCTACATCAGGTACTGATGAATGAATAATATATAGAAAAGACAAATATATAACTCTCTCTCAAGGATGCAAACTGACATGTAGAGTAATAAATAATTTTATTTATTTCATGGCACAAAGGAGGAGGTAGTAAATTTTCTCCTTTGTGCTATCTCATCTATCTTTATGATTTAAAGAGAATGATTCTACATGAAATGTAAGTTTTCCTTCTTTCACTTATAGTACCTTTGAATTGTTAATTCCAAGCTAATGTTAAAACAAAAATCATCATCAATAACAATAAACAGGATATTACTAATAAATTTATGCACAATACTATACATGCCTTTATTCAATATTAACAGCAAATTTAAATTATTAGTGAATAATTTAATAGCTATTGTGCTCTGTATTTTAGAAGACAAAAACCTCCAATCTTAATAACAGCTCATATCAATTTCCAGCATTGCACAACTTCTTTCTTACCTGTAGGTAACGTTAAAATAGGATGAATCATGGTAGTTCTTATACATGAGTGTACTGAAAGTCAAGATGTAGGTTTTTAATTTAAATTTGAGTGCTGTATTTCTTAGGTAATCCCCTTGCTAAAAATTTTTAACCATGTTGAAAAAGTGAGAAAATAGTATGGAATTATCTGCAAGGATTCCCAATGAACACTGAAGATGCAACATGAAGTCTTGGAAAAACAATACAGTAATCAAAGAAAAATGTGAATTTTTCTGTGTTGTCTAGCATTCCCTCTATGGCCTCAATGACACTTTTTATACCTGATGTTCGTGTCCCGATCTATAAAACACAAAAACAGCACCAAATGGAGAGTTCTTTTGATGATTAAATAAGAAAATGAAATAAAGCTCATCCCTTCAGGTGTTGACCAAAATGTTTGTTATTTTCACCTGAGTCTTATGATACAAAATATAATTACATCTTTCAGGCACCTGGGTGGCTCAGTTGGTTAAGTATCAAACTCTTGATTGATTTTTTGAACTCTTGATTTCTGAACAGGTCGTGATCTCACAGTTCCTGGGCTCAAGCCCCGTGATGGGCTCTGAGCTGACAGGACAGAGCCTGCTTGGGATTCTCTATCTCCCTCTCTCTGCCCTCTCCCGTGTGTACACACTCTCCTTCTCTCAAAATAAATACATAAACTTTAAAAAAGTATATATGTGTGTGTGTGTGTGTGTGTGTGTGTATATATATATATATATATATATATATATATATAGTTACATCATAGAATGCCCCCCCCTCACCCTGCAGCTTCTCAGACCTCACTTTTGCCCTGGTTACCAGTGTGTCCCAGTAATTATAGAAACTCATCAATATTCAGGTCCTCCTCTTCCATTCCTAAATTTATTTTGCAAGTAGGATCACTATGTAACTAGATCTGTTCAGTCAATTATGAAGGAGAAATCTCTGGCTTTTCTCTAATGAAGAGGCCAACTGCTTCAAAGACCTTTGTTCAGCCCAGGTTAACCTTGGTGCTATAACTAAAGAACCACAACACCGAAGCAATGTGTTTCCTTGAGATACTGTTTAGCACAAAGACTCACCCACTACACTGATGGAAATATGAATAATAAATCTTTGCTTTGCTTTGTCACTGAGATTATTTTTATTGTTACAGAAATTAGCATTAAGTACTCTGGCTAACATAGTAGTTAAGATGTTTATTCATGCAGACCTAACATGAGATGGGTTTGACACAGGCAAAAATAACTCATTCTATTTTGATGCCCATAATTGAGATTTTTCTCTGGAAAAAAATCTTATATTCTTATATGCTGAAATTTAAGAAACTCTATATAGTTCATTGTAACTGTGATAAGAATGGAAATAAAAGTTATAAGTATATAGCAACCAAGGTCAAATAATGAAATGTTAACCGTGAAAAACTATACTCTTAATGAAGTTACTATTTGAATAAGTTAACTTTTCCAAAGGAAAAAAAACCCCAAAAACCTCAAAATATGAATGTGTTGACATTTGTTTGGCTAAAAATCCAAACTACCAGATTCTGTGGAGCAACAGACTTGCCCACAAATTGCAAAGTACACAGAGAAGACACTAATTGCAGTAACCACTCTTTAAACAATCATGTAGAAGCATATCAGCAGATGAGCTGTCAAAGGAGTTCCACTTAAGGTTTTCATGAAAACACAACAAAAAAAGGAAAGTGTTTCTTCCAAGGCCGTGGAAGATGTAGACTCTCTAATTATTTTCAGTGTACTGGCTGTTTATTGAAGGAAAATGTTTATTTAGAGAACAGGTGAGATTTGCACTATTTAAATGCTCAAATTTTGTGTTTTTAACTCTAATTTCAGTAGTTTGTGGACACACAAACAGGAATCTAAAAAGGAGAGTGCCAACAATTTCAATTTCAAGTGCAGGGTCATGGAACTACAGCGAACATGTACTGCTCTCTGTTTCCATACTGCACCGCGCATTATTTCCCCATTTCAGAGACATACTGGCAGGCACAGGTGATGAACCAGATGACAAGTAATTGACATTTGCATAAAATAAAAGTGACTAAAAGTGTCACGCAAGTCATTCAATGCAGATTTTTAAGAATGGCAACAGAATTACAAAGGGAAAATGACTTACGAGTCTGTGTGTCTAATTAAAATTGTGTGTATCTTTCAGAATTTGATTTTAAGAAGAAAATAACATAGAGCCGTCTGTTTTCAGTTAAGATCTAGAACTCACAAGAGGTTGCCCCACTTATCTAAGAACAAGAATAAGATGGATAAGTTACAAAATCATACCAGCTTTTTCCAGCCATCACAGAGCTGAGGATAACAAGAAACATAATAAAACCAAATTCCAGAAAATCTGAAGGCTTTGCGAGGAGATAAGAGACCATACCTGCTTTCTTTTCTGCTGATATGGCAGGAGTGGGAAAATGTTCTCAAGAGAGAGGTAAAGCTAAAGTATCCTAAATCTTCATAAATTTGCACTAGCCAGGTGTAGGTTGATACGGGAGATTAGAATCCTGAGGAGTTAGAGTCAAAGACTGAGTCTGTTCAACCCGCCATTTTTCCCAGGCATCCTCAACCAAGAGAACACAGAACCTTCCACAGGCTGGGGCAAGGTGGTACCCTCCTCCACCACCCCAGGGACATGGGGCTTTCTGTGTGCATATAAAGCAGAGGGAAGCCCAAGACCAGAGGAAACCAAGTCCTGATCCAAGAATATTTGAAGATAGTGATGAATGCAGTAAAGCCAAGAACCAACTCAATTCCATATTAGGTCAATACACAGTCCACACCGATGCTTCAAAGGAGAAAGGGCATGTTTCTAAATAACATGGGCCAAATAATCTTTACATGAGTCTTCATGTTCTTTCACACACAATGCTCTGAGTAAAACTGAGACACATGAGACAGAAAAAGCAGGAAAATGTGACCCATATTCAAAAGATGAATGTGTTTGTGTCAGATACATGAATCATAATTTTCTGCTACTTCTTGTGCCTCATATATATAAATTTTATTCAGCACATTCAGTGTAATATAAATCTATAGATACATATCTATATCTATAGATAGATCTACATCTATTTCTATGTCTTTATCTAGAGAGAGAGAGAGACTATTGATGTTTAAAACAAAGTGATATCAATATATTGTGAAATTCCTGACATATATAGAAATAAAATACATAAGTTCTTTAAAAGGTTAAATTAAAAATGAATTATTTTCAGATGGACATATAAAGGTTACAAGTCTCCCGTTTATGTTTAATTTTTGTGTTGGAATAAAATTTAAATATCCTGTGAAAGGATGGTATATGTTTCAAGGCAAATTTTTGGAAATCAGTTTTTTTTTTATTTTTAAAGGCAATAGAGCCTCACTTATCTCTTGTAAATTCATTTATATTTTAAAACTAAAAAGGATAATTTGATTTAAATATTATGTGACATCTTTATTTCATATTATTACAAATGCTACTTTCAAACTTTATTAGAACAATATATTTTATCTTAATAAGAGTAATAGCTGTTGGTGTAAAAGACATATTCTAGTACTGTATATATGATTCATTATTCCTGTAAAAGCAAACACACATATACCAGCATATATATGTTTTAAGCATCAATATCAAAATTTAATTTGTCCTGAACACAATGCTAATATCAAACAAATGTAATGGGGGTTGTTCTGATTTAAATGAAGAATTAAGCAAAGATTTCTTAGCTAAGAAATAAAAAGCTCACAACATAAAAGGAACTATTGATATATTTTGTGTCATCAGAATGTAAACTTCTACTGTTCAAAAGACAATGTGATGAAAATGGAAAGCCACAGATTGGGAGGAAATATTTGCAAAATATATATGATTAAAGACTTGTATTCAGAACATGTAAAAGACTGTCACAGCTCAATAAGAAAACTAACAACACACATGCACACACACACACAAGTCGGAAGACATTTACCAAAGAAGAAATCTTAATAAGTAAACACATGAAAAAATGTTCATTATAACTAATTAAGGAAACAAAAATTAAAACTAAGACATTATCACACATGTATTAATTAGAAAGGCTAATTTTAAGAAAATCAGATTAAAAAAAAAAGAAAATCAGATAATACCAAACACTAGCAACTCAAACTCTCATAACACTGTTTTGGGAAATGAAAAATGGCACAGCTAGCTGGGAAAACAGTTTGGCCGGTTGTTGTTATTTTTGTTTGTTTTTATTTTGTTTTTGCTTTTTAGGTAAACAGAAATGTGTCATATGATCCTGTAATCCCACCCCTAAGTTATTTTCCCAAAAGAAATGCTAACATATGTCTATAACGACCCAGTTTGATTGTATATGTGTCTTTATGGTTAATAGCCAAAAACTGAAAGTAGCACATGTGCTGTTAATCCAAAAGTGGGAGAGGGGGTGGGTGGGAAAGAGGGATTGAGCTCAAAGGGACAAAAGGGAAATTTCAGGGGAGACAGAAATATTCTATATTTTGACTATGGTGGTAGTTATATGACTGAATATATGTGCCAACACAAATAACTGTAAGACAAAAAGCTGTATGGAGTATGCTGTGTGGACATTATACATTAATAAGCATCACAGAAATGCATACATTAGATTTTTAGTTTGGTTTCATTTTCATCAGGAGCTATTTAAAATATTTTAGTCTGAAGGCCAATATTAGATAAAATCAAGTTACTCTTGATGGAATCGGGTGGCAAATGCGGGTTGGTCTGTGTAATTTGCTGCTATAAAACTCACACTGGTTTAGTTACACAAGAATGTCAGATGTAGGTTAATAGGTTTAATCAAGAAAATTTTCCAATCATTCAAGTATAACTCAGAATAAAAAACTGGCTTCTGCTTCGGTCATGAGAGTCCAGGGGATTTGTAAACCTTTTTATATTTCCGAACATTAGTTATTTATGTTTTTTCCAGAACAATCTCAATATTCAGCCCATCATTTGGGGAACCTAATTATTTCAAGTCTATATTATATTCTAGAACACAATCACATATATATGCATGATCTCTCTCAAACACACACACACACACACACACACACGAAGAAGCAGAATATTTTAAACTGTTCTTTTCTAACAAACTTTATCTCTGTCTGAAATTCTAAATAATTCTGTGTGAATTATAAAATATGGTTTTTACCCATGTTTAAATTTTATTGTTTGTTAACATCTTTAGATTAAGGCAGAACTAACACTGATTCTGTTATTTTCATGTTAAATATCAAGAGATGTGATTTTTTTTTTCAAATTTCATATTCAGTGCCTGGTATAATTTGATATATTTACATTTGTTCAATACATTTATTGTATTAATAATTACTTTAAAAATAATTCTGATAAAGGAACATTAATTCTGGGTACATTTGTTTCCTATCCTTTAGGAACCTTAACATTATAGGTCACAAATGAGAAAAGAAATAGGATCAACTAATGGGAAGTCAAAGGAACCGGGATTGAGAATTTAAAAAAAAATTATAGTTTAACATGAAATGCTTTCATTTATAATTCTTTAGCACTTTTCCAAGATCTTCTCAACCATTAAAAAGTCTTACCTAAACCTGTCAGTTCCCTGGTGTTTCCCTAGGAGGTGAGCCTCTGTATGCAAACTATTTATTATGGTTGCTAAGAAAGCATGCTTCTGCCGTGTCCGTTCTTGAAAGAAATTGTATTTGTCAGTATGGTTTTTTTTTTTTTTTAACCTAGCTGATGTATTTCAGAACTGTAAAATACTGAGTTACAATTTATCCGCAAGTTAGGCTTTCCATTTATTCTCTAGGACTCCCTTATCATTTAAATTTTTATTTTATTCAGCACTTTTCTTTGAAGTTTCATGAACATTGTTATAGGAATGCAACTTTTCATTTAAGTACACACACATACAGAAAAGGACACAAATGGAAAATCGTTGACTTGATGAGTTGTCACAGAGGGAATATACCCATGTAAACTGCACTCTGGGAAAAATTAAGATATTATCAGCACCCTAATGCTTCTCCAGACCTTATCCGAGTCATCACTCCAACAAAGGTAACCAATATCTATACTTCTAACACAACAGAGTAGCTTTGTTTGCTTTTTAAGCTTGATGTAAATAAACCAAGTCAGTATATTCTCTTATGTCCACCCTTTCTCAGGCAATATTTTGTTTGTGAGACTCAATGATATTGCTGAATAGTTTTATGATGGCCCATTGTATAAATCTAGAATATGAGTTTTATTCATCCTACATTTTATACACATTTGAGATCTTTTTACTTTTGTACTTTAACAGATAATGCTGCTAAAATGGTACAGTGAAATCTTCTCGTGAAATATATGTCCCTTTCCAATGGGCACATAGAAGGAAGCTGACTATTTGGATAACAGAGCAGGTATATTATCAACTATAATAGAGTCACTGAATTGTTTTCTAAAGTGGCTATACCTGCATTCATTTCTACCAATATTGGAAGAGAGTTCTAATTGCTCCAAGCCCTCACCAACACTTTTTCTCTGTTTTGTTTAGACTTCAGGTGGATGTTAAGCAAGTCAGTTGTTTTAAATTGCACATCTCTGGTGATTAAAGATGTTGAGCAACTGTTTTGATAACCATTGAATGCTTGGATATTATACTTTAAGTGCTATCTGTGCAAATGATATCTGCTTTTTTCTTTCCTGTTTTTTTTAGAAATCCTTTGTATATTCTAAATTCAAGTACAGCAGATACACTGCAAATATTTTCTCCCAATCTGTGGCATCCTTTACACTTTTCATTAATAGAAATTCTTAATTTAATGGAGTATAATATAGCATGCCTATGTGGTATTATTTTGTATTTCCTTTAAGATATCATTGTCTACCAAAAGACCATAAATATATTCCAGTATGGTTTCTACCAAAACCTTAGCTGTTTTACTTTTCCATTTACATCTAAGATCAATTTAGAATTTATTTTTTCACATAGCATAAGGCTTTTTTTTTTTCAGCCAAAGATCTAATAGACCCAGAATCATTTATAGAACTGACATCTCTTTCCATATTGAAGTGCAGTGGTATGCTGTTACAAATTAGGTAACCATACCAACATAAGTTCTGAACTTATGTTGAGCCAATATCACATTGGCTTAGTCATTATAGCTTTAATATAGCTCATAACATGTCATAGCGTAACACTCCCCACCCCTCACTTTGTTCTTCCTTAGACTGTCTTGACTCTTTGTATCTCTGTTTTAATTTTTGGTATCAACTAGTACACTTATGCTAAAATTACCTCCTAGGATTTTTCTTGGGTTGCATTTAGACATACTAAAGTTTTAGGAAAGAAATATTTCTTTATCTAAAAAAATATTTTATTTATTTTTGAGAGAAAGAGAGACAGCATGGGCAGGGGAGGGTCAGAGAGAGAGGGAGACACGGAACCTGAAGACAGGCTCCAGGCTCTGAGCTAGCTGTCAGCACAGAGCCTGATGAGGGGCTCAACCCATGAACTGTGAGATCATGACCTGAGCCAAAGTCGGGTGCTCAACCGACTGAGCCACCCAGGTGCCCCAAGAAATATTTCTTTATATAATGACTTTTCCAATTCATGAGCAAGTTATATCTCATCACATCCTGGGTCTTTTTATAATTTTCTCAATAATATTTGTAGTTTTAAATGCTGATTTTTGTCCATATTTCATTACATTTTTTCTAGTTTTGTAATGCTTTGGAATACTATTATAAATGGTATAGAAATATGGTTGGGTTTTTTGGTCCATTTCCTATGTATTTGATGCATGCAATGAATTCACTTATTTCTTTTAAGAATTTTTTGGTTATTTGGTTTTGCGTTTTTTATTCCACGTCTTGTTCTTCATGCTTTTTCTTACTTTTGAAATCTTTATTTTCTTGACCAGGACACTCTTAAAATAGTAAAAAGTTCATTCTTGAATTTGGATAGAACAGCAGGTGATTTTAGCAATTCATCCGTAAGAAAGATATATGCCATAGGCTTTTTGTAGGCATGCTTTACCAAATTAGGGAAGCTCATTTAAGTTTGCATTTTTCCATAAGATTTGCCAAGAATAAATGTTGAGTTTACTAAACACTGTTCTCCATCTATCAAGATTAGCATATGATTTTTCTCTACTAAAATTGGGGTTTATTCTTGTCAAATTATTTAAGAGACAAACAGAGGTTAAGAACTTCATTCCATAAAGAAAAAAAAAGAACTTTATTCAGGATAAATGGGAATCAAGAAGCACCTGATACTGAGTAACCATTAGATGGCAGCTAGCATAGAGTTTATGTGGGATAGAACAGAGTTGATTAGCAAGTATCAGGTGTGTGGCTCTGTAGGAGGAGATATTTTTTCAACCTATAAATATGCTCCATCGCTCTATCTATTGAAGCACTGTCAAATTTCTCTCAGGGCAGCTTAGAGATTTTGCACATTTTTGTTAGATTGTTCTATTTGATATTTTATTTTTGTAAAAGGTATTTATAAATTGTATATCATATATGTAATTGGTTTTGTTGAATTTGTTAATTTACTAAGTTTATAGATTTTATAGTATACAATAATGTCAACTACAGATAATAGAGTTTTACTTTTTCCTTCCTCTTCTTTGATTTCCATTTTGTGTCTCATTTTATTATCTGAGACTGCCAGTCCAATGTGGAATCAAAGTTTTGAGAGCTCCTAATAGCAAGGGATATAAAGAAAATAACATCGATGTTGCACTATTAAGTACAATATAAACTGAAAGATATTTTTCTCTGCTAAATCAGGTTATGTTTAATTCTTCCTAATTTTCTGTCCTTATTATAAATAGATATTGAATGTTTTTAAGTTTATTCTGCATCTTAATCATGAATTTCATTTTTTTCCTTTAACACTGTTAACTGCATTAACTGACTTGGGTTTTTGTTCGTTTGTTTTGCTTTCTGCCTATTAACATATCCTGCTTGCACTTCTTAAGCTTCCAGTCCTGAACATATAAGCCAAAGAAAACCCAAAAACTTATTGTCGAAGATATGGAAGTTCTCAGCCAGTCTGCCTTCTCTTTGTCTTTCAGAAAATTCTCATGTCTGTTTTATACATAATATTCAGGATTCTTAGCTGTACTTGGTAGCAAGAATAAAGAGAAATGTGTTTACTCCATTTGACTATCTTGACCAAAACTAGAAAAGAAGGATCTAATTTAATCTTAATTTTGAAGGTTATCTTCATTGTTGTAGAATACTAAACTGGTGGTTAGTTTCATTCAGCGCATTAAACGCTGTATTGAATTGTCTTTTGCCTTCCTTTTTTTAAAAAAATTTTTTATACCCTCAGCCTTCATTCTTAATGTTGATGCTTTCAATGCATTAGATCTCATTCTCTGGCTGATTTACACATTTTGTCTTCGTCTATGAATCTAGCATTTTTACAAGGATGCATTTAGGTGTAGTTGCCTAATTATGTATCTTCACTGAGGTTTACAGAAGGTCTTGAATGTGCTGAGATCCTTCACAAGTTTTAAAAGCATCTTGGACATCACTTTTTCAAATACTGATGTTGCCTCTTCACTTTCTTCTTCTTCTACTTCACTTTCATGTATAATATATCTTAGACTTTCTCCCTGTGCCTCTTGATTTTTTCTATATTTTCCATTTTTTCTTCATAATTATTCGATTTGAATATTTTCCATTCATTTGTTTTTAAATTCACTGATTCTGTCTTCTGATGTATCATCTTGCAGTTGAACTTAATTTAAGGCATTGTATTTTCAGTCTTAGAACTCAAATATTATTTTAATAATTTCCTGTTTTCTCAATTTGTCCCATTTTTGTTCTTTCCTTTGAAGAAGCTGATAAGTTATTTTAAAGTAAATTTCTGCTTACCTAAAAATTTGTAGAGGTTATAGATGGCATCAGACTTCTCTAAAGGTTCACCTTTTCTTCTGCTGGACAGATGGAAGGGGGTTGAACATCATCAACACAGGGAATGAGCAGGTGGACAAAGATGAACTTAGGAGAAGCTATTCCTGATGGACTTTTGGGGTTTTCACAAATCACCACATTTATTCATCTTGGACCCTCTGCATAATCCCAATCCTAATTTCTATTTCCTTAGCACTGTGAGATGGCAAAAAACTCTACTATACTTTTTAGAAAATTCTGTATAGTCCCTCCCCGCCCCCCCCCCCGCCCCCCGAGGTATAATTTCATCATTTCACAAAAGCTCTTGAGGATAACTAGGTGTGTTTTGATTCCCCTTAAACCACTGTTTTTCTTGTTTGTTTGTTTTGATTTTAGTTTAGACTTTGGAGACCACCAAGATTCCTTATTGTTTCTCCACTCCCCAGAAGTGGGCATCTGCCCAAGCAAACTTGGATGCTCCAAGCTTGAGCTCACAAATAATAAATATATCCGAAAGAGAAACAGCAATAGATTATGAGAAAACTTCTCTGAAATCTCCTCTTCAAAATTTTACCCATGCTACTATATATTGCATCTTCTACTCCCTATTGACTTAAATAAATTAGATTTTAATTTTATCCTAATTTTCAAAATGTTTTCAGGGAGATCAGTTGTCTGTCACAAGTTATTTTAACCTACTTGAAAGTGAATATCTTTTAACTCAACAATTCCAGAAATTTTGTGCCCAGATATTTTTGTTTAGTTTTCTTAATATGCACACTGATATCCATACTGAAAATAACTAAATAACCAAAATCTTACAAGTAAATTCTACTATACAAAGGTTTAGAAACACATGTATAATTTCTGATCTCTAGGAAAATTGCCTACCTACTCAAGATGCTTAAATGGGACCCCTCCCTCATTCAAATGGAATATACATCAAAACACCATAGTGTTAGACATAGATGACAAATAGGGAGACAGATGATAGATAAGTAAGTAGGCAGGTGGATAGATAAATTGAGAAAGAGAGGTAAGAGATGACTTAAGAAACTAAAATACAGAAAATTTAAATGTATTAAAATAGGATACTTTAGTAGGAAGGTCCTAACCTGAGAGCCAGACAATCAGGTTTTAAAGACTAAAATTTTCACTATATCAAATGTTGCATGAGAAAAATACAAAATATTAATTTTTATTAGAGACAGACATGAGAACATGCAAATATAGAGAAGATTAAAAAATGCACCTACGGTCCTTTTGAAATATTTTGGCACAAACTCAGTATCTTGAAGAGGTAGCTGTGATGAATCATGTTCATTGTGGCATTATCCACAAGAGCCAAAGATATGAGACGTGTCCAAGTGTTCATCAACAGATGAATGCGTAGGGGAGCAGAATTTGCCACCCAAAATATCTCTTTGGCATAAGGATTATTTTACACTGATTATTTTTAATTCAAATTATATTTAATTTTTAACAACACAGAAGAAACTCTAAAAAGCAAAGGTTGTTGTATAACCAATATAAATATGTACTGATATACAATTATGTATCTTAAGTTAATCGTTTAATGTTTCAAAATAAGATCAGTGTTCAGGAAGACAGCATTAACCACTCATTTCGAGACTGAGTCATCTTGGAATACTCTTTCATATAGCAATAGTATAGAAATGTGACTGTCAGATTTTTTTCTTTGCAAATATGTGTCAGTGTATTTCTTTAAATATGCCTTTGTTTGCCTCTCTCTTTCGTTTGTAATTTTTCTAGAACTGACCTGCCTTAAGGAGACGCAAGGAGAATTATTATACATTATTTAATGGTTAAAAACGGGAGCCAGTTTAGGATTAATACCCTGTGACGACCCCGATGAAACCATTCACCTCTCAGTAGTTCTTTAAATAGCCTTAGAAGGCCTCATGGAGGTCGGAGGTATCAATGACTTCCTCTCCAAATTCACGGGCAGATTTTATCTGCCCTTCCTATACAGCTGTAAAGATATATTTCTGTGTGGAGAAAGGACACAAAAAGAAAAGCCTCAATAGCAACAGAATAGTAAAGGGAAAAGCTGTTTTTGTTGTTCAAAAGCACAGGTCAGCACCTCTCTGCCTGTGATTAGGAATCACAGCATCCTGAAAGTTGCTGCTTGCCATTTCTTCTATTCACACCAAGCCTGGGCATGCTGTCTCATTAAAATCATTAATCTACTTGTATTCAGACAGAGGCCAAATTCTCCTCTTTTAAAAAATGTGTCAGGGTCTTTATTTCCCGCCCCCTCCCCAGCTAAATTGGACATTTTAGTGGAAGAAAATAATTAGATAATTTTTAGCAATATCTGACTTGCAACTCACTGCAAATATAGTCAAAGCAGGGTCAGTAGAGAGAAAACAGGGGATCGTTTTAATGGGAGCTATTGATCTATGGTAAAGAAATGATTAAAATAGACCTTCTGAGTTTTAGTTGCAAAGACATACTATTTTCTAATTGCTATAACCTTCGGGGATCGTCAGAAGGATAATAGTGCTATACAAAGGTTAGGACAGATTTTAGGGAGGAGCTGTTTAACAGAATGTGACTATGCGGCACAAAAAAATAGCATCCTAACTCAAAATAAATCACCTATTTTTTTCCTAACAAAGTCAGGTTAGCAAAGTAAAATAAAAAATTGGATTTAAATTTGTAATTACAAATTAAGAAAAGGCAAACTTTTTTAATACCATCAAAACTATCACTGGAGACAGTAAAGTCATAGAAAACCATTAATATTAAAGTCTGGGAGCTTCTCATGCTCAAATTGATGTGGAGCCTCTTTTTTTTCCCCCAAAAGTAAAGATAATTAATGCATAGACATACCTTTTATACTTTGAAATATTAGAGTTTCCAAATAGAAAATACCCTATAGATGCCTCTAATACTGTTATTCATCAGAATTTCAAGATTATTAATCTAAATTCAATGTTTGAGATTGTCAAGAAAAAGTTGCACTGAATAGTGAAGCAGGCCAGGAAAAGTTTATTCAAGACTATTGCAATAGAGATTAAACTCAACTCCACTGAAAGAAAAGGCTGGAGAGATTTAAGCTCTAGGGCAAGTGAATAGAAAATTACTGGGGGAGGAGGAATTAATGGATGTGTTTGGATCTTCTGTGTTTGCTAACTGATGGTGACTGTAATAATTTCAATAATTTGTGACTTGGGCTCCTACCCTCCAGAAAGACCTCATATTAGGGACAAGGGTACTATCTTTCTAGATTGCATTTCAAAGGGATGGCTTCCAGGTGTTTGAGAAAGACAATCCTGGCTACCAAATTCACCTGAGGCTGGGAGAAGATTTATTTATTTATTTATTTTTGGCCCCCCCTTTTTTTTTTTTATAGTTTATTGTCAAGTTGGTTTCCATAGAAGATTTATATCAAAAAGGGACAGAAACTTTACAGCCAAGAGTTGTTTAAAGAAAATGCTCTAATGCTCTAATTTAGTGATGAGAACATTAAGACCATCTTGGTAAAGACAAAAAGACTTATAGGTCAATTATTCAAAAATCAGTCAGTTGGATCAAGGGTAGTTCTTTTCTGTCACTGTTTATATCTACATATGAACTACAGTGGAATTTGTGTATAGTATGTCTTTTACAGGTAGATATTTTAAGATAAGTTTTGCTTTTCCAACATCCCAAATGATAAAAAAAATCATAGTTAATTTAAGATGACTGAGTACTAAGTCTTATACACAATCTTAGAATTCAGGTATGAAACTAGTGATTTGCACCTTTCATGAAATTTAATTTTAGTGTGAGTAACTTACTAAAATGTTGAAAGAGATGAAAGATTCCATGTAGAGAGGGACATTATCAGACTTATGGGTCCATTATTGATATTACATGCCTTAAGTATCGCATCTGAGTTTTAATACTTGCCCCCAGCCTTTGTTTCCATTACTATAGTTTTATGGATGAAAAAATGGACACAGAGCTATTGGTGCATTGAACAAGAGTCCCTAGAAGCAAGGCAGTCAGAAAACATAGTCTTAAATACTCTGTTATGTGAAAAGAATAATTTTCATTTTCCAGGTAAGTATGTGAGACTCTGTGGTCCAAGGCCACAAAAATACTTAGAGTCAAGTTGGATTTTATTTTACTATATATGTTACTTATATTTATGCAGGTTAGTATTTCAATATTCAGAGCTCTTAAGTAGCCAATTATTTTTGTTTTATATCTTTCATTTTTCACCTTCCACAATCTTCTTTTATTGAAGTATATTAACATACAATGTTGTACTAGTTTCAAAGTTACAACATATTGATTCAACAAGTCTCTACACTCCTCAGTGCTCACCATGGTAAGTGTAGTCACCATCTGCCACCATACGTCATTACGATATTATTGACTATATTCCCCATGCTGTACTTTTTATTTCTGTGACTTTTTATTTTATAAACAGAAATGTGTACCTCTTAATCCCCTTTACCTGTTTTGCCCACCCCTCACCCACCTTCCCTCAGGCAACCACCTGTTGGTTCTCTGTATTGAAGAGTCTTTTGTTTTTTAGATTCCACATGTAAGTGAAATTGTATGGTGTTTGTTTTTCTCTGACTTGTTCTGCTTAGCTTAGTACCCTCTACATCCACCCATGTTGTCCCAAATGGCAAGATTTAATTCTTTTTTATGGCTGAGTAATATTCCATGACACGCACATCAAACTCCCATATCTTTATCCATTCATCTATCAATGGACACTTGGGTTGCTCTCATGAAATACCTCTTGAAATGTTTATTCACTATCTGGGAAGGAATATAAAAATGATGAAGATGATGATGAAGAATAACTTGAAGAGGACAAGGTTCTATTATGGGTATATTCCTGTTTTCCAAAGCTCAAACACCCTATGAGAAATCAGCCTAGAAAAAACTATAGTGGGTATTATAAAACGGTCAATAAATTTACAACATAATTTTCCTTCACTATTTGTTCTTCTTTCTTTGCCCTCCCTTTGCATGTTGTCTGGCTAATTAGATGTTCAATATATTGTGGTTTTAACTTTGACAAGTGATTGTATAATTTCCACTGTAGATAGCTTTGTCCCATTCCTCAGTTTTTAGTGCCATAGACCATAATATTCATGCCAATTGTATAAGTGCCAAATATCTAAAAAGGTATATGTGTAAAAATTATTGGGTCATTACTATTAACTCTAAATCTTCTTAATAATTATTCCAAATTAATATCTATAGCATCATAAAAATAGTTATCCCATGTGAAATTAAAGCCAGAGATTAGCTTTAGAATTTTAAACCATGATATATCTTTAGAGTTATTATTCACAACTTCATACTGAAGACTGACATGAAAACTCTTCCCAGATCACTAGCTTAGCCTAAATTTCGATATCTTCAAAGATGAGTTTTTGTGGGTAAATTTTTATCTCTGGTTTTAAAAGAAAGAAAATATATTTTGCTTCAGTTAAAGGAGGGCAAAGAATCAGAAACCAAAAAGGTTAATGAATTGATTAATGGGGAAAGTGTACATATTTGATATATTTAATAATGAATTTTAGGGACACCTGGGTGGCTCAGTTAAGTGTCCAACTCTTGATATCAGCCCAGGTCATGATCTCACATTTGTGAGATCAGGCTCTGTGCTGACAGTGAGGAGCCTAGTTAGGATTGTCTCTCTCTCTCTCTCTCTCTCTCAAAATAAATACATCTACATTTAAAAAAATAATGAACTTTAATCACAAATAAGTGTAAACTGACACAAACAAAATCAGGTTGATTATTAAATTAAACCCAAAGATTTTTATACCAGTGATCACAAGTATTTGAAGTCATTCATTTATCAGAGGGCATAAAAAATTACACAATCAATTAAAGGATCTTCACTTTAGAGCTTAAGCGTCTATGATTAGTATGTTTTAAATGAAAAGTGGAGTAACTAGATAATTATTAAAGCTTCTGTGGAATGTATTAAGAGCATATATATTAGAAAAGAAGCTATATACTCTAAAAGAACTCCTAAATGCCACATCATGTTCTTGCGGAGTGCAAGGCCAGACTTTTAATAGCCCGATGGTGACAGTGCATATGCATCTAAGGGCAGAGCACATGCAGAAGCAGCTAATTAACATCAAACACTAATTAGTCCCTCAGTATTTAGCAATGAAGTATCAGCAGCTGTCTTAGATGCCATATGCTAATTAGCATTAATAAACTTCAGAAATAATTGTCTCCATTGTTCTATGTCATAATACTCCCTCTAATTGTACTTTGGAGAGCATCGCCTATAAATGGTAGCAAGCATTCCATTGCACCGCTCGAAGTTTAATGAGCAATTTACTGTGACTTGTGGCATTAGAAGAGAATATATACAGGAATGAGAAAAGATTAATGCCAATTTTTAAATCCATAATTAAGTTGTTGGCTGGTGCTTGTGTCTCCAGCTATTCAAACATTCAGACAAGGGAAGTTGTTACAGTGGCTCCAGATTATGTTCAGGGCAATGAAATGTGAAGTTTCGTAGAGGTAACCGAAGTCCCTGCCTTGGCCAGCAGGCCGCCACCGTTTGCAAGTCCAGCTTAGTCTCCCACTGGAAATCGTACTGTCACATATGAGCAACGTAAAACGTCCAGAGAAAGACGCTCTTACTCTGGAAGGAAGACTACTCCAATGTTCCTAATGTATGCGAAAATCATCACAACGTATCTTTGGTAGTACATCTGGAGGAAATACGGAAGATGGTCACTAAATATCTTGGGAAATGTTTAACATTCCAATAATTTTCACGGGTTATTGTTCCGTTAAGTAGTCTTCAAGATGAAATTTCATGAGACGGGGGTGAGTGCCTACAAATATGTGGGGCAAAGACAATGGGAAAGGATTCTTGACTTTGGGAAGTCTGCAGTGCAACTAACATATATGCAATGATGTTCTAAAAAATTAGTCAGTATAAAAATACATTTTGTAAATGTATACCTGGACGGTTTGTATTAAGTGAGTGAATAGTGTGGGACTAAAAATGAATTTTAAATAATAAAAGAAAAAATGTGGTTACTAAGGAATACCAAGAATATCCTTGCATGATAATTCTATATTGGTTACCCCTTTATGTTATGGACACAACAACTTTTGGAAAAAATTCTGTTCTTTCTTTGATCTGGTCACTAGAAGCTTAGAGCCAAATACTGTGTCTTTATTAATCACATGAGATCATGTTTTTTGCATTTACCTGTGTTAATGGTATCTCTGGTTCTTTCTTTACCTTTATTTAAAAAAATTATTTATATTTATTTTTGAGAGACAGAGCACAAATAAGGGAAGGGCAAAGGGAGAATGAGACACAGAATCGGAAGCAGCTTCCAGGCTCTGAGCTGTCAGCACAGAGCCCAATGCAGGGCTCGAACCCACAAACCGTGAGGTCATGACCTGAGCTGAAGTCGGACGGTTAACCAACTGAGCCACCCAGGCACCCCTGTTCTTCTATTATCTTAACTTGATTTTACCATTAACAAAAGTTAATTTTAGTTTTAATGTAATTATTAGTTTTCGTTATTTTTATTTTTATTTTTATTTTTACATCAAAAACCTCTATATATGTCTTCAGGTAAATAATACAGATCAGGCTACGTCAGTCTTCATTATTGTTTTTTACATGATTAGCAGTGATTATCATGAAATCATTATTTATTGCCCCTAATACTTCATAATATTATCCACAAATTCAGTTAAATTTATATCTATGCATGTGAAATTTATATCTAAGCATATATCCAAATATTAATAGGATATATGAGTCTCCTTGTTAATCAAGTCTGAAACAATGTAAGCAAGAAATGAATAGCTACAGGTCTTTATGAATTATAAAATAAGTATATCTTTTCATCAAGATTGGTTTTCTCAAAATTAGTAAATATGGAAAGGCATGATTATATATTCCTTCTTATAAAGGAGAAACAGATGATTCAGAAGGAAGATGTCCCCAGACCTTTCTGGGTAACTATTAGTGCGCATGCTCATAGACTGACCGTCTCTGTCGGTCAGCTTCTCTCTCTATTCCACCACGTTTTAGACGCCACCTGCACGCTCCCTGACGCAGGACCTGTGCGAGTTACCCATCCTCAGGGCTTCTGCTCTCACCATCATAGGGGACCCAAAATGTAATCGGGCCCTGAACTTAAAAGTGCCGAGTAGCAGAAAAATACAGTAGCTTTTACTTAGAAAATACATTTTTAATTCCTTGAGAGAATATACTGAAATTCCCAAACATAAAGAAGTGAAATGACTACCAAAACACTGTGGGTAGTTTATTGGTAGAAATAACGTCTCAATTTTAAAGTACTTAATCTCGTGTAAATAATGCAGGTACCGTTGAGTTTTATATGAGTGCAGTCATAAGGATTTTGGAATAGAATTTACTGGTTTTCTTAGAATTAATGATTAAAATCACATAAAAATGAAAGAGTCAAGAGATTTTTTTTTCTTGACAAGGAGAATATATCTTATTTAATAGACAAGGGGGAAAACATTTTACTCTACCTTACAAGGAGGTAAAATGTACAAATCTTTTTTCCCAAAATACATAAATTATTCTGTTCAAATACCCTATTCTTTCAGCATTTAAGCCAGAACAGAGGTTTTCAAGGATATTTATGCAGTTATAATTTATTTCCTAAGGAAAGGAAATGTGATTGGTCTTATTTATAAATTCTACCATATACCCAGGATTCTTCAGTGGATTGTGTAAATGTCAATTACTACAGTTCTACATTATTTAACTGAGAACTGGTTTTCCTATTTGTACAGGTTTGGATTTTAAATATATTATCAATCATGTAATATTTTGCTTGATTTAAAACAAAATAGAAAATGAAATGATTTGCAGGTTGTTTGAATGACCAGCATATTTAAAGAAATGAAAATCAAATATCAGTAGTGCAGTTCTTTGTCAAAATACCAGATCTGGATTGCTATTATCATGTGCTTCTTCTTCCTAACATTAATAATTGGAATAAACAACTCAAAACCGAAGGAATAAATATTTCCCATCAAATAATCAAGTTTTTTTTTTTTTATTTCACAGAGATTTTTTAAATCCTTCTCATATTTGTGACAATGTCACAGTTCTTACGGCATATCTACTGTTGGCTCATAGCAAGATTACTGATGATTGTCAATGTTTGACATAATTATTTACATCTATTAAGATCTGAAGTAGATTGGGGCGCCTGGGTGGCTCAGTCGGTTAAGCGTCCGACTTTGGCTCAGGTCATGATCTCATGGTTTGTGGGTTCCAGCCCCTTGTCGGGGTCTGTGCTGACAGCTCAGAGCCTGGAGCTGCTTCAGATTCTGTGTCTCCCTCTCTCTCTGCCCCTCCCCTGCTCATGCTCTGTTTCTCTCTTGTCAACAATAAATAAACATCAAAAAAAGTTTTAAAAAATCTGAATCAGATTAGATGTTTAGCATTATGTTGAGGTATCTGTGGTAAATATTATTAGTATTCAGAGAATTTGCCAGTTCCCCTATCTTTGTGACACTTAAGATTATATTTTCAGACGTAGAAATTATGGGGATGTGACATCCAGCACTGTGACTATAGTTGGCAAGACAGTGTTGTACCTTTGCAAGTTACTAAGACAGTAATCTGAAAAGCTATCAGCACCAAAATAAAAAAAAATGTGTAATTATGAAGTGATAGAAGTATTAACTAGCCTTATTGTGGTAGTCATTTCATAGTATTTACAAATATCAAATCATTACACTGTACACCTTAAACTTACACAATGTCAGAAAGAAAGCAAAAATATATATATTTTTTCCCTCAATGTTGAAGGTTAAGGTGGCTATGTGGCTCGCCTTAGCTAATGAAATTTGAAACTATAATGTGTCATTTCTAGGGAGAAGTGCTTCTGAGCCTTTAAGTGTATTAATCTACATGCTCCCTTCCCCTGTGTTGTAAAGCCTAATATCTTCTTGTGAAATGCTAGCAAGGAGAGATATGGGAATCTTGTCTAGCCTGGGTGTCTAAGTAAGAACAATGAGCAGGGACCCACACACTGTCAATGTGCTTTAACTTAATATTTCAAGTTTTTTGGTTGCACACATCGTATTTCTTCCCGAAGGACTCAGTCTGATTATTCCCATTGTTTTGTGTAATTATTAGTTGAACTCATTAGGGTAGTTTTCACAACATCACCTAGCCTAACATTATTAGCACTGTTGTGTTTGAACTGCCTGAATTTGCTATTAAATATTTTTAAGTTATAGACTTTAGGTGTAAATGTAACATGTGTTCTTGCCTGAGAATTTATTTTGCATGCTCATATGAAATATCTGTGCCTTGTTACTGTTTTATTATTAATATGCTCTACTTTTAAAAAATCCTTACTATTAGTGCACACTTTACAAAAGTAATCTTCAAAAACAGATCATAAACCAAATATAAAATGAAAACAAAAAGTGCTTATGGAAAAGAAATGTTCTATATCTTCACTGAAGTGGTGGTTAAACAGTATATATATATTCATTAAAATTCACAAAACATACTGCTTAAAATAAAATTTATTTTTGCACGAGTTAAATTTATTATATTAAAATTATGAATATAAATCATATTTCAGTGAATGTGGAAAAATAAGTTTAAAAATGCACATGTGTATCGATTAGGATAAAATAACTATCCTCCTATATGAGAAAAAAGAACACAAGTTTCCTGAACTTCATAATTATTTTATGAAGTTTTTCCTTTTTTTCCCTTAAGTAGCACCATAGACTCTTTTTGGTTGCACACATAGTATTTCTTCCTGAAGGACTCAGTCTGACTATTCCCATTGTTTTGTGTAATTATTAGTCGAACTCATGCTGGGTATGCACATAAAATATTTATTTTTTATTTCAAAGAATTGGCCTTAATTTCAAATATGTTTATAATTTCTCTGAATTTTCAAGTATTTACATTTGGAAGTGCTGAACTCAAATAAAGCCACTTTGGTGGCCACTTTTAGCCAATTAAAAAAAGTAAAAGCACATGACAAAAGTAAATGTAATACTTTTGCCATTCTTATATGGGATAAGAAATTTGACAACCCAGCCATTCTATTTATTCCACTCATATATTTTAATTAACTTAAGGCATTTAGGAAGAATTCTTAGCACAACTCTCTGATGGGAGCCATTTCTGAAGTAAGGCAGGTTTGCAAGGCCCCCCACCCCCCACCGTCAGATGGCGACCATCTACATCCACTCAACCCCCACTCAATTTTTGCTTGAGCATGGACCCCCAAGGCACCCGGTTGACTGGTATCAGACCTTGTGAAGGAACTTACAGGAGTTTCTTCTTTTGTGGGAAGCAAATATACATTTCCTGAGAAACCTCTTTTCCTTCCCCTCAAGAAAACAGGCTATTGACCCCTGCTCACAAAAGAACTAAGTCTTGCCTTTGCCGTGCTAAAAACATTGTCTTGTATTTGAATGCTAAAGATACCTTCCTTCCCCATGTGATAAGCGTCTAGTCACCTACTAGATAATCACTACTGATAAAGATTATGCAGGAGTCTTCTACCAACCTATGTTCTGGGAAACTTTTACAGACCAAAGAATCTGTCATCAGAAATCATCGTCTCAGGCAATTGCCACTTCTGTTTTGTGCCCCATACATTTTTTCAATAAATAAAGTGGACTCTCTGGTCAGTGCAGAGATGCCTGCCTGGTGAGCAGAAAGAAGCCGAGGCTCCCTCGCTCCCTTTCACCGACACTGTACATCTTTCAGGGAGCCCTGGACCTGCTGGAGCTGGACTTTGGCAACTCTCGTCTTTTTAACATTCCTCCTCACATTGCGTAGAGACACCTCCCACCTCCCATGACCACTTCTCAACTCCTTAGAACATACAGGGTTATAACGACCTCCTGACTCACAGGGAGTCTGATTAGTGCTGGCCAGTGGTTTCTGGGAAGATACCAAAGTATTTATTTTCCAGGAGGTTCTCTAGTCCTTCCTTTTCTCCTAAGGGTTTAACCAAAGGAGCCCAACGCTCCAAAATCCTGATGCCTCTGTGGCATTTTTATACACTGAAAACAAACTGTCAGAAAAAGAAATTAAGAAAACAGTTAAAATAGACCTATCCTACAAGGCAGCAACTGCACTACTAGCTATCTCGCGAAAGGATACCAGAATACTGATTTGAAGGGATATGTACGCCCCAATGTTCACAGCAGCATTATCACAAGAGCCAAATTATGGAAAGAGCTCAAATGTCCATCAACTGATGAATAGATAGATAAAAGGTAATATAGGGACGCCTGGGTGGCTCAGTCAGTTGAACGCCCGACTTCAGCTCAGGTCATGATGTCATGGGTCATGAGTTCCAGCCCAGCATCAGGCTCTGTGCTGACAGCTCAGACCCTGGAGCTTGCTTTGCATTCTGTGTCTCCCTCTCTCTCTGGCCCTCCCCCACTGTTCTCTCCCTACCTCCCTCCCTCTCTCTCTCTCTCTCTCTCAAGAAATAAACATTAAAAAAATTAAATGGACAGAGGCTACAAAAAGAAGAATGAACAAAACCGCCAAATAATAGGAGGGAAATAATAAAGTTCAAAGCAGGAATAAACAATATTGAAACTAAAAAAAAATAATAAAAACAAATCAATGAAACCAGGAGCTGGTTCTTTGTAAATATTAACAAAACTGATAAAGCTTTAGCCAGACTCATAAGAGAGAGAGAGAGAGAGAGAGAGAGAGAGAGAGAGACTCATAAGAGAGAGATTACTCAAAAAAAAATCACAAATGAAAGAGGAAAAATGAGAACCCACATCACAGAAATACAAACAATTATAAGATAAAATGAAAAATTATATGCCAACAAATTGGACAACCTAGAAGAAATGGATAAAACCTGAGAAACATATAACCTACCAAAACTGAAGAAGAAATAGAAAGTTTGAACAGACCAATTACCAGCTAAGAAATTGAATCAGTAATCAAAAAGTTTCCAACAAACAAAATTCCAGGACCAAATATTTTCATGGGCAAACTCTACCAAATATTTAAAGAAGAGTTAATACCTATTCTTCTCAAACTATCCCAAAAAACAGAATAACAACTTCCAAACTCATCCATGAGGCCAGCATTATCCTGATACCAAAACCAGATAAAGATACCACAAAAAAAGAGAACTACAGGCCAATATTTCTGATGAACATAGATGCAAAAATCCTCAACAAAAATACTGATAAACCAAATCAAACAATACATTAAAAAAAAATCGTTCACCACTATCAAGTGGGATTTATTGCCAGGATGCAAGAGTGGTTCAATATTTGCAAATCAATCAACATATGTCATATCAATAAGAGAAAGAAAAAAATATGATTATTTCAATAGATGCTGAAAAAGCATTTGACAAAGTACAACTTCCATTCATGAGAAAAACCCTCAACAATTTAGGATTAGAGGGAATGTACCTCAACTTAATAAAGGCTTTGTATGAAAGAACTGCACCAAACTTCATACTCAATGAGGAAATATGGGGTGATTTTCCTGTAAAGTCAGGAACAAGATGAGGATATCCACTCTCACTGCTTTTCTTCAACATCATAATGGAAGTCCTAGCCACCTGATTACCTAGCAATCAGGTAACAGAAAGAAATAAAAGGCATCCAAGTTGGTAAGGAAGAAGTAAAACTTTCACTATTTACAGATGATATGCTAGTATATGTAGAAAACCTTTACCCCACCCCCAGAAAACCTACTAGAACTGACAAATGAATGCAGTAAAGTCACAGGATACAAAATCAGCATAGAGAAATCTGTTCCATTTCTATACACTAATAATGAAGCAGCAGAAAGAGAAATTAAGAAAACAATCCCATTTACAACTTCACCAAAAACAATAAAATACCTAGGAATAAACTTAACCAAAGAGGTGAAAGACCTATACTCTGGAAACTATAAAACATTGATGAAATAAATTGAATATGACAGAAAGAAATGGAAAGACGTTCCATGCTCATGGATTGGAAGAACAAATACTGTTAAAATACTGTTAAAATGTCTGTATCACCTGACACAATCTACAGATTTAATGGAATCCCTATCACAATAACAATAGAATTTTTCAAAGAACTATAACGAATAATTCTAAAATTTATATGGAACTACAAAAGACCATGAATAGCCATAGCAACCTTGAAAAAGAAAAACAGAACCGGAGGTATCATAATTTCAGACTTCAAGTTCATCATAAAGCTGTAGTAATCAAAACAGCATGGCACTGGCACAAAAATAGACACATAAATCAATAGGACAAAATAGAAAGTTCATAAATAAACCCACATATGTGGTCAATCTCTCACAAAGAAAGCAAAAATATGTGATGGGAAAAAAAGTCTCTTCAATGAGTCATGTTGAGAAAACTGGACAGCTACATGCAAAAAAAAAAAAAAGAAACTGAATCACTTTCTTACACCATACACAAAAATAAGGATTTTTGATTAATAGATTTGATAAAATGGATTAAAAACCTAAATGTCAGATATGAAACCATAAAAGTCCTTGATGAGAGTATAAGCAGTAATTTCTCTGACATCGGCTGTAGCATATCTTTCTAGATATGTCTCCTGAGGCAAGGGAAACACAAGCAAAAATAACTATTGGGACTACATCAAAATAAAAAGTTTCTTCACAGAAAAGAAAAAAAAATCAACAAAACTAAAAGACAACTTCCTGAATGGGAGAAGATATTTCTAAGTGATATATCCAATAACAGGTTAATATCCAAAATACATAAAAAACTTATACAACTCAATAGCAAAAAACAAAAAACAAAACACCCAAGGTATCCAATTAAACATGGGCAGAAGACATAAATGCATATTTCTCCAAGAAAGACACATGTCTTAGAGACATATGTCTCCAAGGCGACATACAGATGGCCGCCAGACGCATGAAAAGATGCTCAATCTCATACACACACACGTGCACATATACACACTGGAATATTATAAAAAGGAATGAAATCTTGCCATCTACAATAACATAGATGGAGCTAGAAAATATAATGCTAAGTAAAATCAATCAGAGAAGGACAAAAACCATATGTGGAATTTGAGAAACAAATGAACCAAGGGGGGAAAAAGAGAGAGATAAACCACGAAACACACTCTGAACTACAGAGAACAATCTGATGGTTACCAAAAGGGAGATGGGCGGGGGTATCAATGCAATAGGTGATGGGGATTAAAGACCACACTTACCATGATGAGCGCGGAGTAATGTTTACAATTGTTAAATCACTACATTGCAAACCTGAAGTTAATCTAACACTGTGTGTTTACTGGAATCAAAAAAACTTTAAAATATATATATATATATATAATTTTTTAAAATGGGCAGAGAATTTGAATAGACATTTTTCCAAAGAAGACAAACAGATGGACAACAGGCACACGAAATGATATTTAACACCAGCCATTATCAGGGAAATGCAAATCAAAATCACAATGGGATATCCCCTCACACCAGTCAGAATGGCTAGCATCAGAAAGATAAGAACTAGCAAGTGTTGGCAAGGATGTGGAGAAAAGGAAACCCTTATGCACTATTGCTGGAAACGTAAATTGGTGGATTCTCTATAGAAAGCAATATGAGAGTCTCCCCCCTCCCAAATGAAAAATAGAACTACTAACAATATGATCCCCGATTCCCCTGTCGGGAAATTATCTGAAGAAAATAAAAACACTAATTCGAAAGGCTATCTGCCCTCCTGTGTTCATGGAAACATTATTTATAACATTATTTACAGGACATGGAAACAACCTCAGTGTCTATGCATCTGTCAATAGATGAACGAATACAAATGTGAGCGATACATATACATACACACAGTGGAATGGAATGTTAGTCATAAAAGAATGAGTCCTTGCCATTTGCAACAACATGGATGGACCTTGAGGTTATTATACTAGGTGAAATAAGTCAGAAAGGGAAAGATAAATATTGCCTAATGTCACTTATATGTAGAATCTAACAACACAACACTCACAGATACAGAGAATAGACTGGTAATTGCCCGAAGGGAGGGGGCTGGGAAGGTGGGCTAGGTGGTTGAAGAGCAAAAAGAAGTACAAACTTCCAATTACAAAATAAGTTGTGGGGATGTAATATACAACATGATGATGCTCTTTCTCTCAAAAATCAATAAACAAAAAAATAGAAATTTACAAATCTTATGGATTCTGACACGCCAATTATACCTAGAACGTAATGTAATTGTTTTTAGCTTTATTTGTGTTTAAAAATGTGTATCTTATCCTTCTAAGCCAATACACATGTAATCAAACACTTAGAGTTGGTGGTATAATTTTTTCCACATTAGCTTTGTTGTAGTTAAGAGAACTAAAATATTATACATACATTCTCTGGGATTAGGAAAGTATTTTCAAGTTTACAACATAAGCAAGTAATTAAATCCAAATCGTCTATGCCTAAGCGAGGTTTTAAAGACTAAATTAAAAACTGGAAGCTAGGCTGTGCTCCAGAATTGAAAAACTAGACAAAAAAGCAGACTTTGAAATGTTAGCAGTTACCCTTGCAAATTCACCTGACTGTAAACTTGAAAAAACGTTCTATCACAATGTATTAAATTAAAAGCAATTATTTCCCAGGCTGGAAGCTGAAAAGACTCCCAACAGTGAAAGCCGGAATAATCTGAGCAATGAAATAAATAAGAACAGTTTAGGATTATAATTTAAAGAGTAAAATAAACATCCATGAGTCCATAGTGATATAAAAAATGAATTAACAAATAAATGGGAGAGGGGTGCCTCGGTGGCTCAGTAGGTTAAGCATCTGATTTTTTTTTCAGCTCAGGTCATGATCTCACAGTTGGTGAGTTTGAGCCCCCTGTCACACTCTGCTCTAACAGTGCGGAGCCTGCTTGAAATTCTCTCTCCCTTTCTCTCTGTGCCCCTCTGCCACTCGCACTTGCACTCACTCTCTCTCAAAAATAAATAAAGAAACTTTTAAAAAAAAGAGAAAGAAATGGGAGATAAAGGACAAATCTATCTTTCAGAAGAATTCTAAATAATAAATGTAAAAGGAAGAATGGAAATACAAAAAGACCACTAGAACATTACAGTAATAGTTGCTGTAGGCAAGTACCATAGTTAGTAGGCAAAGTAAAAAAAAAAAAGTACATACTTGCAAATCATCAATGTTACCTCCCACCAAATTTTATTAACTACTGTGTCTATAGTAATATGTCTAAAATTCATTTCTCTAGGAGTAGTTAATTTCTTTCCTCTTGAGCATGTCCTGAGTTTAGTGACTGACTTTTAACAAATAGAGTATAGAAAAGAAGAAACACTAAGTTTACAGTGGAGAAATCTGGCAGACACCACCTTCATGAGGTGATCATGATTCGTACACCAACCTGAACAAGTGAAGTTATCTTCTACTTCCTGGTAGGATAAGAATACCTTTGGGACTTTTCCAAAAACAATTCAAAACCCCAACCCACCCATGAGAAAACATCAGTCAAACCCATGTTGAAGGAAAAGTACTAAAAAGTACTACAAGTACTTCTCAAAAGTACCAAGTTTATGAAACACAAGGAAAGACTAAGAAACCAATGCAGATTAGAGAAGACTAATGACATATGTGGAAAAAGATGTAATTTCATATCCTCAATTGAATCTTGGATCAGAAAGACATTTGTGGAAGCCTGGTGGTAAACAAATCAAGTCTGTGGTTTAGTTAATGATGTCGCACCACTATTAAACTCATTTTGCTATGTGTGTGATGGTTATTTAAAATAACATTAATTGAAGTTGCAAGATGGAGATACACAAACTCTCTGAACTAGATTTACAATTCTTCTGTAAATCTAAAGTTACTCTGAAATAAAGTCATTTTTGTTTTTTTTAAAGAATGGGCTGTTGAATATATACAGACATTTTAACACACATGGTAAATTATGTACGAGGGTTTTTGCATGTAGATGTAACTTGACAACTCTCTTTTATGTTTTATTTATTTTTGAGAGAAAGTGTGAGTTGGGGGAAGGGCAGAGAGAGAGGGAGACAGAGGATACCAAGTAGGCTCTGTGCTGACAACGGTGAGCCTGATGCGGGGCTTGAACTCAAGAAATGTGAGATCATGACCTGAGTCAAAGTCAGATGCTCAACTGACTGAGCCACTCAGGTGCATCTTGACTTTCCGAGTGCTAAAAGAATGCTATTGGTCAAGAATTTTAAGTATTCATATCTTTTCATGAAGTGTATTTTCCTTGTTTCAGAAACTTCAGAGATAGTGTGCCATTTCTTGATACAGATTATAGACTTTTACATATCGTTTTGTCTAAGTGGATGGAAGATGGGTGATCATTTTAAGAAAGTACACCTCACCTAATGGTAAGACAATATTAACTGCCTCCAGGAAATGTTCTTTCAAAATCTCATGACTTCTCCTCGTAAGTCTTATCATATTTATATCTTATTGGAATATTATCTATTTTCTTTTGCCAAGAGTATTTGGTTTTGTCTTCCTTTTTCTCATCCTGCTTTAAACAAACTATCTCTACTTTTTCTTTCAGTGACTGCTCCCTCATAAATCACTGAACTCAAGGCTATAAAACTGCTTTATCTTAAACAGATTAATCATCTCAATCTTATCACCTTGCTCATGATCCCTGACAGGCAGGCTATCAGTCATGAACCTTACACTGCAGTGTTATAATTTAGTTCTGACTAGAGGCCAACCATGGCAATGACCTTGCCCACTCTACATTTTTACAAATCTAAAGGTATTCTACTATATCCTCCTGGATATACATATACACATACCCATTTATTCATGTGTATAAAGAAACATATGCTTAAAGCTATTTTTATTTGCAAGTGTATGTATCATAGCCTTGGGTAAAAGATCATCTCAATGCTCAATAACTACCCAATGGATATTTATCTCAATTAATTACATTTCTAATTATTATCAATAGAGTTATGATTTATTCTACACATTTTACAGAGGAAAAATACTTCCAAATTGTTCTAATAAACCAATTGTTTTGTTACAGTCTTGGCTGATGTAATTGTGGGTTATATATACTTCACCATTTTATAGAACTCTCAGGCCATTAGCTATAACCTATTTTAGAACAAATAATCATTTATTTCTATTACTTCCATGTAAAGCTTTACCTAGTTTGAGAACTAGATAATGAGATAAGTGGAGGAGGTTGAGGAGGAAGCGAAGCAGGACTAGGAGGAGGAGGACTGGGAGGAGGAAGATGAAGGAGGGAGGAGGAAGATGAAGGAGGGAGGAGGAACGAAGGAGGAGGAAGGAAGGAGGAGGAAGGGGAGGAGGACGGGGAGGAGGGAGAAGAGGAGAAACGGGAAGAGGGGGAAGAGGAGAAAGGGGAGAAGGAGGAGGCCTGGGAGGAGAAAAAGAGAGTGAGAGAGGACAGAAGGCCAAGAAGCGTGAGAAGGTGGAGAAAAAAAGAACAGTCAAGGAAAGAGATGGAAAACTAGAAAAATAGGAGTCTGCTTTTATAAAATGTCAAGGTCTGGTGCTTTGAAAATAATGAAACCAACACAAATTTAGTGAAAAAGTTCCTTAGAAAGGGGATTTTAAGTTGGAAACAGGGCTTTTGCAGTGAAAGATAATAGTTTTTGAAATGCTATGATTCTGAGATCAGGAGACAGCCATTTTCAAAGAAACAAGAAAAATCCTTATTACCAAGGCACAGACACATTTTGGGTTTTCCTTGTCCTGGAATACTTCCTACCTGACAATTTTTTTTTTTTTTTTTTTACAGTTTGAAAGTATTAGTTGCCTATATTTCTGTGTGAAAAAATTACCACAAAATTTAGGGCCTTCTAACACTACACATCTGTTATGCCACCCTTCCTATGGGTAAGAGGTCCCAGCAAACCTTAACCTGGTTCTCCACTAAGAGTCTCACAAGGCTGCAATCGAGGTGTCAGCTGGATTGTATTTTCATCTTGAGACTCAACTGGGGAAAGATAAGCTCCCAACCTCACTCAGGACATCGACAGGACTCTTTGCCTAGAAGCTGACAGAAGACCCTATTGAGTCGATGACTGTTGGCTGAGGCCAATCTCAGCTCTGGGCAGCCACCTGCAACTCTCCATTAAGCCTATTACAACACAGCTATTTGTGTCTTCAAGGCCAGAAGGAGAATTTCTTGCTCAAATCTACAAGATGGGGTCTTCTATAACCTAACAATCACAGGACTGGCTTTCCTGCCAACTTTGCCATATTCCATTGGCTAAAAACAGTTACTGGTTCCACCCACACCCAAGGAGAGGGGATTACAGGAGGGTGTGACTTAATGGGGTCTAGCGATCACCTTAACCTGTGTCCACAACACCTGAAAATAATAAAATCCTATATTAAACTCTCATTCTGAACTTCATAAATGTTTTTATCAAGCTATATGGAGCATATTTACACTTAACTACTTGAAAAACATACACACAGGGGCGCCTGGGTGGCTCAGTTGGTTAAGTGTCTGACATCAGCTCAGGTCGCGATCTCTCCGTTGGTGAGTTCGAGCCCCATGTCGGGCTCTGTGCTGACAGCTCAGAGCCTGGAGCCTGCTTTGGATCCTGTGTCTCCCTCTCTCTCTGCCCCTCTCCTGCTCACGCTCTGTCTCTCAAAAATAAACATTTACGAACATAGTTACTGTTAAGGTTAAACTTTGTTCAATAATAATAAGCCGCTTCATTTTTATGGTATTTTAGTGCCTTTAGTAGTGTAAGATGTCTGCTGTATTTCAAAGAAAATCTGTGACAAAGGGGATTGCATTTTGCTTTCTTCTCAATTGACATTCACTCTGCATATTTGGAAACATCCTGCACGTGCTCTCATTAGGAAAGCACACGATGCTGAGCTCCACTTCATCCCCTGCTTCTCTGCATCAGGTTTCACGTGTTCTAGGGCTTTCAGGGGTATTGCCTTCACGCTGATTCCTTCTTCTATTTTGTTTGTTTTGTTTTCTGTTTTATGTAGAGAGAATGGTTTGGAATATGGCGGAGGCCATTGCAAATATGTCTTGGGCAATGAGGCTAACTGGAGCGGAATTCTCTAGTCAGTCGTTGCTTTCTGGGCTGAAAAGTGTGCCCCAAAATTCATATGCCGGCACCTCAGAATGTGGCTATATATTTGGAGACAGAATCTGTAAGGAGGAGATGAAGTTAAAATGAGGTCATCAGGGTGGGCTTTAGTCCAATATAAGTGGTGTCTTTAGAAGATGAGGAAATCAGGACGCAGAGTGAAAAGTACAGAGGGAAGGCCACAGAACACACGGAGGGGGTGGAGAAGGCAGCCATCTATTAGCCATGGAGGAAGGCTTCAGAATGAAGCCTGCTGACACCTAAATCTTGGACTTCCTAACCTCCAAAACTGTAAGAAAATAAAGTTTTGTTATTTAAGCAAGTCAGTCAGTGGGAGTGTGTTATGGTAGCCTCAGCAAAGGAATATACACAGGTCCACAGCTTCATATAAATCTTGCTTTTCTTTGTTTTTGTTTGTTTTTATCATAACTTGAAGCACAAAGCTTTTGACTGGTGACAGGGGTTGTTTCAATCTGCCCATCAGATTCAAGAATTGTAGCTACCCCTGTGGCTGCCCAAAGGACCAGTCAAAGCTGGGCCAAGATATCCTGGTCCCAGGCAGCTGTCTCATTTTCCATCCATTTACATCAGGATGCAGAGGAGAGAAGAGAGAAGACGCAATGCAAATAAATCATTACAATGGCAGCGGCTAACATGTCTTCTATGAATGGCCGATATGACACAGTGTCAAAAAAAAAAAAAAGTTTTGGGGGCACCTGGGTGGTTCAGTCAGCTGGGCGTCCACCTTTGCCTCAGGTCATGATCTCACAGTTTGTGAGTTCCAGACCCAGGTCAGGCTCTGTGCTGACTGCTCAGAGCCTGGAGCCTGCTTGAGATTCTGTGTCTCCCTCTCGCTCTCTGCCCCTTCCCCACTCACACTATGTATCTCTCTCTCTCTCTCTCTCTCTCTCCCTCTGTCTCAAAAATAAATAATAAACATTACAATTTTTTTAAAGTTTTCAAAGGTGTTTTCTATTATGAATTAAGTCTGAGAATTTTACAGAGTCTGAGTCTCCATGCTTTCATGGAGTCACAGGTGCTGATGATTCAGGAAGTAAGTGGTTTAATTTTGACCACCACCAGATCCAGAAAGCACTGAAAATTTCATTAGTAACGTAACTGACAACATAGGAATTAAGATGTAAGGGCCAGTATGAAAGAAAAAAGAAAGTAAAACGTTAATATTCTGACACTGCTGATTATTTCCACAGTCCTCCTGAGGGATGTTATTATTTATATTCTTAATTAAGAGCTGCTTCTCTGGCAACAAATTCTCATGAGAAATCAAATGGCGTTTTACTAAAAAGGCCTGGAGGCATTCTACTTGCATGACTTACATTTTGAGAAGCAAACCTTAGTATCTTTCCTGAATTCTTCTTTATTGCATCTGAAATACACATCCTTGACCTCAAGTGATACCTGCATGCTTAAATACTGCTGACTTCTCCAGGATTTTACTTTGTCTGCTCCTTGCTCCAAGGATTAGAAGTTAATAAACCCTGAGCTCAAATAATTATTTAAACTTTGTATTTTTTCTGCCAAAGGAACCCTGGTTCTCAATTCACCTTAGATTTCCCAGACTGCTTTTCTGATGAAGGAATCAAAAGAGAAGAACTCTCTTTCTAGAAAGGCAGTGATGCACTCACTGTATAATATTTTAGATCATGTATGATAATGCTTTATACAACAATCACTTTAGAGTTGTTAAATGCAAACATACATGCTCCAATGGCCTCATAATCATTCCTTGAGAACAAGGAGGGATATTAGGACAATTTCTGTGACTTCTTTCCCCTTGAAATGTCATTTTATGGCATGGTTAAGTATCTGAAGATAATATAGCATGGTTAAAATACACAAACGTGGTTAAAATATACAAACATTCTAATTAAAAACAAGATAAAATGTTCTGTGTCTTTTCCCACATACCGTATATTTGTAATATTATTAAATGCTCAGATTTTCAGGAACATATAAAATAAAAATGCTGATAGGAATACAACTTTCTTCTAGATGCCTACCTAGCACATCTAATTAGGTTTAAAATATAATTTAATTCACCTTAGCAGACAAAATATAGGTCATTTTTAAGAGTTTATGAGATTGGGATATAGGTGTGATTGTCCAAAGGATATAATTTAACTCATGCATTGTTCTCAACATTTTCCTGAGACAACTAATTTGGAAAATATGTGCTGGCGTGTCTTGCACACCACGCAGCTGTCGTCTTAAATGATTACTTCACTCAGACTTTTCATCAGTGAAGGCACCTGTCCATAACCAACTGAGAAAGCAATCTTTTAAGCATGATTAAAAAAACAGTACAATACGCAAAACTTTGGAAAGGTAAATTAATGGAAAATCAAAGAATTATGTTGATAGGCTCACATTTATTTCCCTGATGTGGTTTTAATATTTCCTACACCTTTATATAAACAAATTTCTTATCTCTCAATAATATACATTTCAGAAGGTTGTTAGGAATTTCATTTTTATTTCACTTGAGAAAGAGAGAGAGCATGCACAAGAGCTGGGGAAGGGCAGAGGGGAAGGGAGGGAGGGAGGGGGAGAGGAAGGAGAGAGAGAGAGAGAGAGAGAGAGAGAGAGAGAGAAAACAAACCCCATGCAGGGCTCGATCCCCAGACCCTGGGATCATGACCTGAGCCAAAATCAAGAGTCGGACGATCAACCTACTGAGCCACCCAGGTGACCCAGAAATTTCCTATATAAGAGGCTGCAACAGTTAAAATATGAATAGAAAAATGTCAGGTAAGTCTCTACATATCTTAGGGCATAATTACTCATGAAAATGTAAATGAAAAACTCTATTTTTTAGCTTACCAGATACATTTCAGTTAAAGTCTATGGTAACTGCAGGTTTCTCAGCTCCTAACTCTTTGAACATGACTTTGTAAGTCTTCATCATAAAATTTCTCTATAGGTTTGAACTTGCAGTGGTGAAATTTGGATTAATTGAAGAGCAATGAAAAGGAAGCTCCTAGTGTACTAAAGCGGCCTCTGGAAAATGCCTTTGGTAATGAAGAGCCTGCTGTGACCAAGTCTCAGTAGATGGAGGAGCACCTGCTTGATCTGCAGATGTCCCTGTCACCTGACTCCACAGTGTCTGCTCCATCCTTTTGTTCCATCTGCCGGATAGTCTTTACTTGGAAAACAATAGAAACTTGAAATAAGGAACAGAACTTCTGAGAATGTGTTATTCATTGTTTCTGATACTTTATTTTTTTAAATGTTTCAAAGCTGCATTTTATCAAGTTTATAGTAAAAGTATAGAAAATACATGAAAATGTGCCGCTCTCCAGATTTAAGGATTGTATCATCTTTTCATATATATGTACATATAGATTACATAAAATATATAATCTAGTCATTTGACTGTATGATTGAAATATGTTCATAGTGTTAAGAGTTTACAAATTGGTTTTATTTCCTCCTTTTTTCTGTGTGCTTAACTGTGTGTGTGTGTGTGTGTGTGTGTGTGTGTAAGATTAAGATATGGGTTGTATATGAAGTTCTTTAATTGGTATATGATTCTTCACTATTTTGTTAATATAAAATATAAGACAGGAATTATATTGACAAGATTAATTTTTTAATAAACCATTTAAATTAGGGGCTCCAGGGCGGCTCAGCTGGTTAAGCGTCCCACTTCAGTTCAGGTCATGATCTTACAATTTGTGGGTTCGAGCCCCACATTGGGCTCTGTGCTGACAGCTCAGAGCCTGGAGCCTGCTTCAGATTCTGTGTCTCCCTCTCTGCCCATCCCCCACTCACGGTCTGTCTCTCCATTTCCCTCAAAAATAAACACAAAAAAATTAAAATAAACCATGTAAATTAAATTTTGTGATTTAATTGCATAAATGTCTACATATTTGGTGATAAAATAAAAAACCTGTACCCATAACTAGGTAAATACCAATTATTAAAGTTCTTTTTAATGACTATATAAGATGAGTAGCTAAATTACTAAATAAAGGTTTTTGATATTACACAAAAACAATGCTTAATAAGTTACTCATTTAAAAGGTATTATTAAAATAATTCCAGTTTCACACTTAAAAATGATTTTTCATTCTAGGGAAATTATTAAGGTAATTAAAGAAGACCACAGAGTAGAACTTGTATTTTAGACATCTTTGCAGAACCAGACCTGTAAATACAGAGAACAAACTGATGGTGGCCAGGGGGGAAGGTGGGGAGGGATGGGCAATGTGGGTGAAAGGGAGTAGGAAATACAGACTTGCTGGCTATGGAATGAATAAGGAATAAAGAACACAGTGTGGGCAATATGGTCCATGGCATTGTAATCACATTGCATGGTGATGGACGGAAGCTACACATGTACAGACAGACCGTCAAATCCCTATGTTATACACCTGAAACTAATGCAACATTGTCAACTGTATTCAAACTCAAAAATTCAAAAATAAAATTCATTTAAAAATCTTTGTACATTGTTGCCATCACAATAAATGTGATTCCTACCTTCTTCGCGAAGACTGCTTGATATTGTTTATTAAAAACTGAAAATAATTTACTGACATAATAAATAGCTACATAAATGTTTAGTCTTAGGGTAGAGTCAATTCACATGAATGCCGTACAGCTTTTAGAATGAATGTGGCAAGGGACGCTCAAGTAGAACATTAGCAAAATTAAACTGATAGTGAATATTCTTTTATTTTTTTCCTGTCACTGTCCCTAAGGTTCCAGGGATGGAAAAAAGCTATCCTCACCTATTACACATTGTATCTGACTGCCTAAACATTACTTGCTGAATGGTAGACTTCACAAGTTGCTCTGCTCGTTGGCGTCATGTCTTTCCAAAACCTGAATTTGAGGTAGCACCTGATGCAGAGAATCCACTCCTTGCCCTATGTCATGGTGATTGAACATGGATCAACTTGCCAAAGTAGTTAGTGTCCCAAAGGTCCAAGAACAAACATGGCTTGTTCTATATTCATCTTCCTTCTCCTTGCTTTTGTGTCAAATCCTATTTGCTAATTTTTTGGACATGACTAAACTTGGCTAATATTAGTAAAGAAATGGTCACGTGAAGCCATGAAAGAGCAAGTGGGAATCTATTCTGCCTTGATCATCATCAATCAGTTTGTCATTTCAATCATGATGGCTGATCCCTCTACCCAAAGTAATGTTGTCAAAGAAAAAAGTCATCGCATAACCATGGCATAGAGAAAGAATAGCTGTGAAAGTCACATTTTGATAAGTAGGTTTTATCTTATTTCCTTATCAAACTCGGAAAGTTGCAGTAACAAAATGCCCACTTTTGTGATATAAATGAAATAGTTACAATAATAATTGTAGATAATTTACTCTTGAATTTATTCCATCTCCATTTATAATACAATTCAGTTTTTGCTAACTCATTATCATAAAGACAAACATGATATGAAGGGAGTGTAAATAGCACCAAACACAAGTGAATAATAGCAGTAATAATGTGACAAAACTTTTACAAGCCAAAGACATGTCTGGTTTTATAGCTTATGCTAAGTGGAAAAAATACTGAACCTTAAACTTTTATACACTGAGCATACTAAATATGTAAGTATCAATGTAAGTAAACACAGTGGAGTTAAGAGGAAATATGGTAAGCAAAAGTTTAATACTAGCTTTGATTTTGAAGATCAAATATGATCTGATAAAACACACCCCATTTGGTCTACCAGGTTGACAAAGCCAGTCAGCTTCCATCTTTAAAAAAAGGGAGGTATTTTTACATAAATGTGGTCATTTTTTAATTATACACATACAGAACTTGCCAACTTCGAGGAGGAAAAAACAGAACACTTATAATGACTACCTTATTAAAAAAACACAAATAAAAGTTAACAAAAGCAGTATGAGAAAAAAGGGGTAACTATGATTGACATATAGATTGATCTATTTCATGTATATTTTTATGCTTATGTCCATGTATGCATTTATAATATTTTTCAAACCTACTATACATAAATAATTGCATACTTTAGTATGGAGATCACAGTTAGCAAGAATGATTCATTTCTTTAAAGAAAATTTCATTGGAAATACATCAAGGAAGCAACGCAAATTAATGTTTTAGACAGTGTTCTGCAGCACTTAGTCCAACAGAATTTGGTCACCTTGCCCAGTGCTGCATTTCTTCAAGAAAGGTAATTTGATTAAATCACACGCTTAATTTAGAAAAATAGAACCAATCATAAAGATCTGAGGAGTGTACTCAGAGTTTATAATATACAACATACACACACACACACACACACACACACGCACACAGACTCCAACCAAATGTCCTAAAAGGATAGTCCAAGATAAGCATGTTCCATATGCACATTTTTTTCTATGACCTGGTCTTTGGAAAGAAAGTGTTGTTCTTGGTCTCTGATTGGATTTTGAAATTAAACATCATTCAGCCTTGATTCCAGTCCCTTAATACAGTCATCAAGATAAATGACAGATTATGAGTTGTTATAGTCTGAACACAACTGATTAGCTTGCTTTCCAATTTTAGGAACTTGAAAAAATAAAGATATTTTCACCATTGCTGAATTAATTCATGAGTACAGGTACCCAGGGCTTAAGGTAGCAGCTAGGGAAAAAAACGGATTATTTGCTCTTTGCAAAAGATTTGCATGACTTGGGGAATTTACAGCTAACCATGTTACACACTGTGTTTTGATTTTAATTGGTCATTTCTGCAAGATACCAACTACGGCAACATGTTGGATCTGGTGTGGTCCAAAGGATGAGAGACAATGGTGTGGGATTTCTCAGTATGTTATGACATTTAAGAACCCCAGGCCCAATGGCATGAGTCTGTATATGTCTGTAATAAAACCATGTTCAGACTCTCATTGTTGCTTTGAGAACTTTGATCCTCTAGTTGAAGTATATCCTTACATTTGTAGGCCTAGTACATGATATATTGCTTTTTGCTGACTAAATATCCAGTGCAAATGGACTGCACAATTCTGAAAGTAGGAAAGAAGGATGGTTACAGTTGTTTTTTCTGAACCATTATTGCTTCTTGCCTTGATATGTTTATCAAATGTGTGACACCGTTACCAATTAACCCAATCCTGCTTTCTTGTTTTAACCCTTCAGGCTAAATGTGTGTGTTTCAAATGACAGTCAACTCAACGCTATTACCTGCAGTTCTGGGGAAACTCTGAGGTGAAAGAAGGTATCAGACTTTCCTTATTTTGAATATGGGAGATATAAAGACGATTCCTTTTCATATCCTGACCATAGTACTAAATAAGATAAATAGAAGACAGAGCAAAAACGTATTACTGAATGATAATTTATATCAAGAAGCTCAGTGTCCAATGTTAAAAGAATGTGAAAGCTATGATTTGCTTTGATAATAGTTGTGATAATAGAGGTGACATATGGACATTTTGAGAAGAGAATTATTGTGTCCAAAGGACATCAATCATAGGAGAACAATGTTGTTATTAATTAAAACAATGTCAACTTTTTTGACATTAACTCATAGCGTGTTAAAAATATGGCTTTCGATTATAGAATCCTACACCAAAATATACATTTATCTTTCTATAATAGGTTGAAAAATGTTACCCCATTGTCTTATGACTTTCATTATGGCCTATTAGAAATCCAGTGTATATCTAACAATTGTTGATTATAAAAATATATATATCTTTTCTTTCTTGCTGTTTTTACTACATTTTTCTTTTACATCAGAATTCTATATTTTCACTTCGATCTGCTAGATAAGTGATTCCTTTTTTAACTATTCTGTTGGGGAATTTTTGGTACTTTTTTTATATGAGAATTCATAAATTTCATCATTTTTAGAAACATACTCAGTAATTATCTTCAGGAATATGTTCTCATGTCCTCTCTTACTGAAATAAAAATAAAACAAATTCAAAGAAAGAAACAAGCAAACTATAATTCACATGTAGGTCTATTTTATGCATATTTTTATGCTTATATACTGTGCAAATACTTGCTGCATTTTGGAGGCCTAATATATGTAAGGAATTGAACATGCAGGAGGGAAATGAAAGTTACCAAGAGTATCATTTTTTTGAATCATGGTTTATTTGCAATATGTCAGGCTTGGTGACTGTTGATTCTGCCTCTTACGTCTCATTAAATTCTAAAAATATATTCAATTTCTGACTTATCCAGTGTATATTTTGGGTAATTTTTTACTTTTATATTACAATTAGTAAATGCTTTATTCATGTATTTCTAATATAGGATGTATATATTACAAAATCAATTTGCTTTACCCTTTAATATCAGTTTTTATCTTAGTATATATTTTTTTAAAATGTTTTTTTAATGTTTATTTTATTTTGAGAGAGAGAAAGACAGAGTGTGAGTGGAGAAGGGGCAGAGAGAGAGGGAGACACAGAATCCAAAACAGGCTCCAGGCTCTGAGCTGTCAGCACAGAGCCTGACGCGGGGCTCAAACTTACAAACCGTGAGATCGTGACCTGAGCCAAAGTGAGATGCTTAACCAACTGAGCCACCTAGGTGCCCTTATCTTAGTATATTCTCAAAATTAAATGTAAAAATTTCATGGAGGATCCTTTCATTGATTTTTAGAGAGATAAAAGTACAATTTGCCCTTACGACTGAGTATTGTAGTTAATCACTTTGCCAGACAGTGTTGATTATCTGCCCAGGAGATAGCCTCCCGTCTTGGTTGATAAAATTAATTCACTTAACTAGTAGATTAAGAATGCCCCTCTAGTGTATATGAGGTGACATACATGAAGTCACTGCCTTCATGGAACTACATTCTAGTGGTGGTGGTAGAAGGTAAATGTTCTGAGGAAAAAATATCTGTAAAAATGACAGAAAGCTTCAGCAGAGATTTCTTAGGTGGGGTGAAGGAAGCAGCAGCCACTGGAGGAGGGATATGTGAAAGACATACCAATTAAGTGAGGGTGAGCATGTGGTATCTGGTGGGCAGTCTTCTAACTATAAGAAATGTGATGTAGAGGCACCCTGATGATTTTAAGGAATGAGGCACAGTGTGTGTAATCATGTATTTTGTGTGAATTCATGGGACCACAGGAGAATCCAAGTTAATGGGTGAAAGGAAAAAAAAAGATCTACCTCGGAGGTAGATCTCTAGATCTGAATTCTGGAAAGCCCCCAAATTCGGTTAATTCTCTTACCTCTTTTGCTGCCTTTGTTTTATTTATTTCTATTTTGTATTTCAGGCAATACTATACAAAGTATTATTTAAAAATCTAAATTTCTACAAGTTTTAACTACAACAAAAATACAACTTCTTTGATGATTCATCTTGCTCCATAGGAGTTTTCAAAAACCATTTATTTCCACTAGCTGGTTTTCTTGTGGATTACTGAGGATTTTTCTGAATACTCATACTACCTGTATCCTGAGATAATTTCACATCTTCCTTCCTGAGCTTTATGCCTTTTATTTCTTTTTCTTACCTTCTTCCACAGAAGAGGACCTGTGGTATTACTGATTACAGGTTGTGAGAGCAGACATTGTTTCCTTGTTAGTAGTCTAATTGGAAAGTGCTCAATATTTCATCACTGAGTATAAAGTTGTCTGAAAAAGTCATATAGATGCTCCCATTCCTTCATCATATCTAATATCCAAGCTACATTTTCAATACTATGATTCATGGTATTCATTATTTAAATAAAATTTTGCTTTTATAGTTTTTGTTTTCAAGTGTTTTTTCTTGAAGTGCTTGCTTTTTTAAATTTATTAGCCCCTGTTCTTGTGATATGTATGCATTACCTTTTATTTTTCCTAATTTTGTAATTTTTTATGTTTGTAGGTTTTTTTTGTCGGTTTTTTTCTGCTCGGTGCATTGCCTCCATTTCTGCTGAGTTCTATTTTTCTGTTTGGGTTGATCTATTTCCTTGAATGCAAAGGCAATAAAGCATGGGAAGAGAGAAAGCTAATTGTTCAATGTTTACTTATAAAAACAATGTATATCATATATTTCATATATATATATGTATATAAGAAACCTGCAATATTCTAGGCATTGAGGACACAGCAGTGAACAAAACAATGGAGTGAAAATAGATAATATATAAATTTATATATAAATATATAAAACAATACTGTGAAGTGTGGGAAATTTTAAGGAGAAAAAAGAAAGGGACAACAATAGGAAGGAATTAGTTATAAGGCATTGATTGCTACCCCACAGTAAAGTAGCCTGGGGAATCATCAGCTTGTTTGAATGACACATTGATTATATTAATCTTTCTCTTTTTTTTTTTTTTTTTTTTAGCTTAGACATATTCCCCATTAAACTCCAGAGCAGGATTAGCTTGGCTGCTAGAGTGCTGGGGGTGCGCCAGGGCAGTGGGGGCTCTCGCTTTACTGTATGCACACGTTAATTCAAACCTCCCTCTAATAGTACAGCACTTCGCTCCTGGCCATGCTATGGCTGGCTTCCATTGTTCCAGAATCCCTCAAGCTCAGCTTTTCTAAAGATTCAGTTTCTCATTGCTGGCCACGGTGGGAATGGAAAGGCAATAGTGGCTGAAAGAGACAGATATTCTCTATCCTCACTTCAGCTTCTCCCCAAACTCCTGGTTTTGTAGGAACCGCATTCCTCAATTTTCTGAGCCTTTCAAAGGTTGTGTTACAAAGAGGTTTACTTCTTGTTTCCTCCATTCCAGACACTGAGGTTTCAACTTTCTTTGCCTTGCTAAATCAGCTCCTATTTATCCACTGGTCTTAACATTTTCCAAAAAGGTTGTTGCCCGCTCTCCTCTGGTGTTTTCTCCTTTCCTGTGTTCGTTGTGATGGTTTTTTATCCTTTTATTCATTCACTGTCATTTAAGTGATATTCGGAAGGTGAGTAGGAAAGTGTGCATGTTTCCTTCATGTTATTTGTCCAGTAGTTATTCTAGAATGCAATTTCCCTCCTGGAGAAAATCCTCCTTGGTTCCCTCCTCTGAAGATAAAGCTCAAACTCTTTAACATGGTTTTCAATGTGTTTCCTGAATTGACACTCATAATAGTTGTAATAGTAATTACAGTAACAGGAGAATTACTATTAGTATTATTTTTTAAATGTTTATTTATTATTTTGAGAGAAAGAGAGATAGAGCATGAGCAGGAGGAGGGGCAGAGAGAGACACACACACACAATCTGATGTAGGGTCCAGGCTCCGAGCTGTCAGCACAGAGCCCCATGCAGGGCTGGAACTCACAAACCGTGAAATCATGACCTGAGCCAAAGTCGGACTTCAGACCGACTGAGCCACCCAGGCGCCCCAAGAATTACTATTAGTATTATTATGCTACAATTTATGTATCACTATGTGCCAGATACTTAATTAACTCAAGTAACCTTCAAAACACCCTATTAGGTAAGGACTTGTTTTTGATCCCTCTTTTACAAGTTCAAGAAAAAATAGGCTTTCAGAAGGTATCTCACTTACCCAAGATAACACAAATGGCCAATTGTCCGATCTAAAGAACTTATTCAGGTTCAAGACTGATTACACATGCTGGTTTTCCACACTATTCTACAGCTGCTAGGATGGCGCGGTCTGGCATGGTCTGAAGTAGTATACTGCAGTAGATAAATAATATAGTGAAGGGTAAGACAGGAAAGGAAAGGACAGGATCTGGTACAAGTGTGTGCAGAACATGATACCTGCAGTATAGTGCTCGTATCTCTGGCTTAATCTCTTATCACCCAGTGGCTCATTGAGCCTAAATTCTATGTAACCTGAACTCCTTTAAGTCTCTCCATTTTTCCTAACTTCTCATCCTTCTTCCTTCCCAAGACATATATCTGGCAATTCCAGGCGCACGCGATGGCATGAAACATACACCCCAACACGTACATCCTTAGAGCATCTCTTCTTCAAATCTAATGCCCCAATTAAGAAAACTTCTCATTTCTATCACTTAATCACAGTGTACTGCAATCACCTACGATATGACCACATTTCCCTTAGCTTTGGTTTCATGAAGGAACATGTGTTTCCTCTTACATATTCTCATTACTTTGCTTGTCCTGAGAAGTGTTCTCAATGAGATTATAATAACTGTAATAGTTTCCAATTGGTGCTGTAACAAATTAGTACACCTAGTGACTTAGACAAAATCTGTTCCACTCAATTAAATTGTGGCAGTCAGGACATGTTTCTTTCTGGAAAAAAAAGGGGAGAATATGTTTTCTGGCTTTTCCAGCTTCCCTAATCCTTGGTCTGTGGGATCAAGTCTTTCTTTCTCATATTAAGCCACCTGCCCCTGATTCTTGTACCTCCCTCTTTCACATTAAAGATCCTTGGGACTAAAAAAAAAAAAAAAAAATTCTTGGGATTATATCAGGCACACTTGGATAACCCAAGCTAATCTCCCTATTTTAAAGTCAGCTGATTAGCAACGTTAAATCCTTCTGCTGCATTAACTCCCTTTTACCATATAACTTGACATAGTCGCAGGCTCCTAGGAGTAGGATGTGAACACTGTTTTGTGTGTGTGCACGACTACATGGGGAGGAGTGTGATTCCACTTGGCAAGACAAACAATACCAACACAGTTACCCAGTCTGATAAAGTAATATGTTTGACATATATTACTTGAAGTCAACTTCACAGATAACTCTTCAAGATATCTTTATCTCAGATTTGAAAAATGATGCACTAAGATGCATAATGCTAAGTGCCTAAAATCTAGTAGTAAGTGGGAGGACCAGGATTCAAATGCAAACGGATAGTCCAATGTTCTTTTGTCTTTGTGTTTTAATGATTTTTTTTCTGTGCAAGGTTTTTTACTCATTTAGTGAAATATTCTATTGTTCTAGCCATATAATTCTGCCGTGTGTCACACATTTGGGTAGGATTCTTTACCAACAGGCCACAAATGGTTTTCCTGAACCAACTGTCCTTCATGGAGCCAGCCACTCAAGCCTTTCATTATTATTTTTTTCTTTTCTTAAGCCTAATGAATACTGCCATATTTAGTTTGCAGTCAAAGCACCCAGTCTGGGGCGACTGGGTGGCTCAGTCAAATGTCTGACTCTTGATTTTGGCTCAGGTCTTGATGTCACAGTTTGTGAGTTTGAGCCCCACATCTGCACTGACAGTGAGGAACCTGCTTGGGATTCTCTGTCTCTCTCTGTCCCTCCCTTGCTCACATGCACATACTCTTGCTCTCTCTCTCAAAATAAATAAACTTTAAAAAAATGCACCTGGTCTAATCAAATACTTCAACTGTACAGTACTATCATTTTGTATGCTTCCAGTCACTATGTAGTATGCCTTCTAGTTTACAAGATGATTTTATATAATATGCATTATTAAATACATAAAACCTATAAAACATATACCTAATATAAATAAAATATAGATTATAGATGTAATTTTATCTAATAATCCTAAATACCTATGTGTTAGGTATTTAGAAAAGAAACTGAGATCTGATGAATTGATTTCCCCTTTTACTGCATTTGTTACATAGAGGTAGACGATAGACAATGTTGAGAGTCAATATTCCTCAAAAGATAAACTGCACGACAGGGAGTACATTGTCTTATTCTTTGTTATACGCCCAGCACCGAGTCCCCACACTGGGTATTAGATACCGTATTAGTTGTGTAGGGCTGTCCTAACAAAGGACTACAAACTAGCTGGCCTGAAACAACACATTTATCCTTTCACAGTTCTAGAAGCTCCAAGTCTGAGAAGCCACAAGTCTGAATCTACACAGAGCTGTGCTTCTCCCGACACCTGTAGGCCAGAACCTTCCTTGCCTCTTCCCAGCTCCTGGTGGCTTGTCTCATCTGCAAACCTTGGAGTTCCATGACCGGGCAGCTTGGAGTTCCGTGCCGACTCTGCCTCGGTCACCACAGGGTGTCTCCGCCTGTGGTCTGGGTCTCTGCTCCCTTATAAGGACACCAATCATACTGAATTAAGAGCCCATCCTAGTCAAGCATGACCTCAGCCGAATTTCATTATATCTGCAACAACCCTATTTCCACATAGGGTCACATTCTGAGGTTCTGGGGTGGGGATTATACTTCAACATATCTTTTGGGAGGATGCAATTTAAACTCCTAACCGACATTTAAATCATTAATAGTTGGGTAAATTATGTAGTAGTATCTATGCGACTATTTAAAATATTTACTACAATACATGCAGACCCGAAGCGTTTGCCAACTCCATTTCGAACTGCAAAAAAGCAGACTGGCCTGTGCCGCACCCCAGTAAGGGTGGACCTTTAGAAACAAAGGACGCGCAACACAGAGACGGTGGGGGGTGGCAAATTAAAAAGTAGAGCGTTGAGATTTGTTGCTCCCCAGACCTCTTCTGCTCTTTAGATGATATTTTAGTGAAAATGTCCTCAGCCTCCGTCTATGAAAGCGATTGCCAAGCCGATGCCAGCAACCAATCTTTGACTTTCTTTGCAGCTCCAAGGCCAGCCACTTGCTGATTTCGCCATTCCTTCCCTGCTTGCTAATAAGTGAGGAGCAATTATATTATATACAAAGGCAGATTTACTGTGAAGCTAATGAAGATTAAGCTTCAGGCCCTTCCAATTGCATGGGCTCCTTCCCAGGCCTTGTAGCTAATTTAGTTTTAGTAATGTTGTATGCATTTTTAAAAGATTATTGCCCACCCTGCAGAAGCTTCAGGCCCCACAAAACCCGGGTCTGTCTTTGAACAAATTCTAGAGATAGCCAATTAATTATCTTACATTTTGATTGGCAGGCTTTTAGTTTTCCAGAAATGGAAAAACTGTTCAGCAGAAATGGCAAAATGAAAATAACCCATTTTAAGCTGGCATCGTCAGTACTGTTCTGGGTGGCATCAGACTGGAAGAACACTAGCCTCTCCATTTTTTGCCCTTTATTTTGCAGATGTGTGGCGAAGGCTGTTACGTTCAGTGAACACGTAAAGAAGAAATGGGAACCTCTCTGTGAAGGGGAGAGTACAAGCCTAACCTAGGAACATGGCCCAGGAACCACGTCATCAGAGGGTGTACACTGCTGAAGAGTCCTATTTTTTTTAATTTTTTTACATTTATTTATTTTTGAGAGACAGAGCGTGAGTAGGGGAGGGGCAGAGAGAGAGGGAGACACAGAACCTGAAGTTGGCTCCAGGCTCTGAGTTGTCAGCACAGAGCCCGACACGGGGCTCGAACTCACAAACCGAGAGATCATGACCTGAGCCAAAGTCAGCCACTTAACCAACTGAGCCACCCAGGCTCCCCATGAAGAGTCCTATTCTTGGGGCAACAAATGGGTGCTCGGAGCTGGGTGTCACTAAATGGAGCACAAATGAGGAAATGGTTAACTAGTTAGCCTGTGGATCTGACGATTTTTTTTTAAAGAACTAAATCCTTCAGAAGTTAAGATAGTATCCATTAAATGGTAGAATTTTAATTATTGTGATTCTCAGGGGCACATATATTATTTTTTTTTTTAAATTTTTACATTTATTTATTTTGGAGAGACAGAGTGAGACAGAGAGTGAGTTGGGGAGGGGCATAGAGAGAGAGGGACACAGAATCCTAAGCAGGCTCCAGGCTCCAAGCTGTCAGAACAAAGCCCGACATGGGGCTCAAACCCACGAACCATGAGATCATGACCTGAGCTGAAGTCGGACCCTTAACCGACTGAGCCACCCAGGCACCCCACAAATATTCTTGATAAAAGACTGCGATGCACACTTCTTAGATCATGGTGCACAGGCGTGGCCAGCCTTGCCACAACACTTGTCCTTTAGAGCCTGTGCCACCTCATCCCATCCTCCATCTTGCTCTATTTCATCTCCCGTGTTTCTAATTCACATCCTCTCCTACATTGACCAAATGTTGACCCTGATCACTCGTTTATGGTTTAGGTTGTTTAAAATACTGTTGACATTCACTCTTACCTTTATCAGGTCTTTGTTCCAATTCCGACTTCCTGTTGAGGGTCCCCTGGTCATTCTCTTTAAGGAAGCTACCTGTACCTCACACTGACCTGTGAAAGTCACCTCTTCTTTTATCAAAACCTTCCAATCCACTAGGATGCAAAGAGAAATGTAACCCACGGGGATACGACAAGATTAAGTGGTTGGTTTAGCAGCACAGGCAAGAGTAAAGTAAGAAATAGAACTAAGGAACTTATCTGTCCTATTTTTCTTTCCAACTTTAATGCCTTATGTAGAATCTCTGTGTTTAAAATAATTCCCATAAATCTTTGTTTTTCTAGAGGATAGCCATTCCATGAAAGATCCAGAATAGAAACTGCTTATTCCAATAGGGACCAATATTCACAGTGCTGCTTAATTCTGCTTCCACAGAATGCAAAAATACATTTGCAATGCAATATGCTCATTAGTTATTACATGAATTAAACTGCTTACCAGGCATCAATATTATTGCTTAACTAGAAGTACAACTTTTTTAAGAAAATGTTTATTTATTTTGTGAGAGACAGAGAGAGAGAGAAGGGGGAGGGGCAGAGAGAGGGAAGGGGGAGGGGCAGAGAGAGGAAGAGAGAGTATGCCAAGCAGGCTGCACGCTGTCAGCACAGAGCCCGACATGGGGCTCGAACTCACGGAACGGGAGATCATGACCTGAACTGAAATCAAGAGTCAGACACTTAACCAACTGAGGCACCCAGGCGCCCCTAGAAGAATAACTTTTATCCACAGTTCTTTTGAAAGAGCATCAGCTATTTAAATGTGCCAGTTATTTTTCACTATGTTAAATATATTTCTGGATTTCAGTAGTACTCATTTGAATTCATTTGGCTCATATCATATGTCCATATTTATAAGGACTAAGAGAGTTGTGAAAAGCACATTGCTACTTTGTAGTTGAATACTTCTAAAATATATTTTTATAACTGAAATCATCTCCTTAAACTGTGCTTTTAATCTGAAATCTAATAAAATAGATTTATTCAATTTGATATTACAAGTTGCCACCAACAGTCATAATATGTCTTCTCATAACTAGGTTATTATTTCAGTCTCTGTTTTAGGAATATCAGCAGCATTATTTTGTCAGATATCTTTATATATATATGTGTATGTGTGTATTTATATGTGTGTGTGTGTATATATACACACATATATATTTTTTGATACTGTATTTTAAATGTTTGGAAAAATTGTGAGTGGGATGGTTGTGAGAAAAATCTGCATCTCTCTCTAAAATTGCAACCAGTCTCTGAGTGTTTGAATTCCATAATCTGCATGGAGAAAGTAAGTTTTGCCTGTATTTTCCACTGTTAACCTAGATTCCAGAACAGTATCTGGTACATGGAATGTGCTCAGAAAATTTCCTGAATGACTGAAAATGAAAAATAGTACCAAACAATTAGTGATGGAAACATATCTAGAGAGGCTACTTTTAATTTATCCCCAAAAGATTTGTTCTAAGAATCACACTTTCACTCTGAAGTAATAATATTCTCATACCATGCACAGATATTATAAATCTTTGCAGAATTTTGTAGATCATGAGTGAATCACTGTTAGAAGGTAATTCTTAAAAAATGTCCCAAGGAAACAGATCAGTGTTGTTCTCAGTAGGACGTACTCCACCAAACCCCGTCAAAACAATGCCAATCCTCCAAACATTTCCACTGGTTTCTATAAGGGATGGTATAACCTGGAGGAAATAACTTGATGTATCCCAGCACTTACACATTCACCAAAACTTTAAAACACAATTGTTTTAAACCTAGAATATCGGTGGCAGTGAGTACCTGTGCAGCAGTAAAGGTATTTTCTAGAAAGTAAGTAGTATGTCCAAAGGACCCATAACAGACACCTACCGGATTATCTGGAGTTCTAATACCCGACATGACATGAGAATCAATTACAGATTTCATTTCACATTAAAACACCTCTCTAAAAAAATGTAAGAGAAGAATTGAAGTCTGCTCATTTCAGATATTTGACTAACTGGTTTTTATATGTTATTAAAATTCAGTCTGAGTAGTTCCATGCATTAAAGTTGGGTCAAAGGTCTCTTTCCTTTGAGAGTAAAGTACAAGGTAAAGAGACAGTGTCAGGACAGGATTCACTCTTCAAATCAGGTAGTTTTTTGTTTTTGTTTTTGTTTTTTGGTCATCAGATTACAGAGTGAGGCTTGCAAGTAATAGAGTCTTGCAAGAGTCACCAGGGACAATGGCAGTGGAATTTACTGTGTCCTCCCCTGGAGCAGAAATGAACACCCTTGGGACTCCCACTCTACCTCGATCTGCAAGCTCATAATGTGCATTAAAGATGTTCTCCCTTCGTTTTTTTCAACAGGACTGAAAAAATATCAAAAAGATGGAAATCATCAGCTTCAGAGAGGAGTGCTTCAAGTTTCACTTACAAACACCTGAGGTGGCATCATACCTGCACAAAGACATTGGCCAATAGTGGATTTCCTAATAAAATATGCCTACTTAAGAAGTGTCTCTTTGGAACAGGGTTGGTTCTGGTTCTTGAAGGGACTGGCATTAATACATTAGGTGGAACTTGGGAAATTCTGGGAAAGTAACAAAAGAAAACTTGCCACATGTGTCTGGAAATTAAGCCCAGTCAATGTCCAGCTGACTCGGAGCCAGATTTTGAAAAAGAGAAATGATACTTTGTTAATCTCAATTTCAGCATACTATATGAAATCCCTAATATGATATGTGTGCTATACAGGACTTTTTACGTTAAAAGGAAATAATTTTTGTGTAAGTATTTTCTTGGACTTTTTTTAGGACACTGTTTCTTAGATCCCCAAAGAGGAGTGTTCATGATACACAAAACCTGACCTTTGTGCCAGCTCCACAAGTCAGAAATCTTACAGGTGTCATTGGCCTACTTTGCTGCTATGAAATAAAAATTCATTCTGGAAAAACTATATCCTTCTTCAACATAAAAGCATCTGTTACCATATATGGCCACATCATTGATCACTATTTCATTAGACCTATTTTTCTCCATTTAATCCATCCTGAATTGGTTCTCTCTATCATGTCTATGTCTCAATATGACAAATTTGTTACTCTCTTTTTATATCTGTCCATTTTTACTAGCTTTTTCCTCAGAAAACAGTGCCCCTCCATTCTCAGTATGAAATATTATACATATACACAAAAAAATTTTATTCCAAAAATTGTAAGTCAAATGTCTATGATAAATATTGCCCAATCTCATTAGAAAGTAATAATCACTCTTTAATTTAAAAAACTATGCTGTATTTTCTACATAGTAGAATCTAGCCCTCAATGATTTGCACTTTCCGATACATAGAATCATTTCCTTGACTACGTCCTCTACAAGAATGAAAATATTTTGTGGACAAAACTATTACTCATGCATTTGTATTTCCCCCCATTGCCTTGCAGTAACGTCACATGTCTTTTGACAAATTGCTGGGTTACGTTTTCAGGTATTGTGGGAAGACTTGGTTCTAAATTAGAAGATGCAGTGATCTAGCTTGACATCCTACAAACTCAGTGTGGGAAACTGACTGGGTTACAACATTGGAATTAGGCTGCTTAAGTATGTTTGACATTGGCTCAACTGGCCTAACAATTTCTTTTTTTTTTTTTTAACTTTATAGTTTATTGTCAGGTTGGTTTCCATATAATACCCAGTGCTCTTCCCCACAAGTGACCTCCACCAAGACCATCACCCTGGCCTAACAATTTCAATAATGATTTAAGCAACACTAAGCAAATAAACATCCAATGACAGGAAAAGGCATATGTTTGGGGAATTTAATACTGACATCTCAAAGAGAGGGGGGATACTCTTCAGTAACTGTACATAGTCGTAAATATGCCAAACAAGGACTGGAAGCTGGGGAACACTTCTGTCCAAAGAATGATGAAACATAAAATAGACTCCTGAGTAAACAGGATTGGAATTGGGGTGGCTCTGCAGTCTTCAAATGAAATTGCAAAGAACATGGAATAGGAATAAGTCAGAAATTTATTTTTATTGATTGGGCCAAGAGGGGGTCAGAGGAAGGGGAGTTGCTTTACTTAAGGTAATGTGAACACTCAGGACTTCCTTCCACCCAGGTCAAATTGACACAAAAGAGATTCTCCATGAGTACAAAATTCCCTGTGATCTGAATAAGTATACTGATTATAATCTGCCCAAGATGGCAGGGGTGAAGCTGCAAAACTGTTTCTTGCCTGTGTCAGGAAAGGCTCCGTGAAGTGAGTGACACTGAACCATCCCCAGCCCTGGATGCAGGGGGGTGGTCCTGGGAGGCAGAGCAGGGGCTGCTATAGAGGGTCCCAGCAACTGAGGGATTACTACTTCATAATTAAATAACTATAGAAATTATATTACTTTTGAAAACTTTTTACGATGTTGAAGAGCATTATTATTAATATTGGAAAGAAAATCATGAGCATTAGCTATTATTTTATGAAATTCAGTTAAATAGTTTTGCATTGCTAAGAAAACTTCTATGGAATGTCTATGTCCATCTCAAGTGAACATATCTAGAATAGTGTTCGCCTCCTCCCCACCACTTTACCCTTCTCCCAGACTTAATTCTGTGCATGAGGTGAAAGCTAACATTACCAGTATTAGAGGTGCATGCATTTTTACTAACACGTGTACTGTATGGAACCCCATAGGTAGTGTAAAATGAGATGTGTGCAAATCAAATTCGGTTGTTAAGCCATCACTGTGTAAGACATGACATTTATTTGATATCCACAATTTGGAATTAAAAATGATTCAGTTATTTATTCACCAAATATTTATTAAGAACCTATCACATTAAAGATGACATTTTCGAAGGTTATGATAATTATATTAGCAAGGTAAGTCTCTATCTTAAAGTTTCACAACATGCACAAAACTGATTTAAAGACAGAAAGTATAATTACAATTATGGAATAAAGTCTAGGACGGAGAAGTAAAGCAGGAATAAAATAATTAAATCTATCTACCTGGAATCAAAAAGACTTCTGGAAAGATACTGTGCTTGAGATGAATTTTTAGGAATAAAGTGAAATTACAGCTGGATAGAATTGGAGTTGTGTTTTGGGCCAAAAGGAACAGACAGCACATGCTCCTTAAAGAGCCTGTGAAATAGCATACTGCACTCGGTGAACTTGTAGAATCTAGTACTAAAAAGTAGAGTGAGAGAGTCACCAAAATATGTGTAGTTAAGGATGTGATAACAGAAGCAAGATAGCACAGGGTATTTATGGGATGCGAACGCGCTGGGATTTTATTCCATAGGACAAGTGTCAACATACTTTCCATGTAAAAGCTACTTACGACTCAGCTCTGTCCTTGTAGCATGAAAACAGTCATAGATAATGTGTAAATGAATGTGGGAGACTGTGTCCCAATAAAACTTTATTTACCAAAACAGGCAGTGAGATGGACTTAATCTTAGGCTGAAGTTTGTCATCTCCTCCTATAAAGGTTCAGTAATTACAGAATGTATTGACATAATCATCCTTGATATAAAATACCTTGGTAATTTTATAGTGAACGGAAAGAACAATGCCAGATTGAGTTAAATAAATAATTTTTCTAGTAATAAATGCATTTTCATAGTTCAGGGTACTGTGATAATGGAGTATAAATAATGGGTTATAACAACATCTAGGAAACAAAATCAATAGGAATTCATGTTTCATTGATATGGAAGGGTACAGGATGTGTTAAGTCATGGGATAGTTAATAGAAAGTGAAATAAAATGGAAGAATAAATTTAAAATGAAGAGCAAATGATAAACTCAGGATTAGACCCTATAATGATTATAGTTACAGATGATTTTATGTAATATATAATTGCTGGGATCTCAGAAGACGTATCTTGCTGTATTGACTGATTTAGTGGCTATTAGCCTCATATTGATAGTTAAATTCTTAAGGAAGATATTATATAGAAAGAGGGTATAGAAACTGATGAATCCTATAGTGACACTTATTCAAAGCAACTCTTATTTTTATAGTTTCTCATTAAATAATAAACATGAGTTTCCTGTCAGAAATCTATTCTCCTGCCCTCTGAGCCCAAGGCATTAGGTCAGGTAGATGCTACCCATTCAGAAATGGATCCTGATTGGCCTAAACTAGTAGTTCTCCATTCTGAGCATTCCTTTCACTGGTCCACTGGATACAACTGGCAGCGCATGGGTATTTAGAGGAAGGGATGCTACTGGTATGATTTCCTTAGGGTAAGGGGTGCCAACTACCACTGAATGCTCAGACATTCCTACACAAAGAACTGTCCTACTCAAAACATCCGTTGCCAAACACTGGCCTTTGCTAGACAGCATACTACACTAATTGTTATGGTGACAGGGATCTGTTCAGGGATCTGAACTATGGGAGCCAAGATATAGCCACTCATTTGCTCTGGGGCTTCGTGGTTAGCAGCCACGGAATTTCCCCTTAGGTTTACATTTGGAAGCTCACAGTTTGCTTCTGTTCTGTTTCTGCCAGGATTTTTTTTTTTTTTTTTTGTAAAAATGAATCTTACACATGGACGAGGAAAACCAAGTTGATCCTGGAAAGGAAAGCATAAGTGAATCTTGGTAAAATATTCTGAGGACCAGAGTGAAACTCGGTGTACCCCTAGACTATTCTGTTACTTAATCAATTATCTTTTGGCATAATCCAGTTGAAAAGCCATTTTCAATGGAAAGAAAAATCTATCTCAAAAGGAGCTATGAATAGAGAATCATGGGGCATATAAAAATTTGAAGTAAAATTATAATAATAGGATGGAGATGAAGAAAGGATCAGAAATAACCAGTAACATAGAAGAACAGGAGTAGTAATTTTATGAAGTCCAATGGAGAAAAATTTTTAAAAAGAAATGGTCAACAGTGTCATCTGCTCAAGGATAATGAGACTTGATGAAAAGTTTTATATATGGCAATAGAGAAACCGGTGTCCAAATCTGCCAACTTAATTTCAGGTGTAGAAGCCAGATGGCAACTTTACTACAATTGCTTTCTGGACCCATCTAGTTAGGTACCTACTTTTATCAAGACGTGATGAGATTACTTACATAGTACAAGGACATAAAAAGGATGGAGAAATACTGATATTAAGTTTCTGATTGAAATGCATACAGTTCACAAAAAAATAATTACTTGAATTATAAACCCATATACACATATGTGTATATACATGTGTATATATGTGTATATACATCAAATACTATAACTACTCTTCATTATTATAGTGATTGGGTGGGTTAATGACAAACTATTCTTATCAGGAAGTTAATGTCACACTAAATAGAGTCGGCTTGGGAAGTCTTCATACCTCAATTGCATATAAAGGCTTCTCTTTCCCAATGTCAAAATCATTATTACCTATTGTTCCTCCAGTGATGGTCCAGCTTACTCATGTGGCATGGTAATTAATGTCGAGTTCTCGCTTATTTATATAACCTTGCAGTAGATAAAGAATAGCTGATGGTACATCCTGGAAGATGCCAAGGAAACGATCTTAGGGATAGGTCGAAGAGGAAATGTTTCTCTAGGAGGCTGGAAGAGCACTTTGCTTGGATTGAAGGGAGAGTGTATGAGACATCTGAGAAGGAAGACACGACTTCAAGAAAACAGGATGGAGAAGGGTGTGACTGAAAATGATAAGAAATATAGTTTCTTCCCTAGTGATTGATCTGTGGGTGAACCATAGGTTTCCGAGTGGGCAAGTCAGACAAACTATTTGCTGAGATAGCCAGTGCCTCGTGTGGTTTGGAGAAGGGAGAATTCCCCGGGAGATGGTGACATGAGCACCACGGAAATTTGAAGGGCAACATGCAAGCAAAATTGGCATGATCCTCTAATACTAAGCAATTGTAAACTAGGTCGAACCCACACAAAATCAGGAACTTTGTAATTATGGGGGAGAAATATGCCAAAATCTCATAGTAACCAGGGAGTTAATGATGAATTAGATTAATTAAATGTATTAATATAATCCCAGGATGTCTTATAAGTTAACTTCTTGGGAAATCGATACCTGGGGAAAGTCATACAAGAGTGCACCATAAATACTTGAATCTGACATGATGTTTCAACAGAAGTGTAACATATGTAATTACTCAAAATGTACACTCTTCAATTACAGTCTTCATTGATCATAGGTTCAGAGTTACCATTCTACTTGTTCACATTATTTTTTTTACTCTTTTAATGTTTATTTATTTTGAGGGGGGAAATGAGTGGGGGAGAGGCAGAGAGAGAGAGAGAGAGAGAGAGAGAGAGAGTCATAGAATCCAAAGCAGGCTCCAGGCTCTGAGCTGTTAGCATAGAGCCCAATGTGGGGCTCAAACCCATGAACCACAGGATCACGACCTGAGCCGAAGTCAGACATTCAACTGACTGAGCCACCAGGCATCTCTATACACATTGTTGAAAATAAGGTAATGGTATATTTGTCCTCTACTATCCAATCTGAGAAACATTCTTATTGCAGCAGCTCATGAATATTTTGGACTGGCTTATTATTTCTATCCCATGTTATGGTGGAAGGTGTTGTCTACACTACCCAGGATTTACTGACAAACAATAGCTTCTGACAAGGTTAGTACTTTAAAAATAAACAGAACAAAAAAGCCCTATAGTCTGATAATTTCCTCTGTTGCCCTATTTTCATTGCCCTTCCCCACCTACCCTGTAGCTAAAAGATTGGTGTTCCACAGAATATGGATCAGGTCCACAGGCAACTGGCCTGGGCAGCTGGCTCCCCCATCACAGCCCGGATGATGTTTTAGCATTCCTTTCAAGTCCCTTTTCATAGCACGAGTTGTTTGTTATAAAATCTATGCTACGCGTTTTTACAGAGCCCTTCATAAGAACTATGCATGTGGGTGCACGCACACACACACCCACACGAATCAAATTTTAATGGATAATGATGAAAATAAATAAGCACTTATGGAAATTAAACGGAATTGCTCTCCCTTTCTTACTGTTAAATATCCAGAAACCCTGTTACCTGTGATATCTGCTACCTTGTTCCTGGAATTGGAATACGGAGGAATATTACCTCTACACCTAAGAGATTACTCTCCTCAACTCCTGGGGAAGGTTCAGGACAAAAGCCTGTGGCTTGAATCCCATTGCCATCACTTCTTGAACCAGGAACAGGTAAAGCAAATGATCAGAATTTAGTCACATGTGGGAGGGTTCCCCCATCTCCATCCTCTCTTTGAATCGTTCCAATGACAAATTGTCATTTCATTGTTCCATGATAAAATGGACTTCCTGTAGACCAAAACTTAACACACAGTTGAATCATTTAATGATTTCCAACTATTACCTGTTTATTACCTCTTGAAGTGAAATTCTTTACTAATACTTTAATCCTGGGTTCTGTCCCTGTTGTGGTCATAGCCCGTTTATTTTATGGACTTGCTTTCTGTCACGGGCTGCTCCTACAAAGTCATCGGCACACTATAAAAAAATATATATTTTTTGTATTTCAGGTCCTCTCAGAGGCAGATACTGAGCCAAGAATTCAAGTGTGAGTAATTTATTTAAAAAGTGCTCCCAGGAGGTGCGAGCAAGTGAATGAGAAACAGGCTAGAAAAATGGGAGAAGCCAAATCTGCCTGATGCTGTGCAGAGCGCTGGACTGTAAATTACGTCAAGGAGCTATGCTGCTTTGAGACAAATGAGCAGGGTGTTTGTACTCCAAGTCAGATAATCCTCTGCTAACAGCTTCTGCAGGACCAGAAGTGGGATATAAAATCCTAGCCACTTCTGACCCTCCATACAAGGTGAGGGGGCTCCGATGGCCCAAAGCTATCCCCCAAAGAAGACTGTATGGGCAAGCAGTTAGTAAAGCACACAGGAGCCTGGCGGAGATGATGGAATGCAGAGGTGGTAAAAAAAGATCAAAGCCAATCTGGTGAGGCAGAGCTACAGAAAGCCAGCAGAGAGCTCAGGGCCACCTGGACCCCAGGGAGAATCTACCTAAGTGGTCAAAATTAGTAGAGTCCAATCATTCAGAATCTCCGGGGATTGATCAAAGGGCCTGTCCAACAAGCTGAGAGGCATTTTGTTCCAATACAATCTCCGGAACAAAGCAGGAAGTGGAAAGTGTGGGGAGCCAGGGCTTCTGAGCTAGGTGCCACACACCCATCTCCAATGGCTACATGTTGAAGAGCTCTTTCAGAAGACTCTGCAGCCAAAGGGCAGCTCGTTCAGCTTCAGGCTGTGGTAGAGCTATTCTGAGAGGATTTGGTAGCTGAATAAACATTGCAATCTGTGGCATATCCTGCCTGGCTCTATCCTGCAGAAGATCTATGCTGCAGTAAGTTGGGGCATGATAGGATAAAAGAGGTTCCATTGGCTTGAGCAATATCTTTGGCAGTTGAGAGGAATGAATAACTTGGTACTTATAAGGGTTGTGGTACTTGTAAGGATGAGGTTGATGGCTGCTGATGAGTGCCTCTGAAGCATTAGAACAAGTAGATATGTGTTTCAAGTAGATATGTGTTTCAGGCCAGGTAGCTATTACCTTAACACAAGCTGTACATGGCAGAGAGCTCCACGACTACATTTTAGGAGACTCTCATCACCTGCTGCTGGAGAAGTGCTAAAGCAGAAAGTAGGCACAGGACTCGGTGGAATAAGTAGTCAAATTTCAGAGAAGAAACATGTTCTGGCTCAGCAAATCCCTCCATGCCAAAGTGAGGACCCAATAAAGGGGTAGTCCTTACACTTGAAATGGGGATATCTCAATTGAAGTCTATTGGGGGTTTTTTTGTTTTTTTTTAAACTTTATAGTTTATTGTCAGGTTGGTTTCCATATAACACCCAGTGCTCTTCCCCACAAGTGACCTCCACCATGACCATCACCCCCCTTCCCCTTCCCCCTCCCCCTTAAACATCTTCATTCCTCTAGACTTTCTGAGCTTATCTAAGAAAGATGCTTGTAGAGGAAATTGTCATTATTGATTAACTCAATAGACTATGATTTTCTGCAGGTTATGACTTATGGTAGGAAATGATGCTTCAAAAATGGTCTATTATCAACAGGATTAATGGGTCCTAGGAAAGCAGAGGCCAGATGACAGCACTTAACTGTCAGAGGCAGGGAGGGTATAATTACCATATATGGGTGGCATATTTGGAATGACAGGCAGTTTGGAACGGTCAGGATCTTACAGAGACATATAGTAATGGCTGAGACTATGATGCTCTTATAGATGGGCACCCAGCCAGACTATTGCTTAATCAAAGGACATGAAGAAAGGAGTAACTGAGGACAGCCTCTCCAATGGAACCTCATGCAACACTGCATGTAGATTTCTGCACATAAATTCCACAGTCTACGTGGAACCATAGTTCCGTGTTATCACAAGCGGGCAAAACCTAAGGACTAACACACACAACTGTACATCCCCACCTGGATACCTCTATTTGGCCTCTGTGTTGAAGGGACAAAATAGAAAGGCAGACATGCCAATCACTGCCCTAGAAATTTTCCTTAAATTGTTACTATACTGAAACAAGAGCAAAGATATAACACAAAGCTCTTATTTTTTAAATGTTTATTTATTTTTGAGAGAGACAGAGAGACAGTGTCAGCAGGAGAGGGGCAGAGAGAAAGGGAGATACAGAACTCAAAGCAGGCTCCAAGCTCTGCACTGTCAGCACAGAGCCTGATGTGGGGCTTGAACTCAGGAACCGTGAAATCATGACCTGAGATGAATTCGGATGCTCAACCAACTGAGCCACTCAGGCACCCAGTGAGCTCCCAGATCTTAACTCACTGTGTCCAATCCCCTATGGATGCTTAAAATATTGTAAGAAATAGAGTGGTTTTTGAGAATGGGAAAAATATTTGAGTGTGTTTTAATCTTGATCTGTTTAAACTACAAACAGTGAATTTTATTACTTTAAACCAAAAAAAATGCTACATGTTGAATGCAAAAAACATTCCATCTTTACTTTCACTCTAAAAATATTACTTTCATCTATAAACAGTGATAAAGGATTGGCATCTGTGATGACTCACTGTAGTAACAATACTTCAGGTATCTATTCGATGATTGCTCCTTATGTCTTTACAAAATGCTCAAAACCTTGATAAGATTTCAGACATAAAAATTTTAATTGTAAATATAAAGTTTTATCTCCTTTATTTTTATCAGTGCATGTTCATGTCATTTTGTCAATGTCCCAATCTATTTATAAACATTTTAAATGATTTATATGAAAGTGTTGATTCATTCACTTTCTAAAAGATCGAGCCCATTCTCCTAGGGAAAAAGAACTGGACTGGCAAATATTTCTGAGGGTTTTATTGATAAAGTTTACCATCAGCTAGGTCAGTAAAGGTAACTCAATGTTTACATACTTCCATGTATATTATCTCTAAAGAATAACCATCATCTTCCATAACATAACACTCAGTACTGTATTAAAATTCCTATTAAGGATATGAAAAGTGGGGTACTTGGGTGACTCAGTCAGTTAAGCATCTGACTCTAGATTTTAACTCAGGTCATGATCTACATGGTTCTTGAGATGGAGACCCCCGTAGGGCTCTGTGCTGACATCACAGAGCCTGCTGGGGATTCGGTCTCCCTCTCTCTCTGCCCCTCCCCTGCTCACACTCACTCTCTCAAAAATAAATAAATAAACATTTTTAAAAAGATATCAGAAGTAATTCAGACTAAATTTTATGGTTATCTGAAGCTAAATGTAAGTTCTATTGTGAGAAAAGTTATTTTGTAGCATTACTTTTTTTTTTTTACAATATGATGTTCTGTGCTACATTTGTTTAGCTTTCTCTTTAATTTTCTGTGCCAATACATTTACTTTTTAATACATAATTCTCTAATATATAAAATACTTAGTAATGTTACAACTCAATGGGAGCAAATAAATAATGGAAATTAATGTGAAAATAATTAACTTCGCAAATAAGATTTAGCAAACTGAAGACTTATGGTAGTGAACTGGACATAATACTTATGACTTGTATGTGAAGAAAGCATTTCCACTGATCATATGCAAACCCTCAGGATATGGTCCAAGGTCTATGGGCTTTAAATTTCTTACCTTTTTAAGTTTTAAAATTCCCAAATCTGGGTCACAGTCATGTAAAAAGGGAATTTTCTAAGTCAAATATTTATGACTCAGCTCAATATGTGTACTGTATCTGAGAAACAGAAACATCTGGAATCAGATTCTCTAATAGTCATATTAACACAATTATCAGTAATTAAATATAACTTGGCCAAAATCTAAGCAATTCAAGAATGGATAGAACTAAGGAGGAGATGGTTAACAGCCACTGAAAAATACAGTCTAGGAAGCAACAACCCTAGGGAAGGAAGAAGGTGACCTAGCCTTATCTCTCTGTGAACATGCTAATGATAGACCAACAGGCAATGAGTCAATGATATTTGCTTGTGGGAGAGTTGTTATTGATGGAACACTTTTAATGAGACGCACCTGGTCTGTCTTGCCTGCTTTAGAGCAAAGAAACCTAGAAATTATGGATTTATGGGGGTTCACTCCCTGCAAAATATCAGCTAAGCTATGTACGTCTAAAATGGTATTGCTCCATGAGAAAATATTTTCTTTCCATATAAGTGAAGGACTGCATACAATACTTCAAGACTCCACCTGTGTAAACATTTATAAACCTTTTACGTTAAATGTGGGCCAAGGATTTAACATAGGACTCACAGGGGAGCACTAGGAGTAAATCTGGATTTCTTTCTGCTTTGTGTGGGCCCCTTGTCATGACCTGCGTATATGAAATTATCAGCGAAGCTTAATACTAAGTCAGTCATCTGATTCCTAGGAGCCTGATTTGACAATCTGGTGTTTTGAGTTGTTTCAAAATGCCAACATGAAAGGAACTTTCTAACTAACATGCCTCCTACATTTTCTACATTATCATATTTATTGCTGGGAGGGAACTATAGAGACTACTGTTTTATTTCTTTAAAACATAAAAAGAAGTCTTGCCAGCAAGTGTAGAGAGGTTTGGAAAATATTTTTCCTAACAGTAATACTAATAGTTAAAATTTTTCCTAATAGATATTATTTCAAAACTCATGTAAGATTGAACACAGCAAAAATAGAATCTCAGAAAAGTTTATCAATTATACTAAACATTTGAACTGTAAATCACGCATATGTTTTCCCAGTGATACAGGGGAGACTGACCCACAGTCACGCAAACCACAGTGACCTTTTCGTTCTGATATCATTTTACTTTTCACCATGAACTGGACAATGAGATATACCTAGCCACTCCAATACATTCATGAAATAATACAGGTGATGTTTCCTGTTTATAATTATTACACATTAAATTGTGACTAATGAGGGGTGCTTGGGTGGCTCAGTCATTTAAGTGTCAGACTTTGGCTCAAGTCTTGATTTTATGATTCGTGCGTTCAAGCCCCCAAGTCAGGCTCTGTGCTGACAGCCTCAGGCCTGGAGCCTGCTTCAGATTCTGTGTCTCCCTCTCTCTTCACCCTTTGCCCGCTTGGGTTGTCTTTCTCTCTCCTCTCTCAAAAATAAATAAACACTAAAAAAAATAAAAAAAACAATGAAAAACATTTTATGACCTTGAAAGTTTGTATGTTTTACAAGTTATAATTTTATTTAGATACATGTTTTCTAACATTTAAAGATGGGAAGTTTCTAAAAGGTACATACATATACATATAACATGTGTGTATATATAAATATGTGTATATATATTTTAAATATAGATAATTATAGACAAATATATGTATTTTATAAATTATCTGCTCATTCCTTTCTCTGGAAGGAAAGTCTGTTGCTCAGTTCAATGGTCACTTAACTCTCATTGTGATCACTAAGGTGTCTTTTGTTAATGATCAAAAATATATGCTCAAAAATACTGTAATTTACTATGGTCCTTTCTGCCCCTCAACTTTAAAGTTGGCTCAACACACTGAAGTGATAACATAGCCACCATGACAAAAAGAAAACAAAAGCAGCAAGCATCTATTCTAAGGAAACTTGGTCAGGTCTTGTGAGTTTCGGCAGCTCTGAGGACCCCTTTATACTCTTAAAGTTGATTGAGGATCCCAAGGGGCTTCTTGTGTGGTGTATATTTACCAATATTTGCTGCATTTGAATTAAGCCTGAGATAGTTTAAAAGTATTTAGAAATTAATCTAAAATTTAAAAAAAACAAGAATGTATTAACATAAGTAATATTTTCATAAAAATACAGCCATATTTTCCAAAAATATATCCTGGAGATTGTATCATTATTTTACATGTTGGTAAATCCCCTTAATGTCAGCTGATTTCTCCCATCAGCTTCTGCATTTGATTTGTTGCAATTTCCCCTACTACGTAGTTTCTGGAAAACTTAATTATATACTTGCAAGGAAGAGGGAATGAAAAAGCCAAATAATAATTTATTATCATTTGGAAAATAATTTCCACTACCATACCTTAAAAATGACTTCAAGGACCCCCAGGGCTCTCCAGAACTTACTCTGAGAACTGCATCTACACTGTTATAGAACCTGAACCTGACATCGTGATCACTGAGGAATAATTATTTCAAAGCCTCATCAATTTAAGAATACCAGGAATATTCTTAGGATATCCAAGACAGAGAATGAGACATGTTCATAAGCCTGGTTCAGACACAGCACTCAGGGGACCACTGGACCCAGACACAGCCCCACATCACTGCCTACAGCTAACAGTGTTTCCTGCTGCCGCCCAAGATCCCATGGTCACTGAGCTATACTCAGCAATTCCAAGAAATGAGTAATATCTTCTGTGTTCTTTTCCTGGGATCCAAAACTATGATGTTTGGATATTCATATGTTACTATTCCTGAGAAAACTAAGGTTTATTTTTCACTTTATTTGTGAATTTTTCTACCAGGAAACTCTATAGAGTGCATGCACCATATCACTCTTTGGCCTATCGTGGAATCCAAATAAATTCAGTGCCTCAGCAGGGCAAGTCTGTGGACCAAGAGGCAGACCATGAAGCAGCTATCAGATCAGAAGTTTGTGTGAGAGAGAAGCTTCCAGGAACTTGCATTCCCACCACCTGTTTTCTGAACTCACAGCCAACGCTGCTGTATGCAGTTATACAATATCTAAGGAGCATAAAGTATTCCATCTGCTCCTCTTCATCAAGGGGGATGGATGGAAAGGGGTTATTTTTATGCCATGTGTACCATGCCTGCGACGCAATCACCGGCCACAATTGCTCTCCCCTGAGTAAGACTGACTGGTGTGGAACCGAGCTAATCACTTAGCATTGCTGTTTCTTAAACTCACCAGGCCTCAGTTTCCTCAATGACAAAAGGCAGATAATACGCCTACCTAATAGTATTGTTGTGTTAGAATATACTCGGCCAGAGTCAGAGAGCAACAAATGTTAGCTGTTTGCTGTACTTAGTTCATTCCCAGTAACTTAGTCTATCACTATGCTAAGTCTCAAAGCTTTTACAACTTTATCCAGGAAGGAAGGAAGGAAGGAAGGAAGGGAGGGAGGGAGGGAGGGAGGGAGGAAGGAAGAAGAAAAATTAATCACACCTTTCTGAATATACTTTGGGGGTATTTTGAGAATTTATAGTGGCAGAAAGGCAGACGCACAGAATTGTTCCTAATGTTCTAAAGAGGCTCAATGTTTTCCAAGGGAAAATGTAGCATTTTTAGAGTAACAGACCTAGTAATAGCATCCAGAATTTGAAGTTATTATTGACCTCCATTCAGATCCTACCCTGCTTTACACCATGTAAACATTTTGCAAGGCTGCATTCCCCTGGCTGGTATGTGAAGGTGTGTGTGTGTGTGTGTGTGTGTGTGTATGTGTATTTGTGGATGATGAGCAGGGTTCAGCATGTTATTATTTTATTTATGCTTGCGATTGTTTTTTAAGAAACCCTTCATGAACAAGTTCAGAGTATTCACATATAAAATGGGAAGTCTCTGTCATCATCACATTCCTTGAAAATTATAAACATGCTTTTTAGGGAGGGTTGAAAAAGAAGAGGCAGGAGAATATATGCATATGCATAATACACTCAAAGACCTCTGAAAACCTAGATACAATTATCCTCACACCTTATTGCACTTATCTCGGTTTTATTAAATAATCTTTGATAATGACTGTGAATTTTAGTGAGCTGGTATGTGATGTTAATCACAGACTACGGCTTATTGATAGTTCGTATCATAGTTTATCAGTAATCAAGTATAAGTGGGTAGAAGTTTTGATTAATAAGGACTTTATAACTTCCTTTTGAACTAAAAACACAGCAGTATAACTCCTACAGAGATCACAAATTTACTAAGGAAAGCCTGGAGCCAGAATGGCTAATGCTTTAGAAATCAGGTTAGAGCACAGAACTTGGAGAATGGCAAATACATACACATGTATTCAGTCATTCACGTATTTAATGAGCACCCGCCGCATAGCAGGCGAGGCTGACCAAGAGGCACGAAGACTTGCTCCTGCAGAATTCACCCTAGCGTTTTGTGTCACAAGGTCAAAGAGTGTATCTTGAAACAGAAGAGTTTCAAGAGAATCATACCATCTGTGGAGGTCTAGCAACATCCAGGTATGCAGACGAACACTTTCACAAATTACGCACATTAGAGAAACAGGTTTTTTAAAAAAGTCCAAAACTAGAACTCAAGCTCAAAGATCATACTTCTGCATCACAGAAGCACTTGAGGCTGACTTTTGCTTCTTGAGACACAAATGTACAAAATGAGCTTTGCTGATGTTATGCAGTATCCTTGTGAGATCTATTCTCTCAAAGAATTATCTATTGGTTTACTTAAAAAAAAAAAGTCATGCAAGCTGACTATTCCTTGAGAAGAGATGGAAGAAAGTGGCTTTTAGAGATAAGTGGGAGCAAATGGCCACAAACAAAGATAAGGTACCAAAAGCATCAATGTGGTCAAGATATGACAACCCAAAAGATTTGGAGCCCCAGGGTCCAGTGGAGAAGCATGATCCTTCCCTGGGGCTTGTAGGAATTACAGTGTATGCGGTGGGGTTTGGAACACAGATCCACATTCAGTGGAACGGCTCCCCAACACCCGAGAGCATCTAGTCTACTGTCTTGTATGAATCATTAGACGGCCCTTTTTGGGGGGACAGGATAGGATGAGAAAGGAGGAAGCAACAGTACCTTATACATGTTTGGTTTGACCTACATAGCTTTGGCCCCACAGAGTGTTTATAAAAAACTGTATTGGTCGACATTTTTAAACAACCAGAATGTTTGGACAGAAACCAATTCATTGCATCTCTTGTTTTATTTATCATTTCAAAGTTGCTTTCATTTTGAGATAATTGTATATTCACACATTTGTAAGAAATAATAGATTCTGTGCATGCCTGTGCCCAGTTTCCCTCAAGGGTTATATCTTGTAAAACTAACTGCAAAAAAAAATTTTTAAAAGAATGACTCCTTTTCAACTATTATGTAGTATCATCCCTATCCTACATATTTGAAACCTGGAAACAGCTTTTATAAATCTTTGGCTACCTTTTTCCTAAAAGAAATATATTTTTGACTCATTTTCCCTATCTAAGTAAATAAATATAAGGGAATCTTATACCAGTTTTATTGCTGAGATAAGCAAGCATAAAGAAAAAAAATGAGCATACAAAAGTAGTAAGTGAGAGATTAAAGACTGGGAAGTAATTATAACCAGATTGTTTTCTATCGACAAAGTTTCTGTTTTGAAACTATTTGTGGATGGATAGGATTTATCTGCACACTAGTTTAATTGAAATTTTGGTGTTTTACACATAACTGATTTTACAATAGCAAAGAGTACAAATTGACTCTGTTGATATTTACCTTCCTTATTGTTCACGAGCTAAAATTTGGGGTATTTGAGTTTTTAAGTATAAAAGTGTCCCACATGCTACTCTTCATGTCTGTCTATACTGTATTCTTGAAGTCTGCAATTTAAGGGAACTACCTCAACATATATAATCAGTGGCAAGTAATGATCTTCCTCATGGTATTCTCATAGACCTCCTATATAGAAAAAGTTAAATAAAAACCAAAAAGGAGGCTGCAGTTTGAACATATTCTTAGACCAAACACAAAAAGTCACATAACCCAAACTTTAAACTGTCCCACTTTCTCCAAAATGCTAATTCTGCCCTTCAACAACTTTCTTCACATTGGCATTTTATAACTCGTTAACTAATCAGCTAAAAACAAGTCAATTTGTGCCATGAAAATAAAGGTAAGTTTCTAGTAACCAATCAGAACAGAAAACAGCGTACTGACTCAGAAGTACAGACTGAGTATAGATACATGTGAAGAATAACATGTGGAACACTTTTTGGCACAAAAGCTTAGACAATTTAATTTGTTCAAAATAGTAAAATCAAAAGCTTGAAATCCCTTGGGGGTCCACGGTGGCTCAGTTGGTTGAGTGCCTGACTTTTGACTTGGGCTCAGATCATGATGCCAGGGTTGTGGGATGGAGCCCCAAGTCAGGCTCTGTGCTGAGTGTGGGACCTGCCTAAGATTCCCTCTCTCTTCCCTCTGCCCCTCTCTCCTGTTCTCATGCTCTCTTTCTCTCTAAAAACAACAATAACAGCAAAAACCAAAAAGCTTATAATCCCTATTTTTAACAGTGTAAAATGGGGTGCCCGGATGGCTCAGTTAAGTGTCCTACCTCAGTTCAGGTCATGATCTCATGGTTTGTGAGTTAGAGCCCCGCATCGGGCTCTGTGCTGACAGCTCAGAGCCTGGAGCCTGCTTTGGATTCTGTGTCTTCTCTCTCTCTCTCTCTCTCTCTCTCTCTCAAAAATAAACTTAAAAAAAATAAGAGTATTGCATATCAAGTTCCAAAACACATTCTGGAGTGGCCCTAGAAAAGACATATTTCAGTAAGTTAATTGGTAAAATGTCTCTCGTGCATGCCCACACATGCATACGCACAATGACCTTGCTCACATGTGTGTGCATTATGTTTTCTTGTTGTTCATCTCCCCGAAGCATGTTGAACTCGCCCTTAGTGTCTCCACTCCTGAAAACAATGCAGTTTCTCTGCAGTTACTTTGCTGGTGACAGGGGACTAGAAATGAGACAACTAGAAACTCACCAGAACATCGGCTTCATTCTTCTAAGGCTGCAGACTATCTGTTGGATAGAAACTGCTGGGTCACAAAGCACTGATACTGGTGACGGGACATCCAGCAGCAGCACAGGACTGGGCTTGGTGGGGAGAAGCTCCTCGTCTCTCAGGGGACCCAGGAGATCATGCTTTCTGAGCTGAGCTGTAACTCCTCAAACCTGAGTTTCTAACCACTTTGGGTCTGAGGTCTCCCTGTTTGTAAACCGTTTGTTTCTCGCTCAGTAAAATATTCATATCAAGTAAAGCTCTCTCAATTTTCTCTTGAAAGAAGTAATAGCCCTAGTAAATTAAATCCCTTCAACTCTAAGATTGTATAATCATTTATTTCCAAACCCTTTACAGATTCCTGTAAATATAGGCAAATAGTGCACAGCATAGTACTTTGGTCCTAGACACAGGTGCTTAGTATTATAAATATGGGAGTCAGGTGTCCTGACCTAATCCAATGCTTTGGACATCAGACCAGCTGCCTCCTGGCAATCACACATCACCTGTAGTGCTAATAGGCATTGAGAATGGCCTTAAAGATGGTAAATAAAAATTATGTTGATATCTTCAACCACTAACAAAAAGACAAATTTCCAACTCCTTCCTTGAGATTACAAAGTGAAGACATAATTATGGCCTCCAAAAGGTTGAGGGGGCAGGGGTGGACAAGAGACAGAGGGGAGGGGGGGTTCAACTGGAAAATACTTGGTAAATAAGTAAACTTCAAAATGATTAATATAAAAGAAAAGACATTCCTAGGCCACTTAGAGAATATACCTAAAGTTGACTCAGAATTGCATCTCTTATTTCCTCTAGACATTTCAAAAATATATTTATATAAAGGGACAGCAAAAATAATGCAGTAAGAAGAGATACCATGGGTAAATATTTAAATAGAAGAACAAATCCTATATCATGAAAAAATTGGCAAGTTTGCTAGTATTAGCCACAAGTTCCTGCACCAGCACAGAATATCTCAAATAAGAAGGGAATCATGGAAACAATTACATACAGAGACATCTTTTCGATGATCCCTAAGACCAAATACACAAAGCTCAAAATCTTATATCATAAGAAGGTACAGCTCCCAATAGTGCAACTAATACAAAGTCTTTCAAGGTAATAAGATACTTCCTATTCTCTGAAATTCTTAACTGTAGAAGCTATGATAGAAGACAGTATGCATCTCTTTAGAGGATAGAGTGGGCCCATTATAACAAATATGAAAAATATTTGAGGATATAAATTTATTGAATATGTAACAAAGATTACAATACATTCATCAAAAGAAGTAAATCCCCTGTGAGAATAACCCTGTGGTATGTTGGTGGACAATTTTCCTCATCTGTCAATAGAAAAACCCAGAGTTATCCTTGAAGTTAACTTTACTAAGATCCTAGATTAAATTAGTGGTAGAGCAATATAGAAAATTCCAACTGACAAGAGCCAAACTCAGATTCTGCAACGTCACAATTTGTTAGTTCAGTGTTTTCTAAATACGTTAAATGATGATGCAAATATTTCCAAAATATATATATTGCAAAAATGTAATTTCCAAAATGTAACTTCTACACTCACCTTACATTTCATAGGGATATGAATTGATGTAAAGCAGAAACACAAACATATATGCACATTTAAGAACTGAGGATATAATTTCTCCTTTCAAAAAAAGGCATTCTCTTAAATAAATAAACATTAAAAAGGGGGGGGGGCGCCTGAGTGGTTTGATGGTTACATGTCTGACTCTTGATTTCAGCTCAGGTCATGGTCTCACAGTTCATGAGAGCGAGCCCTACATCGGGCTCTGCACTGAGCATGGAGTCTGCTTGGGATTCTCTTTCTCCCTGTCTTTCCCCTGCATGCATGCATGCGCACGCTCTCTCTCTCGTTCTCTCTCTCACTCTCTCAAAATAAATAAAGCTTTAAAAACAAAGTACCAATCATTCTTTATTAAGTTTCCTTGAAAACAATTGCTTAAAGAGAGAGGCAAACCAAGAAACAGACTGTTAACTACAGAGAACAAACGGATGGCCCGCAGACGGGAGGTGGGTGGGGGGCCGGAATAATAGGTGATGGGGAATAAGGAATGCGCTTGCTGTGATGAGCAGAGGGTGTTGTATGGAAGTGTTGAATCACTATATGTACACCTGTACCTAATATTACACTGTAAGCTAACTGGAATTTGAATAAAACTTAAAGTAACCCTCCCTTATTCTTAAAATAAGAAGGGCTAAGCATTTTGTCATGATGGATTACAAACAATTCTATGAATAAAAAAATAAATAAAATTGTCAAAACAGAATAAGGAATGATTTTTGATGCTCCAAATGTATTCACTTGAGATAATGGAACATTGTGACAACTTGGCTATACCGGTTTGCTCCGTCGATAAGAAGTCTGTTCCAGAAACAGAAAGCCAAACCATACATATCTCAGGAAAGTATTTTATTGCTAGTGGCAGTGTAGTCAAAAGTTTTGAAACTCTGCTCATTATGTGAAGAAAGAGCTTAACAAGCATGCATGAAATACTGTACCTCCTCCAACTAGCTCCTCTTTCTGGATTTACTGGGTTTAATGAATCATTTAACAAAAACAGCCTAACTACCCAGGCATGTAAAAGTCAGATTCATTCATCACCAGAAAGCCTTGACCACAGGGATGAGGCAGGGATGTCTTACAAATTGGAATGAGAATTGAACCTTTTCTTGCCAGCAGTGTCTCCTGCAGTCCAAGAAATGGTTACATAAGGATTTTTTTCCTTATCTTTTCCTTTTTAAACATTTTCCCCTTCAGTCTCAGTTTTCGTTCAGAAAAAAAAAAAAAATATTGTCATTGGGTGGCAAACGTTCCTGAAATCCAGGGTGCTACATCGTCATACGTTATCTGAATAGTAAATGGATACAGGAAGGAGTAAAACATGGGAAAATCTCAAATAAAATGGATACTGATTTTGGTGAGTTGGGGCTCTAAAGATCTCTGACAACTCAGAGGACATCTCAGGTAATATTATTATGAATGGAATCGCTACCAGGTTCCTTTCCTGGTCAGAGTCCTTTTCCAATAAGTTGCTATTATATGTTGAATTCTTCCATGTAGAAGGAAGGATAGAGAACAAATCTCTTCTCTCAAGGCACCAATGGGCATAATTGTAGTAGGACTGATATACTTAGGAGGGCGTGTGCATTTACAGGGGAAAGGGAAAGGTTAGGCAGATCATGCTTTTCCCCTTACGGATGCTTGTCTTGTAAAATGAAAAGCAAAACAAAACAGAAATAGCTTTCATTTCACTAATGTAGGAGGCATCTGAAAGGTTGAATTGTTATCATATTCCTGCCAGTTCCTGTCCGTGGGCCCCAGAAAAGGCAGTTAATCTCTTTGGGCTTCAGTTCCTTTGTCTCTAAAATTGGGATATTAATTTTGACATCTGAGGGATTGTTTGAGAATGAAATGAAATTTTATTTCTGAAATCGACTTGAAAACACTTAAGTGCTATACAAATCTAAGTTATTAAACTTTTAAAGCTAGGAGATGAGTTGAAGCTGACAGCTGAAGAAGGTAGAAATGGGTGTTGAATATTTATGTTAAACCTAGAAGTTTCTATAGCCAGCAGTGCAAGTCAGAATTATTATAAGGTATTCTCCTAGGTTCTAAGACTGTTCAAAATGACATTTCTGCCTGACAGCTACTGTGGAACTCACCCAGTGATTCTTCAGGGAATGGGTTACCCTGATTTCACCTCTACAAGGTGACTAAAGGATTAAGACAGAAGAAGGAGAAGGAGAAGGAGGAGGAGGAGGAGGAGGAGGAGGAGAAATACAGTCAATGATTACCTCCTTCTGTTTATCTTCCTGTCTCAAATGCCAGGGGTCTTTATTAGTCATGTAATTGAGTCATTTGTCCCTTTAAATCCACAGATACTGCTGCATCAAGACACAGGCAATCATGATTCCCAGCCTCCAATTTATGCCTCCGCCTTTGGACCATGCCCACTAACAATTACCACTTTTCTATACAAAGACAAGTACTATTAAAAAAAAAATGGGGAAAAACAGTTGGGGTTGAAAGGCAGGAATCTGGAGATGACGTAGTGGAAAAAATATATTCTCTGCTCACTATCCATGATAACGAAATAAACACAGGGGTGGAAATCAGTCAGACTCTGGGAGCAGACATACAGGCTGTTGGCTTAGCAAATGTACAACAAGAGAACACACCACCTTCCTTCATACTTTCTTTCTTTTTTCTCTCTTACCTTCATTTTTCTTCCTCTCTTCTATCCTGCCAAATATCAGGAACCCTCTCTGCCCAGTGATTTTTCTTTAACAAAGTTCTCTCTTTTTATTTGTATTCCTAATTATTTTTCCCTCCTTCCCTCACTTTTCTTTTGACTTACATGTATGTTTGATAATACAATATATTCATTTCATAATTGAAAAAACACCCACACATTCATACAATGTTTGAATTTTAAATAAAGTAGTAGGAAAAGGCAGATGGATACTGCTTCACATCTCATGACCCCTCTAGAAATTATAGGCTCTATCTACACTAGACTATCTACAATGGAATTATTCTCTGATATAAGGAAAGAAGGTTCTGAAGGAGATACAGGAAACTAACTCATCTCCTAACATTCCAAAATCTTTCTACTTGAAGGAATTCCAGAGGACTTCTCTTGTACCATTGCCAACACAAAAGAAAACTACATCTGGTGGAAGAAAAGGTGAAGAAAATGGCCAGAGTGTTTCATGATACTACTTCTGCTATTGCCAGTAATACCAAATCAAGCCCATAAAAGTTAGTTGACTGTACAGACTTTGTCATGATAAATGAGAAGCAAAGTTTAAGTGGATTCTCTGAGCACACACATTCCTCCTTAGGAACAAATCAGACATTTTCAGAGGTGCTTCAATACTCGCACGGGGTTAGTCTTCAATACCTTATAAAAGTTAAGAAAAATAAAGAAAAAATATAGCTCTTTCCTACACAAGCTCCCCTATAAATTGAGAATAAAGATTTATGCTTAGAATGTACATTAACTCTATTGGACTCTAGGGTTACTTTAGTAGACTAGTAACTATGACACCATAAAATTACCTGTAAAGAAATGTAAGGAATGATAGTAATTCATGAGATGCCTACCTATGAACCAGTCACCAATAGTTTTCCATACAGATCATCTAATGTAATCATAACTGTCCAAAATAGAGATACATCTCTACCTTTACAATGAAAATAACAATATTAAGATGAAAAATCATTTTCAAAGGCAAAACCCAGAAACCCTTGGATATTAATACCAAAGAGCCATTACAATCACATGGTATTTTACAATAAAATATAGTATTTTGTTTCCTTAAATACATAACTGTGCTGGGAGCCAGGCTATACAGTGTTTTATTATTGCCCTTTTTGAACACTGAGTACATAAGTAATAGAAGATTAAAAAAAAATTATTAAAATGAATTTTAAAACTTTATCCCTTTCGGGAAGTAATTAACTCATTGATATAAGGATTCATCAATTTCTATGATATACAAAAACTTACTTTGAATACTACATTCAGTGTGGCACGCTCCATTCTACTATACTCCTTAAATATATTTAATGCGTTTAAATTATACTTCAATATTTTGGCCAATTTTCTTGATGAATACGTCTCCCTTGAATTTCACAAAATTCTTTTTTTTTTTTTTTTTGGTACATAGCCAACTCTTTTATTTTTAGGTTTAAAATCACACCATGCAACCTATGGTGGCAAATTCTAACACGGACGCTTGGCATATAACTTCCTCTATTTAAACAGAAGAAGTGCTGTGGATATAATGGTTGGCATTCCTGTGAACAGGTTATGTAAAAAAGTGAGGGTGGTGGCTGTCTATCTAATTAGGACATCAAATAAATTGACTTTCAGTTACGCAAAAGAGAGATTATCCTGGATGGGGTTGCTGACGCTTTCTAAACTAGTAGATTTAAAGGAGGAGGTAAGGTCTGTTGCTGACAGGGAGGAAAACTACCACACGATGAGAGAGCATCACTCCATGTTCAAAATTGAACAGAACTATAAAACATTTACATTTTATATTCTCATTATAATCTGCACTGGACTATTCTTGTTGTTGTTGTTGTGCTGCTGTTTTGGCTCTTTTCTTGGTTCTTTCGCAGTTTCTCCTAACACTTTCAGAATAATCACATTCACAAATGGATCAGAATCTTATATTTAAGTCTATATGTTGATACGTCTATCTTTGGCCAATTCTTATTTTAACACTTGCCCAATTCTTCAAAATTTACCTGTTTTTTTTTTTTTTTCCAGTTATTAGGTCTTAAAATGCACACCCCCCCCCCCCATCTTGATGAGTTTGTACTTAGGAATACAAAAGTCCTCCAGAGTTAGATGCAATATAAATATTGCAAGATCCAACGGTCCAAAGAGTGATTTATCTTAATTTATTAAAGTAGCTACATCTTGACCTTACTTATCTAAGGATTTGAGAAATATTATAAGTGGGAATTAGAAAAATACATATTGTAATTCTAAAAAGTGATTAATGTTTTAGCACAACATTTTGAAAGTAAAAGCATACTATATATTACAGATTCTGTTCTAGAACTCTCTCCCCCCACTTCCCTATCTTTCTATGTCTCTATATCTTTGTCTTACCTGCTAATTCTAAGCATCTAACAATGATTTTCCTGGAACTTCATATAAAAGATTTCCTTCAAATTTGTCTATAAGAAAAAAAAATGAATATTTCTTATCCTATTTAATAGGCCACTAACTTTATTTATTTTTATCTTTTACCATACATATGTATTAGACTAATTTTAAAATATAAATTTATAGAGAATTTTTGCCATATAGTTTTTGAATTATTTATTTTTTATTTTGTTTTTCTCTTTTGTTGCTGCTCATCTTGTCTTGTTACACAGAGGTTAGGTTGTATCAATAACTGAAATGCATGGAGGCTAAAATGAGGACATATTCTAAATTAAATTGAAAAAGCAATTTAGAGTCATATGGTGAAAATTACCTGATGGAATTTTAATGAAAACCCTGTAGACAAGTGTGGAAACTTGGCCATAGATAACACAGCTATTAAATGAAGGAACTGGGACTTGACCTGGGAAGTCTGACCTCAGTGTGCCACGCTCTGTGGAGTTGGATCATATATAATCCCTGAGGCGTGTGAACAGGTTGAACTCTCTTCTCTCTACAGGGGAGGCTCAGTAAAGTATAGGAACGACTGGGTCACTCATCCTACGGTTGACAGAACACAGTCGGTAGTTCCAGGCATGGTTACATTTCCGTATTTGTTGTGTTTTTTTTCCCAAGTTCTAAATCTAGAGAAGATAAACATATAAATAGATACATGACGACATGACAAGTGATTACACAGAAAGGGAAAGAGAGCACTCCTGAGTACTGATGAAGAGTAATCAAGACTGAGGTGTGGAAAAAATCACTCTACACACTTTAAAGCTAGTGAGGGTCCTATAAAACTTAAATATATCTCAGCTATGTGTGAAAACCCTAGTGTTGAGCTACATCTCAGGCTTTGGGGAATAGAGTACGTCTTTTTGTTGTTTTTGATTAGTCGTGCTTGTTAGTTTGTTAACACTTGACTATAATTGGATTTGGTACTAAAAAGGGCTATAGAGAAAAGAAAGGCAATATAAGTGATGGGGCCCCTGAATCACTATAAATTCTACTAAATGACTTCTTACATTTACTCTAAGAAACTGTTTATTTTCAAGGCCACAGAAAATGGCCTCTTATTTTAATATAAGTTAAAAAGTATTTGAGTAGTTGATGTGTTGAGGAACATGGAATCACTTGAGAAAGCAATACCAAAAAAAAAAAAAAAAGACGTATTTTGGTTTTGAAAATTTTACAAAAAAGAAATTGTATGTGGAAACACCAGGAAAATAAATTTAGAAAACCTAAGGTATGAAAGAAAAAAAGAGTCCCATGGAAAAGAAAATTTTGATATGAGACATGAGAAATAACTTGAATCTTCTTGAATTTAATTCTAAATGCTCTTAGTAAGCATAAACCTTATGCAAGGCACATGGGTGTTACAGAGCATGAAAATCTATTACCCTAAATCACATAAATGTATTTCATATATTTCATGATATACAGATGATATACATATAAATAGAAATGAATTAACATACACTATATAAATTAGAAACACATTTTAATTGAAGTATAATTAACATAGTTATATTAGTTTCAAATGTACAATAATTCAATAATTCTATATTTTACTCAACTCAGTGCTGATCAAGATAAGTAAACCCTTATTCCCCTTTATCTAGCCCACCCATCCCCTCCTAACCTCGCATCTAGTAATCACCAGTTCTCTGTATTTTTGTTCTTTTGTTTGTTCTTTTGTTTCTCAAATTCCACATGAGTTAAATCATACGGTATTTGTCTTTCTCTTCTTTATTTCACTTAGCATTATACTTCGTAGGTCCATTCATGTTGTTGCAAATGGCAAGATCTCATTCTTTTTTCTTTTTATGGTAAGTAATACTCCATTGTATAGATGTGTATCTGTATGTATGCATGCATGTGACTGGAATTTCTCTAATCATTTTTAATCTCATAGAAAAAGATCTAGTTTCAAATTATACAAAATTAAAAGCTCTTTAAAAGCAATGACTAAATCTGTATATCCCTATTATTTTCTGTCTTAATATCACTTAGCAGAAGAAAAATACATATATGAGCTTGTGTGTGTATACACACACACATAAAATACTTAGAAATTTTCTTTTCTATATCTAGATAAAGGCTTTAAAATTCATGTTTTTTTTATAGTTTATTGTCAAGTTGGTTTCCCTAAAACACCTAGTGCTCATCCCCACAATTGCCCTCCTCCATGCCCATCACCCCTCTTCCTCTTTCCCCTCCCACTTCAGCCCTCAGTTTGTTTTCAGTATTCAAGAGTCTCTCATGATTTGCCGCCCTCCCTCTCCCTATTTCCCCCCTTCCCCTCCCCATGGTCCTCTGTTAAGTTTCTCCTGTTACACTTATGAATGAAAACATATGGTATCTGTCCTGCTCTGCCTGACTTATTTCACTTAGCATGACACCCTCAAGTTCCATCCATGATGCCACAAATGGCCAGATTTCATTCTTTCTCATTGCCATGTAGTATTCCATTGTATATATAAACCACATCTTCTTGATCCATTCGTCAGTTGATGGACATTTAGCCTTTTTCCATGATTTGGCTATTGTTGAAAGTGCTAATTCATGTTCTTTATAACAGACACACTTACAGGAAGAAGATTCCTAAACTTAAAAGTGGTGGTATCTTTGACTATTTACACAAATTCAATATAGCATATGTTATCCTATTTTTAAATATGTTTTCCAGTATTTTTCCTATATGGTATTTCTAACAATATAAGTTTCTACACAAAGCAATCTTGAGAAGAACAAGGCTGGAGGTATCACAATTCCAGATTTCAAGATACACTACAAAATTGTAGTAATCAAAATAGTATGGTAGTGGCACAAAAAAAGACACATAAATCAATGGAACAGAATAGAGAGTCCATAAATAAACCTATGCTTTTATGGTCAATTAATCTATGACAAAGGAGGCAAGAATGTACAATGGGAAAAAGACAGTCTCTTCAAAAAATGGTGTTGGGAAAACTGGACAACTACATGCAAAACAATGAAACTGGACCACTTTCCTATACTGTACATAAAAATAAATTCAAGATGAATTAAAAACTGAAATGTGTTACCTGAAATGATAAAACTCCTAGAAGAATTTGTATTTGCCTTTGGTGTATATCTGACTCTTTTTTTAGGTTTAAAACTATACCACCGAGCCCAATGTAGCAGATAGAGATATCTGCTGTTTCAAGTACATTTAATGTAAAATTATATAGTTATTTTAGTATTAAACCAAAAACTGTCAAGCAAATTATATCTCTTGGATATATTTGGGAAACTGAATATATTTCTAAAACAAAATTCAATTCATAACAAGATAGTAAAGTTTATTACATATATATCTAATAATTAAGAATACTAAATATCTTAAAGATGTCACTAATCTTCAAATGATAATTCAAAAATTAAAACTTCAGTTTAAGATGTCAGATTGATAACATATGAGTATTTCTCCTTATCTATAAGATACCAAGGAAATTACATGAAAATATTTCTTTTATTATAAACTCATATTAATATAGAGAATTAGACACCATCAAGTCATACAATCGTTTAAAACATAGTTAAAATTTAATAGAAGTTGGTTGAAGTGTAATCCCAGATAATTCGCGGACAAGATGGAAGCTCTGAGAGACAGAGGAATCAGAAAACACTGAGTACCAAGTTTATAAGTCAGGGGACAAAAAAAAAAAAAATGTCTGAGAATAGTACACTACACCTTCTTCACAAAAGACTTAGCACCTAGACATCTACCATGCTGGGCAAAAATTGGAGAATTCTTTTTTTTTTTTCCAAGAAATAATATTTGGGGAGAAACATGCAGATCATATCTATACAAGTGTATAAGCATTTTCCCCAATCTTCACGCAAAATTAAAGCCCTCAAGTCAAGAAGCGTGAACTGTCCCCTTAACTCACGGTCTATCTTACACTGCCTTGTTCCTAAAAGGGAGCTGAGGATCTTGGGCTATTTGAGGAAAGCCTATAGTATGTAAGAAATATACTCTCTTTCCCCCAACCCCCCAGAAAAGATTAAGAGCTCAGAAGGAATACTAATGATTCGAAGACAAGAAGTTTAATAACAAAGTAAAACAAACAAAAATCTCTAATTAGTATCTCAGAGGGACTTAATGGATGATATCATGAGGTAAGAGGCTGTGGAAAGAAAGAGCTCTTGGATATTAAAAAATATAATTGCCATAATAAATTAAGAAAAAAGAGTTCTTGGAAACGGAAAATATGATTGCTAAATAAATAATTAAATTTAAGAGTTGGATAAATAAAATTGCGAAATTATCTCAGAAATGTAAATATAAAGAGATGGGGGAAAAATGAAACTAATAATTCCAAGAGAAAAAAATAATGAATGCAAAGAAAGAGAACTATAGCAGAGTATGAGTATGTAGCACCAGTATGTAATAAGGTATAAGCTCTGTATTGAGTGTCAGCTTTTAAAACCAAACACAAAAGTACAAAATATTAAAAAAAGATTTATGACATTGACATATCAACATTAAAAGAATATAAATTAAGAAGAATGCACAATAAGCAATCTGAAGACAATTATGATGTAGGGAGAAGAGCTATGTAGATACAGATATAAAGGAACGAACTACATAAGAAGAAATAATACAAAGCTCATTAAAAAAAATATAGACACAAAGGATCTGAACAAGTAAATCACAGTTGAGAAATTCCAGGAGTCAATAACATATGAAAAATGGCCACTAGTCTTGCTGCCCCTAAATCCTATAGCATAAGTAACAAATCCAAGTTCCAGTCCTTTGTTCCAAGAACTCAAACAGAGAATAATTTTCAGAATAAAACTGAACTTTACTCTTTCCCACTCTATGATTAAGATCTGTAAGCCACTTGCATCCCAAACCTTGAGCTATTCTCATGTTGCAATTAGCTTAAGCGAATGGCTTTTGGTGATTCTTCTTCTTCCTGAGTGATTTGAATCAGGGCCGTACCCCCCATTACCCAGATTAGGATGCTTTACTGAAAACAGTCTGAAAACACCACTTACATTTCCCCTCTTAGGGACTGAGGTGTCCAGACAAGCAAAGGAACCCTGAATCCGCTTGGAAACCTGGGCTTTTACATGAGAATACCTCTCATCACTGCCAGCAACTTTACTATGTGAGATCTAGATGCAGCCTCGGCTGTAATTGAGGGTGAATGGCTCTTTATTATTTTCACCACATAATACACATTGTAAACAACACAGCCAGTGGCCCTCTGACTACGTACTACTTTATCTGTGTTAACATCACCCAATTTTGAATACTGGCCGAATCTCACTGTGTCTGTCTTCTAAGGCTGCCATAAAAAAATTCCACAGACTGGATTTCTCATAGGTCTTAGAGGCTAGAAAATCAAGATGAAGGTGGCAACAGGGTAGGTTTCATCGTGAAGCCACTTTTCTTGGCTTACAGGTGGCCGCCATCTTGCTGTGTGCTCACATGACTACTTAGCTGTGGCATGCTTGAGGGAAGGAAAGCTAGCCAGCTCTGTGGTGTCTCTTCTTATAGAAACACTAAACTCTATGAGATCACAGTATCCTAAGAGCCTCCGTTAGGATTTCATTTAACCTCAATTACTTCACAAGCTGTGATAAATTCCTGTTTGTGCACAAGTGTATGAGACTACATGGGTGAGTACGTGTGGGTTTGTGTGTGTATGTGTGTTATTGGGAAGATCAGTTTCCTACATCTAATCCTTCTCTCTTCCCTGCAGAAGGAATATAATTAGGTTTCTCCAATGATGATTTAATATTTGTCTGAAGTCGGCTCCTACTTACTTCTGCCACTTTTTGTTTTTCTCCATCTCCCATTCTTCTCTTCTCTTGGGAAATTCTGAAGATTTACTAATCTAAGTAATTTGTCATTATGTTCATTCTCCAGGAATATCTAGCTCAGATAAATAACCGGCGTTTGAAAACAATATGAGCTATGGAAAAGCAAAACAAAAAGGAACAACAAAAACAAACGGAGACTAAGAAATGCAATCCAGTCCTGAGCCTGCTCACTAATTATAAGATAAATAGATCTCTGGTTCAAACAAATGGGGAAGAACTTATAAAGATGCATTTAAAATTTTTTAAAATTTAGTTTATGACTTCAAATTCCATTTCCAATAAATTAGATCAGAAAATCATTCAGGTTCATGTAATATTCCAGAAAAAAAGATACATGACTCCTTAGACTAATTAGAATAAGAAATTAACAAAATGTTAGAATATACTACCTTCTATATTATAATAAATTAGTATGAACACAAAACTCTGCTTTATTTACTAGCACAGTTTAACTTAAGCTTTAAACTTGAAAAATTCTCTACATTGATTTTAAGGCTCAAGTAAGCTACCATTGTTTTCACCAATATTTTAGATTTTAAATATTGCAAATTTCACATGTCCCCAAAACCATCCTCACTTCTGACATCAATTGCAAGTCTAGGGGTCCCCAAGACCATTCTCAGGTTCGGTAATCCATCAGAAGGATGCACAAAACTCACAAAAGCCATGATTTTCAGTGTTAGGGATTACTACCACGAGAGGATGCACATGAAAATTAACCACAGAAAGAGAGCTGCAAGGCATGATGTAGAAGCCACCAGGCACAAGTTTCTAATTGTTCTCCCCGAGACATCATGTGGACTGTGGCTATTTCTCCCAGAAATAACGTTGAATAAAACACATGGAGTACTGGCCACCAAGGAAACTTACTCAAGCCTCGGTGTGCAGAGATTTTATTGGCAGAGGTGGGGAGTGGGTCACACGGACTCCTATAAATGTCTGCCCAGATGGCTGATGGCCTCCAGCCCCTCCAGTGCTCTAGCTGATATTGGGTGATCAAAAGCCCAAAAGCCCCCCCAATAAATCACATTGTCAGCATTGGCTATTTGTCTTTGACCAAGACCCCAGGTAAACAAAGATGCTTCTATCACACAGGACATTGCAAGGGTTCAGAGGTTACTTCTCAGGAACTTTTATTTCAAAATAAGACTTGATAATACACAAAAAAAGGACATTATTTTTTTCATATGAAATGATCAAATTATTGCTATCCTCAGATGGTAAAAAAAGCACTTAGTTTTAAAAAGGCTATGTTCTGAATAACCATCATCCACATTGCTGTGGTTTTCCAATAATTATTTCTTATATTAAAAAATATAATTTATGCTCATACATATTTATGCTCATATCTGTACTTCTGTCAATTCTTGGTTTTACCTTTTCCAAATTCAGAAAAACAAATCTCTAAATTTATCATTTTAGCCAATGTTATCTTTGGATTTCTATCAGATAATGAATGATTTGTTCCTTTACCTTAAAAATAGAAAGATAATAAAAACAGTTTGTTGGTATTACCCAGTTTTTAATTAATGCATGACTATTGTGGCAAGTCTTTGTTTACCAAACTGAACTCACAGTGGAGAAAAGTGACCTGATAAATCAAGAGAAGTCTAGTTTTCATAGTTTCACTATATATATATATACATACATATATATATAAACACACATATGTATATATATGTACATATACATACACATATATATGTAAACTGTTTGCATAAATAACTTCAGTGATTATCTCTCAGGTTAAAGAAAAAAAGCACATATTCAAACACAAAGGCTATTATTTGTTTCTAGATTTTAATGCACATATGAATCACAAACAATCCACGGGAATTACAGAGTGCCTCATGATACAAACCAAAAGGCCATGGGGATTTATCAATGGTCTCACTGTTTACAATGTATCTTTATTCCCAGAATAATCATGAATGACATTCTTTTATTATATTTTTAAATTTTTTTTAGAGAGAGTGCATGTGCACACATGCACACAGACGGGGGAAGGACAGAGGGAGAGGTATAGTAAGAATCTCAATCAGGCTCCATGCCCAGAGCAGAGTCCGACTCAGGTTTCAATTTCATGACTGTGAGATCATGACCTGAGCAGAAAACAAGAGCCAGACATTCAACCAACTGCACCACCCAGGTGCCCCATGAACGACATTCTTAAAAATCAATTGTGTGCAACATTCCTTAAGAAAAGATTCCACTGTCTTCCATTTTGCTAATGTTAGCTAATGTAATCAGCTATAATATTCACAGAAAAATTGGCTGCAGGCTTAAATTAACATCAGCAACTTTACTCAAAATTGTTGAGAGTGTTTTTGGCATATCTTCTCCCTGCCTAACTAATAACCTTAGCAAAACTGCAAAAGTAGAACACAGGCAGAGATAAAGTCCTCAAAGTCATAGGAAGAGCTGCTGAATACTCTCAAGGTTCAACTGCCTCCAGAAGTCATGGGTAGCACCAATGGAGATCTCAGTAGTGGTAACAATCTCGACTCTGACCACTGGCCTCAGCATCTTATGCTTCAAGCTAACACTGGCCAAAGAAAGAGCTGAAGGAGTTAAAATGTTGCACTGCCCCCTGAAATACCTTAGCTTCATGTGTTTCTTTCCACCCCCCCTTTTTTTCCTAATGTTTATTTATTTTTGAGAGAGACAGAGAGACAGAGACAGACAGAGAGACAAAGAATCTGAAGCAGGCTCCAGGCTCTGAGCTATTAGGACAGAGCCTGACGCAGAGCCCGAACCCATGAACTGTGAGATCATGACCTGAGCTGAAGTCAGATGCTTAACTGACTGACCCACCCAGGAGCCCCTTTTCACCCCTTTTTCTAAATCCAAAGGGACCAACCACTTAAGTAGGGTAAGCACCTTGTGTGCTCTGCATCATATCCCATGAATAACACTTTTATTTGCCCACAACTTCCAAGAATTTGAACAAATAATGATTCTTGGAATAAGACTAAACCATGGCTGACTCTCCTCAATTCTATCTTATGAAATCTTTAACCTACTTGCTTTCCACAAGATATCCATCTTGAACTGTTCCCATGTTGCAATGTTGTAATAAAGGTTTAAGGTAGTTGCCTTTGATTGGTCTTTCTCCTTCCACATTTGTGATAATTGTCTATTAAATATTTCCTAGTAGAGGAAATATATGAGGGTCTAAGGTTTTTTCCCATTGCCCCTAAGCATGTAAACAGTTCAAGAATTACACTGGATGTGACCAAACGTCTTCCAACTACATACACAATAAAGACCTGGTCAAAAGACACCAGCTCAGCCCCATGGAAGGTATTGGTGAAACAACTATACTGTTTTATCTGCTGCACTACCTAGATTCCTCCTTCAAAACCCAGAACCTCACTTCCTACTTAGCCAGCACACTGGCTCTGACCTTTTACAACTCAGACATCTCTTGGGGAATTGATCTTGGTCAAGGAAAGCAGTCTCCCCAAGGCTATAAGGTCTTCCCGGTGTTACCATGCATCCAACAACATGATGACAGATTACAAAGACTGTAGTGAGATCTGTATCTTACATTCCTTTGTGCGCTTCATTCTTGGCCTTTGTTACTGACCTTGGTTATTATCTGTAAAATTCATTAACATGTCTGAAGGTTGTCACAGAATCTTGGTAAGGGATTCAATTCCCAACAGCTTCTCTAGGTACTGAAGGTCTTTTGGAAAAATGTACACAGCTTCTTCCTCATGCCACATTTCTGATATACTCCCCACTCAAATAAATGATACTGAATTATGACAAAATAAATATTAAATTATGATGGATTTTAAGCAACGAGCACTTCAGAAAAATTCTGAAACAATGCCAACCTTGTAAAAAATCAGTGCACCAAATTGGTCTTACTATTCACCAGTCTCTGTGATTGTTAGATATCACAAAGCCTTAATAATTAATATATATCTATATTGATAATGTGAATAGTATTATTGACTAGAGAAAGCCTTCATAGTTATGCAGGAATAGAGTTATGAGGACAGGTTTTAAAAGTCAACCCATAAGGGTTTGTCTCAATTGTTAATGTTTACAGAACAAAAAATTTAACCGAAACCATATTTTGAATTGACTAAGACAAACGACCCAATTTCTTTTCCCAAATCAAATTAGGCAAATTTACAACATCTGTCATGTGTTTATGTTTTGCAGATCATACTGTGAAAACAGAGGCATTGTAAAGTGGTGGTATCAGATGGGATGGGCCAACAATAAAACCAGGAGCTTAGAAAAATAAAAGATAAATAAATTTCAACAAGCAAACAAAAATAACTCAGAAAAAAGGCAAAGTGATGTCTTTATGATGACAACTTGCTCTTAGAGTTTGAATAAGTGAGAAGAAAAATTCCAGTTCATGAATATAAGGCATCTTGATGTAAAACCAGAAAAATTAACATAAGTTACAAAGAACAAATATATCAAGAAAAAAAGAAATAGAATAAATTTATATTTTAAGGAAGCAACAGAAATTATTCAATAAGAGTGGTTGAGAGTAGAATGTATATTTTCTGTTAATCCTGGGCAATAGAACTAGAGAGAAAAATGGGGACTGAATTGTAAGTGTACCAGTCACATTAATGTCAATGTGTAGCCTATTTTTACCACTAGCTCTGTAGGAGTAATAAAAATTATAATAATGACACTCAGGGAAAAGAATTCTATCAATGCTTGCTTTTAGTATCAAGGCTATGTGGATGGCCAGGTCCTCTTAATAAAAGCTCATTCTTTTAGAAATTTCAACAAGACTCTATGTAGTAAATATCAAGGACAAAAACAAAATTCACAGAGATTTTTCACTACATGTACAAATACTGTTTAGAGTGTGAAAGTGTATTCAGTTATGTTTCATTAAATAAGAGTGTGGAATGTGACATACTTTTACATGTAAGAATTCCAAATTTAAAAATCCTATCAGTCTTTTTGCTTGTCTTCTCCTTCTCTGAACAGTGTTGTTTGGAAAGCAGACACTCTTAATTCTGAGTAAGTCCAATTTAACACAATTTTCTTCTGTGGGTTGTGGTTCTGGCATCTTCTTAAAGAAATTTCTGTGTGCTTGTGTCTCTGTTTCTCTCCTCTGAAGAACACCAGTCATATGGGATTATTTTAGTTTCTAAAAATATTTAAAATATTTATAAATATTTTATTTAAATATTACTTTAGCTTCTAAAAATATATTGTATATTTTGATCCCTCTCCTCTCAAAGAATTTCCTATATATTTGAATGTTTCTTTTTCAAATATAATTTTATTTAAGAATGTTTCATCAGGGGTGCCTTGGTGGCTCAGTCAGTTCGTTATCCGGCTTTGGCTCTGGTCATGATCTCGCAGTTCATGGGTTTAAGTCCCTCATAGGGTTCTATGCTGAAAACTCAGAGCTTGGAGCATGCTTCAGATTCTGTGTCTCCCTCTTTCTCTCTACCCCTCCCAAACTAGTGCTCTCTGTCTTTCAAAAATAAATGTTAAAAAAATGAAAAAAGAATACTTCATCAAAAGAACTGTTTTTTTTAAATAGTTTATTGCCAAGTTGGTTTCCATATAACACCTAGTGCTCTTCCCCACAAGTGCCCCCCTCCATGACCATCACCCCCCTTCCCCTTTCCCCTTCCCACTTCAGCCCTCAGTTTGTTTTCACTATTCAAGAGTCTCTCATGATTTGCCTACCTCCCTCTCCCTAACTTTCCCCCACCTTCCCCTTCCCATGGTCCCTTGTTAGGTTTCTCCTATTAGACCTATGAGTGAAAACATATGGTATCTGTCCTTCTCCGCCTGACTTATTTCGCTTAGCATGACACCCTCGAGGCCCATCCACGTTGCTACGAATGGCCAGATTTCATTCTTTCTCATTGCCATGTAGTATTCCATTGTATAGATGAACCACATCTTCCTAATCCATTCATCCGTTGATGGACATTTAGGCTCTTTCCATGATTTGGCTATTGTTGAAAGTGCCGCTATGAACATTGGGGTACATGTGCCCCTATGCATCAGCACTTCTGTATCCCTTGGGTAGATCCTGAGCGGTGCTATTGCTGGGTCATAGGGGAGTTCTACTGATAGTTTTTTGAGGAACTTACACACTGTTTTCCAGAGCGGCTGTACCAGTTTACATTCCCACCAACAGTGTAGGAGGGTGCCCGTTTCTCCACATCCTTGCCAGCATCTATAGTCTCTTGAATTGTTCATTTTAGCCACTCTGACCAGTGTGAGGTGGTATCTCAGTGTGGTTTTGATTTGTATTTCCCTGATGATGAGTGACACTGAGCATTGTTTCATGTGCCTGTTGGCCATCTGGATGTCTTCTTTGGAGAAGTGTCTATTCATGTCTTCTGCCCATTTCTTCACTGGATTATTTGTTTTTTGGGTGTGCAGTTTGGTGAGTTCCTTACAGATTTTGGATACTACCCCTTTATCTGATATGCCATTTAAAACTATCTTTTCCCATTCTGTCAGTTGCCTATTAGTTTTTTTGATTGTTTCCTTTGCAGTGCAGAAGCTTTTTATCTTGATGAGGTCCCAACAGTTCATTTTTGCTCTTGATTCCCTTGCCTTTGGGGATGGGTCATGTAGGAAATTGCTGCGATTGAGGTTAAGGAGGCCGTTTCCTGCTTTCTCCTCTAGGGTTTTGATTATTTCCTGTCTCACATTCAGGTCCTTCATCCATGGTGAGTTTATTTTTGTGTATGGTATAAGAAAGTGGTCTGGTTTCACTCTTCTGCATGTTGCTGTCCAGTTCTCCCAGCACCACCTGCTAAAGAGGCTGTCTTTTTTCCATTGGATACTCTTTCCTCCTTTGTCAAAGATTAATTGTCCATACATTTGTGGGTTCGGTTCTGGGCTCTCTAATCTATTCCACTGGTCTATGTGTCTGTTTTTGTGCCAGTACCATACTGTCTTGGTGATGACAGCTTTGTAATAGAGGCCAAAGTCTGGGATTGCGATGCCTCCCGTTTTGGTTTTCTTCTTCAGTATTACTTCAGCTATTCGGGTTTTTTTGTGGTTCCATACGAATTTTAGGATAGTTTGTTCTAGATTTGAGAAGAATGCTGGTGCAATTTTGATTGGAATTGCATTAAATGTGTAGATTGCTTTGGGTAATAATGACATTTTAACAATGTTTATTCTTCCGATCCATGAGCATGGAATGCTTTTCCATTTCTTTGTGTCTTCTTCAATTTCTTTCATAAGCTTTCTATAGTTTTCATCGTAAAGGTCTTTTACGTCTTTGATTAGATTTATTCCTAGGTATTTTATGGTTTTTCGCGCAATTGTGAATGGGATCAGTTTCTTGATTTCTCTTTCTGTTGCTTCATTATGGTGTATAAAAATGCAACCGATTTCTGTACATTGATTTTGTGCCCTGCGACTTTGCTGAATTCATGGATCAGTTCTAGTAGGCTTCTGGTGGAGTTGTTTGGGTTTTCCATGTAGAGCATGATGTCATCTGCGAAAAGTGAAAGTTTGACGTCTTCTTTGCCGATTCTGATGCCTTTTATTTCCTTTTGTTGTCTGATTGCTGATGCTAGGACTTCCAGCACTATGTTACATAACAGTGGTGAGAGTGGGCATTCCTGTCGTGTTCCTGATCTCAGGAGGAAAGCTCTCAGTTTTTCTCCACTGAGGATGATATTAGCTGCAGGCTTTTCATAAATTACTTTTATAATGTTTAAGTACGTTCCTTCTATCCCAACTTTCTAGAGGGTTTTTTATTAAGAAGGGATGCTGTATTTTGTCAAATGCTTTTTCTGCATCTATCGACAGGATCATATGGTTTTCATCTATTCTTTTGTTAACGCGATGTATCACATTGATGGATTTGCGAATATTGAACCAGCCGTGTAACCCAGGAATGAATCCCACTTGATCATGATGGATAATTCTTTTTATACGCTGTTGAATTCAAATTGCTAGTATCTTGTTGAGTATTTTTGCATCTGTATTCATTAAGGCTATTGGCCTGTAGTTTAGTTCTCCTTGTTTTTGTTGGGTCTCTGTATGGTTTGGGAATCGAAGTGATGCTGGCTTCATAGAATGAGTTCAGAAGTATTCCTTCTATTTCTATTTTTTTGGAATATATTGAGAAGGGTGGGTGTTAACTCTGCTTTAAATGTCTGGTAGAATTCCCCTGTGAAGCCATCCAGCCCTGGGCTCTTATTTTTTGGGAGATTTTTGATAACTGATTCAATTTCCTCACTGGTTATGGGTCTGTTCAGATTTTCTATCTCTTCCCATTTGAATTTTAGTAGTGCATGTGTGTTTAGGAATTTTTCCATTTCTTCTAGACTGTCCAGTTTGTTGGCATATAATTTTTCATAGTAATCTCTGATGATTGCTTGTATTTCTGAGGGATCAGTTGTAATAGATCCATTTTCATTCATGATTTTGTCTATTTGGGTGTTCTCGCTTTTCTTTTTGAGGAGCCTGGCTAGAGGTTTATCAATTTTGTTTATTTTTTCAAAAAACCAACTCTTGGTTTCATTGATCTGTTCGTTTGTTTTGTTTTGTTTTGTTTTGTTTTTGGATTCTATATTCTTTATTTCTGCCCTGATCTTTATTATTTCCTTTTTTCTGCTGGGTTTGGGGTGTTCTTGCTGCTCCCCTTCTAGTTTCCTTAGGTGCTCTGTTAGATTTTGAATTTGCGCTTTTTCTAGTTTGTTGAAATAGGCTTGCAATATTCTTTCCTCTTAGGACTGCCTTTGCTGCATCCCAGAGAGTTTGGATTGTTGTATTTTCATTTTCATATGTTTCCATATATTTGTTAAATTTCTTCTCTAATTGCCTGATTGGCTCAATCATTCTTTAGTAGGGTGGTTTTTAACCTCCACATTTTTGGAGGTTTTCCAGACTTTTTCCTGGGATTGATTTCAAGTTTCATAGCATTGTGATCTGAAAGTGTGCACGGTATGATCTCAATTCGTTTGTATTCATGGAGGGCTGTTTTATGACCCAGTAGGTGATCTATCTTGGAGAATGTGCCATGCACACTCGGGAAGAAATTGAATTCCCTAGCTTCAGAATGCAGAGTTCTAAATATATTAATTCCATGTGTTCCAATGTGCCATTCAGATCCATTGTTTCTTTAGTGATTTTCTGTCTGGTTGACCTATCCATTGCTGTAAGTGGAGTATTAAAATCCCCTGTGATAAGCACATTCTTATCAATAAGATTGTTTCTGTTTGTGATTAGTTGTTTTATGTATTTGGGTGCTCCTGAATTCAGCACATAGATGTTTATAATTGTTAGCTCTTCCTGATGGAGAGACCCTGTAATTATTATATAATGTCCTTCTTCATCTTTTGTTACTGCCTTTACTTTAAAGTCCAGTTTGTCCAATATAAGTATGGCTACTCTGGCTTTCTTTTGACTTCCAGTCGCATGATAGTTATTTCTCCATCCCGTTATTTTCAATCTAAAGGTGTCTTCAGGTCTAAGATGAGTCTCTTGTAGACAGCAAATAGATGGATTTTGGTTTTTTATCCATTCTGCTACCCTGTGTCATTTGATTGGAGTATTCAGTCCATTTACATTCACTGTTATTATTTAAAAATGTGGGTTTAGAGTCATTTTGTTCTCTGTAGGGTTCATGTGTGTAGTGGTGTGTCTGGTACTTTGTATTCCTTGCTACATTTCCCTCATAGAATCCCTCCTAGGATTTCTTGTAGGGCTGGTTTGGTGGTGATGAATTCTCTCAAGTTTTGTTTTGTTGGGAAAACCTTTATCTCTCCTATTTTGAATGACAGGCTCGCTGGATAAAGGATTCTTGGCTGCATATTTCTCCTGTTCATCACATTGAAGATTTCCTGCCATCCCTTTCTGGCCTGCCAAGTTTCAGTAGATAGGTCCGTAACCACTCTGATAGGTTTCCCTTTGTATGTTAGGGCCCTTTGATCCCTAGCTGCTTTCAGAATTCTCTCTTTATCTTTATATTTTGCCAGTTTCACTATATACCGTGAAGGTCGATTCAAGTTACATCTTAGGGGAGTTCTATGGGCCTCTTGAATTTCAATGTCTTTTTCCTTCCCCAGATTTGGGAAGTTCTCGGCTATAATTTGATCAAGCACCCCTTCAGGACCTTTTTCTCTTTCTTCATCTTCAGGAATTCCTATGATATGGATATTGTTCCGTTTGATTGTATCACCCAGGTCTCGAATTCTCTCGTGCTCCTGGATCAATTTCTCTCTCTTTTTCTCGGCCTTCTCTTTTGCTATAACTGTGTCTTCTAATTCACCTATTCTCTTCTCTGTCTCCTCAATCCACGCAGTGGCCGCCTCCATTTTATTATGCACCTCATTTATAGCCTTTTCTTAACTCGTTGCAGCTATTTTGAAGGTCCCTAGTCTTTGTATCAATAGCTTCTCTGATGGTTTTTTCAATTCCAGTGATTAATTTTATGATAATTGTTCTAAATTCTTGTTCAGTTATGTTGCTTATGTCTGTTTTGAGCAGTTCTGTGGCTCTGATTTCTTCCCGGAATTTCTTTAGAGGAGAGTTCTTTCATTTTGTCATTTTGTCTGGCTTTCTGTCTCTTCTCAGTTTTAAAAGCTCATTATGCACTGTGAACTTGTTAATATTACTCTATTAAAGGAGGCTCATTGACTGTCCAGGGCCTGTCATTTCAGGAAGTGTTCTTTTAATGGTGTCTCTCGGTTTCTCTTGTTGTGCCTTTGATTATTTTATTTCCCTGCTCAGTGATATTTGGGACTCTCCACCATGTGTCCTTTGGCTTGTTTCTTGAGGTAGCCCTGAATATAACAACAGAAAGACAAACACACAGGGAACAAAAGCATGCAAATGCACAGACAAAATAAATAAGCAAACCAAAAGGGGAAAGAAAATAAGAGAAGAGAAGAGAAGAGAAGAGAACAGAACAGAAAAGAAAAGAAAAGAAAAGAAAAGAAAAGAAAAGAAAAGAAAAGAAAAGAAAAAAAGAACGGGGGGAAAGAATCAATAAAGGACAGTCTGAGAGCGTAAAACCTGCAGGGGGGGAGATAAGAATGAGATATGGAAAAATATATCTGGATGGCAGGAATTGATCTACTCACAGCAGTGTATACATATTTCCCAGACTCCACGGGGGAAAAAAGAAAAGGGAAAAAAAAAAGAAAATAAAGAAAAAAAAGCAGCTCTCCCACGTGGGTGGGTGTGGCTGGGTGCAGGTAGGTGGGGTCTCGGGGGCTTCTCTCTGAGGCCCCGCCTTGGTGGCTGGGGGGAGAAGAACCAGGCGCCCCCAAGCCCCCTCGGACCAGGCATTGCAAGCCACTCTTTTGAGTCGGATCTCCCGAGCCACCGGCGGGCCACATCGCTTTTCTCCTAAGCTCCGCCTCGTCTCCAAATCCTAGTCCCAGTGCTTTAATGCTGCCGCCCCCATGAGATGTCCTCCCGCAGGCGGGCGGCCTTCCAGCGCGGACTGAGTACGGGGACTGGGGGGCCAGCTCGTCCGGGGACTGAGTAGGGGACTGGGGGGCCAGCTCGTCCGGGGACTGAGTAGGGGACTGGGGGGCCAGCTCGTCCGGGGACTGAGTAGGGGACTGGGAGGGCCAGCTCCTCCCGGGACTGAGTAGGGGACTGGGGGGCCAGCTCGTCCGGGGACTGAGTAGGGGACTGGGG
>CM053566.1:81103900-81162121 GCA_028646485.1 Cryptoprocta ferox | reverse complement strand
CCAGCTCGTCCCGGGACTGAGTAGGGGACTGGGGGGCCAGCTCGTCCCGGGACTGAGTAGGGGACTGGGGGGCCAGCTCGTCCCGGGGACTGAGTACGGGGACTGGGGGGCCAGCTCGTCCGGGGACTGAGTAGGGGACTGGGGGGCCAGCTCGTCCCTGGCTCCGCCCGGAGTCCACGCGCCCCCGAGCCCAAGGGAGCACAAGCCCGCCAAGGGGGACGGATTCCTCCCCCCGCACCCGGCGGCCGCACATGGGACGTTAGTGTCTCTTTGCCCGGGCCGAGGTCTCTCCCTCTCCAGAGACCACTCTGTGAGCCTTTTCAGTCTCTCCCTCTCTCCCCCCCCGCCCGGCCCTGCGCCCCCGCCCTGGGCGCTCGCTCTCCCCGCTCCGCTTTGGGCCGGCGCCCCCTCCCCTCGCAGCCTCCGGTCGCAGTCGGCGCTCACTCGGGCGTCCCTGGGGCTGTCATGTCTAAGGACTCTGTGTGCGCACCTCCCATCCGTGCAGAGCGGAGTATGGTGGCTTTAGTCCTTCTGTTTGAGAGCTGCGGGCGGCGGCGATGACCGAGCCCCCTACTTCTCCGCCCTCTTGCCGCTCCCCCCCCCCCAAGAACTGTTTTATTGTTTATCTAATATGACTGAATTCATAAACTGTTTTGGAAATGATTATCTTCAATATTGAGCCATCCAATTCAATTAATAACTAGTTATCAATCAGTAAAAGCCGATTCAAATTGAAAAACAAATATAATTTAATGGCTTATTTTTAAAAAATGGTGTGAATTTTTTAAAAAATGGTGTGAAGGTACCGCTTCACGTTAGGTAAGAGATCATTGCCTGGCTCAGATTAAAACACAACAGACTACTTTTCTTCTGTACTTTGACTCAGAACTGAGTTCATTCTCAAGATGGAATCTTTAATCATGCCACCAAAAAATAGTTGAAGTAGCTTCCTGGAGCTTGGATTGGAGGGAATACCATTCCATCCTGAGTAAAACTTGGTTAGAGATGGAATTGCAAAAGAAATGAGGGGTGCAGTTACCAGAAAGTCATTCTTAACCAAATTATATCTCATAGACAAGTCATGATGGCAAATCAATGAGTAACATCTTATGTTAGCAATTTCACAAATACTGCTATAAATATAGTATTAATTATGAAGTTAATCACCAGGAGAGGTAAAAAACTGAAATGACAATCAGCAGTGGTGTCTAGTAAATAAGGTACAGTATACACAGAGTTGATGCAGGGAGATAGCTGCTTTCCACTAGAAACTATACTTGACTTTTATTTTATCAACTGTAGTTATTACCTTATTAAATCTAACTCAGCAGTACCATACCATGACCCAATTCCAGAAACACTGAATCCCAGTAGTAGATGCAGTGATTGAAAATCTGCATTTTTACTGCAGCACCCCATAATCCCGTAAACTATGCTGTGCGATCTGGCAGTAAGGTAGAAACCAGTTATCCGGTAGCCAGTGATGTAAAGCACACGGTGAATGGTAAGGGTCTTACAAATGTTTGCATTATTAAGAAGAGTTGCTCAAAAATAGAAATGAACAATATAATATCCAACATTAAAACAACAACAAAAAAACAAAGCAGAAAAATCATGTAACTTTTGTTAGATGATTACTGTATTTTTATATTGAGTAAACCAAGCTAATGATTTGTGATCCCTCTTCATCCCCAACACAGCAATAAAAGGTGATATCCATCAAAGAGTTTTATGAAGAACAAGTGGAGTAAAATGCAGTGAAGAAAGCAGAGGTGATGTGAATAGTACAAATAGTTTCCTGTGAAACGGATTCCTGTAAGACAGGAAACAGGTGTGTTCAGATACTTGAATATGACTTTTAATTTCTCAGCATATCATTAATTTCCATTGGACAGGAAGACACAAACTATATCATTTTAATTATTAAAAAAACTAGATAATATTTATATCCAAATTTAAATGTAGAGTCAAATATCAAATAATGCCAATGAGTTAAATCATCTGACAACAAAGAGCCATATGCTTTTCTCAGCCAGGTTAAATTCTTATATTACATGAGAGCAAATCAATGCATAACAGCTTATGATGGTATTTAACAAATAGTCCTATAAGCCTATTATTAATACTTAATGAAATTTGTCACAGGGAGAGTTTTTAAAAAAAAATAAATGACAAAAGTTGCAGCCTCTGGTGAGGAGACAGTGTGGAAAGGGCACATCAGTTCTTAACACATAGTAGGTATTAAATATTTTCTGAATACACAGAGGTAGCAAATTAAATAAACACACTAAATGTTAATTATATCATCCTTCTTTAATCCTCCCTACAGAAATTATATATTAGGGTCCTGCATTTATAAAACATTTATCTCATTACTTCTAAGACTTTCATGCAAAAGTGTGAATTTCTCTTTCATAAAGTTGCAGTTCTGTTTCTAAATTGAATTTTTGACTCCCACAGTCAAAGGATTAAATGCTGAGATAAGTTACCAGGGGAGGTGATGGAATCTGCAATTCTAGAATAGTGAATTCTGTTACAGGATCTTTAAATTTGGTGTAGGCCTGTCCCAAGTTGAGACAATGATCTCCAGGGCTCTCCAGCTTCCAGCATTTTATTTGTCTCCAGGTAAAGAGCATCAGCAGAGGCAGGTTAACTTTCTGTAACTCCCATCGCCTGTTTCATTACTCCCTGGTTTGTTGGTCAAATGGGTGTGTGAAGATAGACATTCATTTTAATTAGGAAAAAATTACACATTGCCACCAGAGGGAAAGCTTCCTTACTGTCCTTACCCAAATCTCCTGCTTCCACACAGAAAGAAGAGGCCTCAAAATATGTACGCATATGCGTGTGGATCAAACAACACACACACACACACACACACACACACACACACATATAATGTTACTGCTTCTGTTTCTCTGGAGAACCGTAGTTAATAGAGTTGGTGTTTAAAATCAGCAATGTAAAAACATTTTCATGGAAGTTTTCAAAATATTAAGAGGTATTATTCTAATAACTTGCAAACTTCTTGAATTAAAGACCTGGGCATTATGATCCTATCTATCTATTATCTATCTATGTACCTACCTCTCTGTCTCTCTATCTACTTAATTATGTTCTATGTTATGCAACTTTTTAAAAGTTTATTTACTTTGAAAGAGAGAGACAAAGAGAGAGAGCACTCATGCACGCAGGGGAGGGGCAGAGAGAGTAAGAGGAGGAAGGGCAGATAGAGAGGGAGAGAGAGAATCCCAAGCAACCTCTGTGCTGTCACCATGGAGCCCAACGTGGTACTCGATCTCACCAAAGTGAGATCATGGCCTGAGCCATAACCAAAAGTTGGATACTTAACTGACTGGGCCACCCAGGTGCTTCTATCATGATCCTTTTCAAAAATCCACAACAGGCACTTTTCAACATGGCAGAGAAGTAAGGGGACCCTATGTTCCCTCATCCCTCAAATACAGCAGTGTTGAAGCCAGAGGACTTGGAATTCCAAGAGTCCAGACTGCAGAGTGACAGAGATGACTGCCATGGGGACAACTTGGCGGGCCATAGGGTTACTTCAATGAATGAATTAAAACACACCCGGTGGAGGGTCCAAACCACCATTATGAGTAGAGAGATAAAGTAACCAGAGTCACAACAAAAGAGAACATATAACACACTCCAAAAACATCTCTTGCAGGGCCAGGCCATGATAGTGTATGACCCCTCTTTAATATAGCAGTGTTCGCAGGTCCAGGGCACATAACAAGCTTTTAAAACACAGAAGGGACAGAAATTAGCCAAAATGATGAAATAGAAGATTCTCCTCAAAAGAAATTCCAGGAGGAAATGACAGCAAAAGAATTGCTCAAAACAGATAAAACCAATATATCTGATCAAGAATTTAGAATAATAGTCATAAGATGAATTGCTGGGCTTGAAAAAAGCATAAAAGACAGAAGAACATATATTGCTACAGAGATCAAAGAACTAAAAAATGGTCATTATGAATTAAGAAATGCTGTAAATGAGGTGCAAAATAAACTAGATGCAGTGACAGTGAGGATGGAAGAGGCAGAGGGGAGATTAAGTGAAATAGAAGATGAAATTATGAAAAATGATGAAGCTGAGGAAAAGAGAGATGAAAAATACTAGACCAGGAGGTGAGAATTAGAGAACGAAGTGATTCAGTGAAACGTAATAATATCTGAGAAATGGGCAGGAGGTTTACTTGAACAAATTATAGCTGAGAACTTCCCCACTCTGGGAAAGGAAGCAGACATCCAAATACAGTAGGCACAGAGAATTCCCTTCAGAATCAACAAGAATAGGTCTTCTCCATGACATATTATAGTGAAACTGACAAAATACAAAGATAAAGAAAGAATTCTAAAAGCAGCTAGAGACAACAGGGCTTAAACTACAAGGGTAGACACATAAGGGTAGTAGACCTGTCCACTGAAATTTGGCAGGCCAGAAGGGAGTGGCAGGAAATATTCAATGTGCTGAATAGGAAAAATATGCATCTAAGAATCCATTATCCAGCAAGGCTCTCATTCAGAATAGAAGGAGGGATAAAGGCTTTCCTAGACAAACAAAAACTGAAGGAGTTCATGACCACTAAACCAGCCCTACAAGAGATCCTAAGGGGGGACTCTGTGACTGGAATGCTGCAAAGACAACATATGTCCAGATACATCACCACAAGCATGAAACCTACAGATAACCCAATGACACTAAATCCATACCTTTCAATAAAAATGCTGAATGTAAAAGGACTAAATGCTCCAATCAAAAGACATAGGGAGTCAGAATGGATAAAAAAAAAAAAAAAAAAAAAAAAAAGATCCATCTATATGCTGTCTACAAGATACCCATGTTAGATCTGAGGACACCTTCAGATTGAAAGTGAGGGGATGGAAAACCATCTATCATGCATAGGCAAAAGAAAGCTGGAGTAGCCATACTTAGATAAACTAGATTTTAAACTAAAGGCTGTAACAAGAGATGAAGAAGGACATTATATCATAATTATGGGGTCTATCCATCAAGAAGAGCTGCAATTATAAATGTTTATGCCCCAATTTGGAAGCACCAAGATATATAAATCAATTAAATACAAACAGAAGCAATCTTATTGATACGAGTATGGTAATTGCAGGTGACTTTAATATTCCACTTACAGCAATGGACAGATCATCTAGGCGGAAAATCAATATAGAAACAATGGCTCTGAATGATAGACTGGACCAGATGGACTTGACAGATATATTCAGAACTTTTCATCCAAAAGCAGTAGAATACACAATCTTCTCAAGTGCACGTGGAATATTCTCCAAGATAGATCACATACTGGGTCACAAAACAGCCCTCAATAAATATAAAAGAATTGAGATCATACCACATTTTCAGATGACAATGCTATGAAACTTGAAATCAACCACATGAAAAAGTTTGAAAAATCTCCAAACGCATGGAGGTTAAAGAGCATCCTGCTAAAGAATGAATGGGTGAACCAGGCAATTAAAGAAGAAATTTAAATATATGGAAGCAAATGAAAATGAAAACATGACAGTCCAAACCCTTTGGGATGCAGCAAAGGCGGTCTTAAGAGGAAAATACATGGCAAACCAGGCCTATCTCAAGAAACAAGAAAAATCCCAAAGACAAAATCTAACAGCACACCCAAAGGAACTAGAAGTAGAACAGCAAAGAAACCACGAGGCCAGGAGAAGAGGAGAAATAATAAGGATTAGAGCAGAAATAAGCAATATGGAATAAAAACAAAACAGTAGAATAGATGAATGAGACGAAGAGCTGTTTTTTTTTAAATAAACAAAATTGATCAACCACTAATTAGACTTCTCAAAAAGAGAGAGAACCTAAGTAGATAAAATCACAAATGAAAGAAATCACAACCAATACCACAGAAATACAATTATCAGAGAATATTATGAAAAATTATATGCCAGAAAATGGACAACCTGAAACAAATGGACAAATTCCTAGACACCCACACACTACCAAAACCCAAAGAGGAAGAAATTTGAAAATTTTACCTATAAGTAAAGAAGAAATTGAAACAGTTATCAAAAATCTCCAAATAAGTAAGAGTCCTGGGCCAGATCACGCCCCAGGGGAATTCTACCAGACATTTAAATCAGAGTAAATACCTATTCTTCTCAAGATGTTCCAAAAACTAGAAACAGAAGGAAAGCTTCTGGACTCATTCTACGAGGCCAGCATTACCTTGATTCCCAAACCAGAGAGAGACCCCACAAAAAAGGAGAATAACAGGCCAATATCGCTGATGAACATGGATGCAAAAATTCTCAATGAGATACTAGCAAATTGAATTCAACATCATATTAAAAGAATTATTCACCATGATCAAGCGGGATTCATTCCTGGGCTGCAGGGCTGGTTCAATATTTGCAAATCAATCAAAATGATACATCACATTAATAAAAGAAGAGATAAGAACCGTATGATCCTGTCAATAGATGCAGAAAAAGAATCTGACAAAATACAGCATCGCTTCTTAATAAAAACCCTCAAGAAAGTCAGGATAGAAGGAACATACTTAAACATCATAAAAGGCATATATGAAAGCCCACAGCTAGTATCATCCTCAATTGGCAAAAACTGAGAGCTTTCTGCCTGAGATCAGGAACACAACAGGGATTTCCACTCTCACCACTGTTGTTTAACATAGTGTTGGAAGTCCTATCATTAGCAATTGGACAACAATATGAAATGAAAGGAATCCAAACTGGCAAAAAATCTAACTTTCACTTTTTGCAGATGACATTATACTCTACATGGAAAACCAGACAGACTCCACCCAAAATCTGCCAGAAGTGATACATGAATTCAGCAAAATCACAGGATACAAAATCAAGTACAGAAATCAGTTGCAATGCTATACACCAATAATGAAGCAACAGAAAAGGAAACCTAGAAATCAATCCCATTTACAAGGCACCAAGAACCATAAACTACCTAGGAATGAACCTAACCAAAGATGTAAAAGATCTGTATGCTAAAAACTATAGAAAACTTATGACGGACATTGAAGAAGAAACAAAGAAATGGTAAAACATTCCATGCTCGTGGATTGAAAGAAAAAATATTGTTAATATGTCAATACTACCCAAAGCAATCTATACATTCAATGCCATCCCAAGCAAGTTTGCACAGGCATTCTACTCAAAGCTAGGAAAAACAATCCTAAAATTTGTATGGAACCACAAAAGGCCCTGAATAGCCAAAGTTACGTTGAAAAAGAAAACCAATCTCGGACTTTAGCTTCTACTACAAAGCTGTAATCATCAAGACAGTATGGTATTGGCACAAAAACAGACACAGACCAGTAGAATAGAATAGAGAACCTAGAATTGGACCCGCTAATGTAGGGCCAACTAATCTGTGACAAAGCAGGAAAGAGTATTCAATGGAAAAATGACAGTCTCTTTAGCAAATGGTGCTGGGAGAACTGGACAGCAACATGCAGAAGAATGAAACAGGACCACTTTGTTACACCATACACAAAAATAAACTCAAAATGATGAAAGACCTAAATGTGAGACAGAAAAGCATTAAAACCTTAGGCGACAACCTCTTTGATCTCAGCCTCAGCAATTTCTTGCTCAACACATCTCCAAAAGCAAGGGAAATAAAAGCAAAACTGAACTATTGGGACCTCATCAAAATAAAAAGCTTCTGCACTGCAAAGGAAACAAGCAACAAAACTAAAAGGCAACCAACGGAATGGGAAAAGATATTTGCAAATGATATATTGGATAAATGGTTAGTATCCAAAATTTATAATGAACTTATGAAACTCAACACCCAAAAACCAAATAATCTAGCAAAGAAGTGGACAGAAGGCATGAATAGACGCTTTTCCAAAGAAGACATCCAGATGGACAACAGACACATGAAAAGATGCTCAACATCACTCATCATCAGGGAAATACAAATCAAAACCACATCGAGATACCACCTCATACCAGTCAGAATGGCTAAAATTAACAACTCAGGCAACAATAGATGATGGCGAAGATGTGGAGAAACAGAAACCCTCTTGCATTGTTTGTGGGAATGCAAACTGATGCAGCCACTCTGGAAAACTGTGAAGATTCCTCAAAAAATTAAAAAAAGAACTACCCTACAACCCAGAAATAGTACTACTAGGAATTTATCCAAAGGATACAGGAGTGCTGATTCATAAGGGCACATGCACCCCAACGTTTATAGCAGTACTTTCAACAATAACCAAATCATGGAAAGAGCCTAAATGTCCATCAACTGATGAATGGATCAAGAAGATGTGGTTTCTGTATACCATGGAATACTACACGGCAATGAGAAAGAATGAAATGCTGCCTTTTTCAGCAACATGGATAGAACTGGAAGGTATTATGCTAAGTGAAATAAGTCAGTCAGAGAAGGACAGATATCATATGTTTTCACTCATATGTGGAAGTTGAGAAACTTAACAGAAGACCATGGGGGAAGGGAAGGGGAAAAATTAGTTACAAACAGAGGGAGGGAGGCAAACCATAAGAAACTCTTCAATACAGAGAACAAATTGAAGGTTGGGGGGGGCAAGGGAAAGGGGAAAATGGGTGATGGGCACTGAGGAGGGCACCTGTTGGGATGAGCACTGGGTGTTGTATGTAAGCGATGAGCCAGGGGAATCTACCCCCAAAACCAAGAGCACGCTATATACACTGTATGTTGGCCAACTTGACAATAAATTATAATAAATTTAAAAATAAATAAATAAATAAAATAAAAAATCCACTAGTTATTATATTGCTAAACACAAAAAGTATTTTATAAGTTTAGCAAATATTTAAATTTTGTATATAGATAAATATTTTAACAGAGATTAAGAAGTATTTTCTGGGAAAAAATATCACACATCCCCCATCATTTCAAAATGGTTAATATAACCATTTTAGTAACTATAAAACTAGTGTAAATCAACTATTAACTGCAACTTGAACCATTAAGTCTTTTTTTTTTTACATGGTGTTTTTTCTGATAAGTATAGGTTTCTTGCCATTTTCCACTATATTGTGATGCATACTATAGTGAAATGTATTTTGCTTAGTCATATGTATGCCTGCTTATTATGCAGGTAACATAGCTCATGTGATTCTATGTGTTATTGAGGAAGTTACTTCTCCTCAATCTTAGATTAGAAAGTTATAAATAAAGACATTACTATCATCTAGGTAAAATAAAAAGTATTTTCAAAGTTACTAAAATATATACTTATAAAATGGTTTCAAGGATTGACATCAATATCATATGTAAAGCATCTTTCATGGCAAGAGTTAGCACCCTGATGGATATTATTTTATTCCATATCATTTAGTACTGACATTTGAAAATTTTAGAGTGGTCCAGAATATACCCTAGAAACGGTTAATGTAACACCTCATCAAAGCTGTTAGCCATACTTTGGATATGTTCATCTAAATCTAACACTATAGAAAACAAATTCTTAGCAGAATCTGCTAGACATATCTCAGAGTGGGGCAAATTTCATTCAGAAACGCAGCCTGCTCCATGCACACCAGCATCAATCTCTAGGAAGCATCATATTAATTCTGGAATTTGCAATTGCATGCAATTTGTAAATTCACTCTTTAAAGATTTTATGAAACAAATTGACTCTGTGAATAGATTTTTCTCCTCCTTTTAGTTACCTCGAAGTGCTATACTTAGGCTCATTCAATTTTTAGCTAGTAGTCTTTAACCTAAAGTTCCAGTGGAAAAATGTGTTATGAGTCAAAGGTTTAATTATACTCAAGCCCTGTCAATAACCTCATACGCCAGTGTAAAAAACGTGCTTATTCTTCCTGGGCCTGAGCTTTCTCATATGTAATAGCAGAGAGTTTGATGGTTCATCCAACTAACAATCCCATTCTAAAAATTAATGACTCTTTGCAGAACAGAACTTCTAGGTAGGATAGCTGGCAGAAAACCTACAGTAAAATTTCAAGACATCTGCTAACAACCCTACTTTCAATTAAAGAATGATGCTCTAAGGTGAGTCATAGGAAAGTAGAAATTAGGGAGGTAGATGAAAAACCTCAATAGGATGGATGGATGGAGGGATAGGTTAGAGGGACAGGAAGAGACCAAGATGCAGAGAGACCATAATATGTCAAGAAGATCACATTTAGGAACAGACTTAGTTTTCAATTTCTTCAATGAAACACGCATATATGTATTTCCCTGAGTCTCAATTTTTTTCTACCCTGTAAAATGGAGATAATTTCTCCCCCAGGGTTAGTCTGAAAGTTAAAAGTATATATATCTAAAGGAACTAGAATGATTTTTTTTATTTCCTATTTTTAGCTATCTCTTCTAGTTTTTTCTTTTATATCAAGACAAAAAATCAGAATAAATTCTAATTTAAGTTAAATATTTAAAAGAGAAATTAATGCTGGATGTAATATATTCTTGGGCAGCCAAGTAAATGCTTCATGAAATAAAACAGCTAACGTTGAGCTCTTGGAATGGAGTTCTCCTTTGGACAGCAGCCACAGCTGGTATTCTGCAGTGAAAACTCCACTTCCTGTGCAATTAGATTACATAAATTATCTATGCAAGTGGTATAGGGCTTATAAAATATATGTCTTAATGAAGCACATTAGGCATGTGCACTATCATAGTGAGCATTAGCAAGATTATTCATATTTAAACATTGTGCTTTTGATTTTTTAATCAGGAAAACACGTGTCTTTAGTTTCACGCAGTGATGTGTTTTCCAGGTTTCTACTTGCTAAGAATTTTCATGAGCTCTTCTAGGAGCTGTAAAATTTAAGCCTCGTTTCATTTATTTTATTGTTTTCAGTCTGTGATCTGTGTACCACCTGCATCAGAATCATTCAGGGTTCTTGCTAAAAATGCTGTTTCATGGGCCTCATCCAGACACTGAATCAGATTCTCATGGACATGTGCCCCAAGAATTTGGTATTTTCAACAAATTCCCAAAGAGAATTTCATTCATTATCATTTTTACTGAATGCTCACTTATAGAGCCAGTACAATATAGAAGGAAGAACAACTAGACTGACAGTTGGAAAATCCAAATTATCTTTGCAATTCTGGACACTGTGATTCTGTAAACATTGGCAGGCCTTCTTTGGGTAGGGTGAGCATATTATGCCCTGCCAACCGGAAGCATTTCGATGTGAATCAGTTACTGCACAAGTAGAAACTAGAAAATTTTCTATGTAAAATCAAATGTATGCTTGCTAAATTTGAGTCTGCTCCCTCATCTATAAAAACAGCCAATGATTTCTAAGGTCATTTTCCTATACTAATATTTAACAATTCCAGCAGATGAATATACTTATTAATGTTCAATGCCTTTTTTTGATTGAAACTATTCAAATTATTGATAGCCAGGGGAGTCAGTTCAGATGCTGATCCAAAAGCATTCATCCCCAAACCCACACAGTTAAGCATGCTGAGTGCATTGTGATACACGCCCCACATACCCACTTTGGGTCAAAGTGGAGACCCATTGCTATCACCCTCAGAGCACTGTGGAACACGAGTGTCTAGAAGACACTGAAGAATGAAGAAAAAAGAGAATTATGCCTTGTTAGAAGCTGAAGGCTTCTAACTTTAAGATAGGCATCCATTCCCTCATTCGTTGTTTCTTCAAAAATATGTACTTGGCACCGACTATAAAGCAGGTATTCTCCTAGGTTTCAGAGATACAGTAACAAAGACATGGAGTCTGTTCTCTTATAGAATAAATCGTACTGATAATCTTTAGACATTGCAGGCTCAATTGGTAAGGGTTGGCTGACTGCCCATAAAAGCCTACATTTCACACTCTACATTTTCTTACCTACAAACATCATTCAGAGCACCATTAACATATATAATAACATATATAAATCTGATAGAGAGAGAGAGAGGATGACAGCTTGTGTTTGAGTTAGGGGAAACCATATGAACGTGATCTCTCATTAATAAGATGCATAACCGAGTCCTTGGTAGGCTTCTGGGAAACCTTTCCACAGTGTGCATGCTCTGCTGGCTGCGTCTTTGCTCCTCATTCTTCATGCCAGAAGACAAGAGAGCTGCTTGAGCACAGAAGGGGCCATTTGCAGACCAGCTCAGCACGGCTGTACAGAAAGTCAAAAGGATCTTGGACTACCTTTAGACTTGCTAGGCCTAAAGGTCACATTCCAAAGAACTTTATGAACCATATACTAGCAACTACAGTTGTACAAGTACTCAAAATAAATCCAGGAATTCTGCATTGATGACACTTCTGATCTTCAAAACAGAGAAGTGGTCCTTGGCTTTCTATGGTTCCTAAGAAATGTGTGAAGATTTTCAGATATATAAAGTGGCTTGAGAGCTTTTAAGATCCAGATATTACAAAATAATAAACTAGCTTCAAAAATAAAACACTCCCCTATCTTAGCATTAAAGTAAGAAAGAAGTTTGCCAATTTATACTATAGAACCTACACATTTTATGTTGTTTCCCTTAATAAGTGAAAATAGTAATTATATACTGATAGAATCTAATGATTTTTAACCATATAGAATATTCCTTATAGCTTAAGCATTCATTATTTTATTAGAGAACTTATCTGTGAGACTAACAGCAGGCTCATCTCAAATTTGAGATTCCAAAGAGAATAATAGCCAGAGTTACATTATGCTAAAGTCTGGAAAAGTCTGGAAAACACTGGAAAAGATGGGATAGTGGTGTTCAGTGATGTATGTATGTATGTATTACATATAGGAAGTATGTAATATCTAAGCCTACTTACAGGGGAAGTAAGTTAAGGCAGCTAGAGTTAGTTATATTATTTAACATTTATAAAATCTAAACTATAATCATTCATATTCATTTTTCAATAAAAACCCGTGCATTTTTAAAATCAGTACTCAATATTCTCTAGCATATTAAAAGTCAGTACTCAACATATATTTTTTCCTTCATATGTTATAGTTGGGCACATACACCCTATGTCCAGAGGACTTAATGCATCAGAAGTTAATAGGTGTAACAGGGAACTAGATTCTTCTGGGGAAATGAGATAATATGGAGGTTGAACCTGGCCTAGGAGTCAAGGCATCTCCTTCCTAGGTTTATTCTTTCTCTGGCTAATGTTGAGGAAATCACTTCACCTTGAGAAGTTTGAGGTTGAAAATTCATACCATTCTTTCCAGTCCTGACATTCTTTCAGGGTGGTAAGGAGGAGTCTGGCTGACCACCTTGCCATATTGTATATATATATTGGAGGGGGAGTGAGGACCTGTTTGTGGTTGACAACAGTATGACAGGCAGACACATGTATTTCAATTCCCTGGAAGACAACACATGTTGGTTGAAATGTATTACAGAATTTATTGCCTTGTAGAAATGTATTCTGTTCAAGACCTGGGATGTTCTTTCTGGCAGTCTAACCCTTCTGGTTAGCTTTCAGCTAGACAAAGAGTAACACGGATCTTTTGGGACATACTGTGCAGTGTTTTGCCATGACAGCATTCAAAAGAATGCAAGACCCTAGCAGGATAACTGAGGGGGAAAAAAAAAAAAGTCTAGAGTATATACTGCCTAGAATGTTGGCCTTCTCTTGGAAAGTGGAATGATTTTATGGAAAAAAATGGAGATCATATTTTGAAAGAAACTATCATGAGTAGAATTTAGATATGAAGTGCCAAAGAGATAAAACATAATGAACATACAAACTATTCGTTTTTGCTGTGAAGTTCTGCACACAGTTATCAGGCACTGAGGTAGCTCATGCCATTGTCAGTGATCTGCTAGTGCACTTTGTCAGCCTGGAAACCACCCAGAACCGGAGATCTTCTCACTTTAATTCTTTGTCACCACTCAAATTGATCTGAGTCTTGTGCTGGCTTTCTCCATGGAGAAAGACCCCATCTTCCTCATCAAATGGAAGTAAAATAGACTATATCCACTCCTATCATGACCTAACAGCATAAGTAAGTTGCATGAGTACATGGTTCAAATTCCCACGGCCTGTGTTCCTGCTACAATGTGTAAGTAAAGACGATATGAACACCTTACAGAAGAAGAAAAACATATGGGCCTATTTCACAGAAGAGTCTACATCACACGCTAATAGCACTTAGAAGCGGAGCATTACAGTGCCACCTCTGCACTTTAGGCTGTTGGGTGCCCAGGACAGGTGTTAACAACTTTAAGCAGCATACCTGGTTATTTATTTTGCCTGCAAGAAGGTATGGCCCCAGGAACATTCTATGTGGGTTCTTATGCAATGGCTAATAGTTTGGTAATGAATGAAAAGAGAATAAAAGAATCATTAGAAAGGGTGGGCATCGAGATCTCTGAATTGAAAGAGAAAATGAATACATTTGCACTCCATGAAAATGTTTGCCAAAAAGAAATCTTAGCAGAGAAGCAGCATAATAATCACATGGACCAGCTGACCCATTCTTTTGAAGCCAGTTTTTCCCCCCATCTTTGTAAAATGGGGCCATGTTGAAAGTGGCCACTGGTATAGGTATAGAGGTTATATGTAGACTCAGCACCATGGGCTTCCACTCACATAGCCAGAATAGCTACAGTCACTGTTGAGAGCCTAAATTGCTAATTGCAGAAATCAGCACTGAGCCTTGATAAGGCAACATTTCTCTGGGGAGTGAGCCAGCCCATGGAGCAGGTTGACTACACTGGACCACTTGTATCATGGAAGAAACAGATCCTTGCTTTCACTAGAATAGGCACTTTCCCTGCCTGTGAATTTGCTCTCTGTGTGCACTATGCTTCTGCCAAAACCAATATCCGTGAAATTACACAATGTCTCTACCTTGATATTCCACACAGCATTGCTTCTGACCAAGAAACTAATCTTACAGCAAATGGAGTGAAATAATGGGCCTTTCCTAATGGAATTCATTGGTCTTAGCATGTTTCCAATCAAATCAGCACAAAAGTAGTTGACTGGATATACTAGTGGGATGGCCTTCCGGAGATTTACTTACCATGCCAGCTAGAGGCAACACTTTCTGAACCTGAAATGATGTCCTCTAGGGTGTGATCTAGGCTCTAAATCAGCAAGAAATATATGATATGGTTTCTCCCATGACCACGATTCATGGACCTGGGAATTAGGTGGTAGGAACAGCAAGTGGTTCTTCTATTAGTTCTATTGAGAAATTAGTAAAAACATTCTTGGGGTTCTGCTAGTAAGCCATCTTAGTTCCCAAGGGCAGAATGCTTTCACCAGGAAACACAGCAATAGTCTATTAAACTGGAAGTTGGAAATGCCACCTGAGCTCCTCATATCAGTCAGCAAGCAAATAGTACTCCTGGTGGCTAGAATGGTTGACCCTGACTCTCAAAGGGAAATTTGATTCCAACAATGATGAGTATATCTACTAGGCAAGAAATATCTTCAGGCCACTCATAAACATATTCACATCCTACGAAAAAAAGTCAATGGAAAGCTGCAGCATTTCAACATAGGCAGGTGTGAATGAATCAGATTTCTCAGCTATGAAGGTTTGGGTTACCCAATCAGACAAAGACTCACCAGTTGGCTAAGGTGCTTGCTAAGAGGAAAGGTAAATAGAATGGACTGTGGAAAAAGATAGTTATAAATGTCAGTTAGAACTACATACATAAAAATGAGGACTATAATAGGTAAATATTTTACTCTTTGATATAACATTTTTGTGCACAGACTTATTATTTTCTTCCTCTCTCCTATTCCTTATCTTAACATTCTAAATGCACTAATATTTAAAGATATAACATTTAAGATACAGCATATCAAAGGGGGAGTAGGAATCAGCTTGCAGAAGAATGATCATCTCCCAAATTGATAAAGGGACCATCTAATTTCTTGGGGACAGAATAAGCATGTTTTTCATTTGTATGAGGGATAGTTGCATCATAGGATGTGAGAAAATGATTTTGTTTTTGTGTATTTGGAAATTCAATAAGGGCAAAAGAAGTATATGGGAGGCCAAACTGACCAGAGTGGTTTTTGTCTTTGGACAGTTTTGCGAGCTGTAACTTCATTCTACCAGAATTCTCCTTCTTCTGCGATTCTGGATTAGGGTTAGATATAAGAAAACCATGTGTGTTATTTTTAAGTCAGAACTGAAGCAGCAGCCTTTTTTATGAACCAAAGTTCAGTGTAGGGGGCCACACCCTGTGACAACTCGCATGTATTTTTGCTAATCTGTTAGTTCACCTTGTTTGTATAGACATGACTTAGGCTTGCGGGTGATATCACCTTCTAACCCTCACGAGATATTCTTTGATTTCTCTGAGGACTCAGCTAGGCACTGTCCAGCTCTGTAGGGAAAGCCACAAGCTTCTGCAGGTCACCCACATCATCCAGGTCACAGATGACGAGAAACAAATATAGGCTCCAGCTTATCCTCTCACATTTCAGTTCAACCTTTTAGAGTCCCATTTGTATTTTTTCAGCCCTACTGAATGTCCAAACTGCTGACCTGATAGTGACTTCAGGCTCTAAATCCCATGCAACATCAGCAGTTCTGCACAGACATGTTAACCAGCCCACAATGCCTAAGGCCTAACCCTTATGATAAATTGCTTAGTGCATCATACACAGACTAACAGTTCTAACCCTAACCCTAATAGAGATTGTCATTGATATTTTTGTATCCTGCCAAATATTAAGGAGCTAGAAACATCACATTAGTTTATTTTTCTAAGTCTAATTCTGACTGGAAAGCTCCATTTTGGAGAAAAATGCAGTTTCAACCATGTTTGAGCACTAATTCCACTCTATGACTCAGAAAGTGGAGAGAAAAGTGCAAGTGTTGCACACATCACAATCTCTGTACAAGATACCTGTCATGCAGCCCCATGTAGTTGATTCTGTTAAATGTAGGTTCTCATGGGCTTCCTCAGGCTTGATCCCCCAGGGCTGTGGCTGCTACAACCAAGGGCTCTTAAGAGTTCAAGGTCTACTCTTTCAAACCACAAGATCATGGGCCTCCCACCCTCACAGAAGCAAAAAGCAGGGTTTTGCTCTCCTTTACTCCTATCAGTCCTTTCAAAACCAATTCTCTCTTCAAAGCAAAACCCCAATCGGGGCTACTTATGCCCATATCCTTAGTATGGACATTACCTAGACTCTTTAACCCTTCTGACAAAAACATATCATCTTTTACCAAGCCAGAAGCCTCTTAATACTTCCTTTAGATCAAAGAATTTTCTGGCCTTAAAGCCATGCTTGGTAACTTAAAAACAAGTAACATTATTTAGGATGATTCGATGGCACAGAACAAGTCTAAATCTCATTGTATTATTCTGGACAAATAGGTAGGTAGTTGGGTAGATAGTTATGTCCTTTCCTACTCTTAGGGATCTTATAGTTTTCTGTCCACTTCCCTCTATTTCTTTCATTGGAAAGAGATAAAACTCCATTCTTACTCCTATCTTTAAAATTGTCATTACTTGTTTCCAACTCCGCTTGAGTGGTATTGGAAGAAATATTTACCTGTTTCCCTAGAAAAATTGCAGAAGTCATATGAACACACAAACATCCACCAATATAAGGTACTTGAGCACAACTTATCTGCTTTAAGACAAGGGAGAAGAATACAGTAAGAAAAAAATCTAACAAAATCAATTTCTGCACATACTCAGAACATTTTATCTCGACAAAACAAAACAAAGCAATAAGCTCCGGTAGGAAATTTCAGAGGGGCAACCTCAATGCAATGGATAGGTCCTGCTGAAATTGAAGTTTCATTTTTTAAGAAGCTGTAAGAAATATGTAACAAGATTCCTTTGGTATATTCAAACATATCTTTATATTCTAAGTGCTTCAGAATTTTTATTCTTGACTTCCTTCAATTAATATATGTCATTAGATAGCAGCTATATATAAAAATACATACTTAAATTGCTGCAATTAAGGGTATAAAAAGCAAGTCACTTGAACATTTCAAGGAAGGTACAATATTCTACACGTGCTAGTGACAAAATAGTCAAATGAATAAAGTACTTGTAGAGCACACTTATAAATGCTGACTAAGATACTTCTAAATATAAACTTCAATCTCTTTGAATCTGTCTATAACGTTCAACTCTTCTTAGGTGTACAGCTCTTCCAACTATTGGATTCAGAAACCCAATATTTAAAATGTATTTTTAAAATTATCACACCCACTCTCCTTATTTAATAAACATGCAGCTATTCGCATTACTCTGAACTTTTCATTATCTCTTCACTACTCTGTCATTAACAAGACAAGTCAAAACAAACAGCTAACAATAAAAAAAAAAAATACCACCATCTGCTTCTTGAATTTCCTTGACTCTATAAACATCGCTCTTACATCAGACAAAATGTCCTCCTTCCTTCTACCTACCAAGCATGCATTATGCCTGGCACTGTACCTATAATGCCAGTCTGAAACAAGATTAGCACAAGAATATTTATGGGAGCAATCTTTCTTTTTCTTCAATAATTGGGTTTCATAGTAATAACAAAGCTCAGTAAATTACATATGCCCAATGAAATATATTATCCGTATGTGTGGAGAGTGTAGGAAAATCCCAAAATAAGTTAAAACAGAAAAGAAGTAAAGTGAGTTATTTTGCCCTGCCGTTATCACAGGCATAACATACATTCTTTGGAGGTTGATTACCCAGAGGCAGACATAGATTACTGCCTTTGAGAAGAAATGAAGCAAAAATATGGGAGAAAGAGACCTAAGCTGGTTCTCTCTAATCCCTATCTGCTTTTCTACATCAGGTGTGGGATGGAAGAATATAAAAAGGAATCCCTTCTGACAAAACTCATTTTCAGACTATTCAGATACAATATAAAAAACAATAGCAGCAGAGTTTTCAAAGAAACAATTTTGCTAGTACCTCTCATAATCAATGTACATAATTGACTTAAAAGAATCAACTTATTTTTATCAAAAGAACTAAAGAAACAAATTAATTTCAATTACTGGTTTTTTTATAGATATATTGTGCCTTTTTTAAAAGTACAAATAAAGAACTTTTAAAAAGTTTTTAATGTTATTTATTTATTCATTTATTTTTTTTACAGACTCCAAAGCAGATTCCAGGGTATCAGCATGGAGCCCAATGCAAGGCTTGAACCCACAAACCGTGAGATAGTGATGTGACCCAAAGTCAGACGCTTAACCAGCTGAGCCACCCAGGCTCCACACAAATAAAAAACTCTTTAAAAAGTAACAGAACTCAGAATATCTACCTCTTTAAATTTCATAAATAATTCCAGCACTCAAGGTAACTTAAAAGCAGAAATCATATTAGTATTTTCATCTGGTAGTAATTCCATACTCTTAACTGACCCAATAGCTAAAATGTAAATTTAAATACCACAATGTTAGTATTTATTACATTCAAGGATAGCTCTGAACACAGGAGTTGATGGTATCTTATGATCATGCCTTTAGTTATTACTAGTTGTACTTTGGGAATGATACAATACCCCTTTTCATCATTCACAAAACTGGTCAATGTAGTCAAACAATTAGTTTAATTCAAAAGCAGGAAAAATAATAAACTACTTTTGAAAGGGGAAAAAGTACCTTAACTTATTTTTTATTCTGATTATTCCAGAAAAATTTCAGATAGAAATGTATATCAATTATGATGAATAGTGTAAGTTAAAAGTGTGATTAGTGTAAAAACATACAAGGTCAGAATCCAGAGCTAAGACTATGGCTATAAAATCTTACCATAATAATCTGTACACCTAGCATGGTCAACTATTTCATGTCTGTTACTTGGCAGTCAACTGAAGGTCCATAACATAGAAGTTAATGGCAACTGGTCACTAAATTCAACTGAACATTCTCCAGGAGGGGTAGCAGTGGGAAAGTGACATAGGGACAATGTAGAACGTTCTCAGGGTTGGAAGTGGAGGGTTTCAAGCATAGTCATGTAATAAGAGAGGTAGTCAAAGGAGACAGAGTAACCAACAGGTTTACCCTCCCAGGCTACAGAGGATAAAAGCAAAATATTATATCCAAATAAATACTGAATTGTATGAGAATGAAGGAAAGTTTCTCTAAATAACAAACTCAAAAGTTAAAGTCGCAGGTCCCATTAATATCACTTGAGAGTACTGCGTTGGATCCACTCAGATTTGAGGACCCTTCATTTTCCAGTATTATATTTTGTTCCTCTCTAGGAAAATAGAACACAGAGATTATAATCAGGAAATAAGGGGGCCCTCTCTATTCTTACTTATCTCCTGCAGCACATTCCAGAAATGTTTGGTAAATACTTCACCGTTTACAAAGCAAACAACAACAAAATAACCCCTGCAAGGAGGATAGTGAGGGCTACTATCAGCCAACTTAATTACCATGATTAGAAAAGGAAGCTGGTTGCAGCCAAAATGAGAGCAACGCCAAAATATGAGTTGAACCTGCCTGCCCCCAAAGGTCAACAATTTTGTTTTTAAGAGATAAAGAGGATAATTTAAAATGATTGGTTGAAGGACTCCTAGGAAAGATGGCATTAGCACAAACATCAGTGTAAATAACATAGAAAATGACCCAAAGACTGGCAGAACAGACTCCACGTCTAAATGTAGAGAAGAGGCCACACTGAAGAGAGTAGGTAGTGTGGAGTCATGGTCAGGAGCCAAAAGGACCCCCCCCTCCAGGTGGGAGGGATGCTGCAGGCATGGACAGTGAAGAACAGACCCCTCCCCCTGCATCAGGCACCCCAGGCATGGGGGAGTCACATTAGGAAGATGAATCCCCATAACATTTTCTCTTGAAAACCAGAGAGGCCTAAAAATCAATGGGGCTTAATATGTGCAACTTTCAACATCAGCAGATGGGGCTGGGGGAGAGCTGAGAGGGTGGAGTCCCCACCCTGAAAAAGACAGCACAATAAACAATCCCAGGGATATACAACACAGATGCATCTTTTTGAAAAACACCTGGGGTATGCAGGAAGGAAATTTATTTACCAATCCCAGAGCATGTGCTGGAGGGGTAGGGATCTTTGGGAGACTTCTCCAGAAACAAAAGAACAGGCAGGAACCATTTCACTGCCCTTCCCTGCCTGCCTAGATACCCAGACACCTGCAGGCACCTGGTCAGCTCCAACAATCCCCACCCAGCTCGCCAATACCACGTGGCCTACATCCCCACCTGGCTTGCCATACCACATGCCCCGCCAGTGAGCTCTTCTGTGGATCCACCCCTTCTGACCCACCAACTTTGGAAGTTTTTAAAGGTAGCTATAGGTCCCCTCTCACAGTGGACACCCTCCAATGGACTTTGCTGGTAAAACATGCCCCACCCCCACATTCTCCTGCAGACCTGCCTCCTCCCATTAGTCCTTAGCCAGAGTCCTCCAAAGTAGTGCCATAGGCCTAGCAATGTGTAAGTAAAAGTCCTGACAAGGCCAGCACCACTCCAAAGTGACTCCTGCACCAAGGAGAAAGGAAGATAACTAGACACACCAGTCCAAATGTGGCCCCAGCAGTGGGCAGGGGCAGACACCTGGTCTGACTGCTGGCCCCACCCACCAATGAAAGCTTCCCAGAGGACTGTACAGGGAGAGCATCTTGCAGTTCAGGGATACCACAGCTCTGCCAAATGTCTGGTCTGACTCAACTCAAGCCCAAGGAAGCCCCAGACTGGTTACTACCATGACAGGGACCAAACCCTGCCCACAATAAGCAGAGAGAGCCACTGCAGATGACTGGACTAAAGGTAAACATGGCTCAGCAAAAATAGTAGGGACACACAACACACTGATGAGAGACCCCTGAAGTGCCAGGTTCTGGGGGACAGGGGCCATCGTACTGTAGGGAACTAGAAGATCTCTTTTTCATAAGGCCACTACTTTCAAGAGCAGGAGACACAGCAGACTTTCCTAACACATATAAACACACACACAGAGACAAAATTAGGAGACAGAGGAATATGTCCCAAATGAAAGAACAGGGCAAAATCACAGCAAATGAGCTAAACTAAACAGATAAGTAATATGTTTGACAGAGAATTTAAAGTAATTGTCATAAGGATACTCACTGTCCTTGAGAAAAGAGTGGAGGACCACTGTGAGACACTCAACAAGACAGAAAACAAAAACTAATCAGAGATGAAGAACTCAATAAATGATATTAAAAATACATTAGATGGAATAAATAGTAGAGTAGAAGCAGCAGATCAGCACCGTAGAGGACTAATGGAAAAGATTATTATGAACCAAAGGAAAAAACTAAGTGAAAATAGACTAAGGGAACTCTGTGACTCCATCAAGCATAATAAAATTTGCATTATAGGGATCCCACTAGGAGAGGAGAGAAAGAAGGGGACAGAAAATTTATTTGAAGAAATAATAGCTGAAAACTTCCCAAACATGGGGAAGGAAACAGATATCCAGATCCAGAAGGCATTGAGAACCCCAAGAAAATCAACCAAGGGAGGTCCACATCAAGACATAGAGTAAATAAAATGGCAAAAAGTACTAGCAAAGAGAGACTTTTAAAAATAGCAAGATAAAGTAAAATGCCATAAGGCTATCAGCTGATATTTCAAAGGAAACTTTGCAGGCCTGAAAGGAGCAGCATGATAGCCAAAGTGCTAAAAGAAAAACAACAACAACAACCTGCAACCAAGAATACTCCATCCAGAAAGGTTATCATTCATAATAAAAGGAGAGGTTAAAAATTTCCCAGACACAAAAAGTTAAAAGAATTCATGACCACTAAACCAACCCTACAAGAAACTTGAAAGAGAACTATTTGAGTGGATAGGAAAGACTATAAGCAGGAGTAATAAAAGTAGAAAGCAAAAAAAAAAAAAAAAAAAAAAAAAAAAGCAAAATTAAGTATACTTATAAAAATCAGTCAAGGGATTCACAAAATAAACAATGTAAAGTATGATGCCATATACCTTTAACATTTGTGGAGGAGGGTAAAGAATGGGTTCAAACTTAAGCAACCATCAATTCATATACACTTCTACATGCAGAAGGTGTTACATACAAACCTAATGGTAAACACAAATCAAAAATCTGTAATAGATATGCAAAAAAAGGAAAAGGAATCCAAGTATTTTACTAAAGAAACCCAGAAAACAATGAAAGAAAATAACAAGACAACAAAAAAACAGAGAACTAAAACAAACAAAAAAACCCCATAAAACAAGTAACAAATGGCATTAGGTACATACCTACCAATAATTACTTTGAATTTAACTGGACTAAATGCTCCACTTGAAAGATATAAAGTGACAGAATGGATTAAAATACAACACCTATCTGTATGCGGCCTACATACATTTCAAACCTAAAGACACACACAGACTAAAAGTGAAGGGACAGAAAAACATTCATGATGCAAATCGAAGTGAAAAGAAACCCAGCATAGCAATACTTACATCAAACAACATACACATAAAGACTGTAATAAAAGACAAAGAAGGACACAACATAGTCATAAAGGGAACAATCCAACAAGAAGATATAAGAATTGTAAATATTTGTGCATCCAAAATAAGAGCACTCAGAAACATAAAGCAGTTAAAAATGAACATAAATGTGGTCATAATAATAATACAATCATTAAAAACTTTTAACACCCTACTTACATCAGTGGATAGATTATTCAAACAGAAAATCAACAAAGAAACAGTGGCTTCAAATGACACATTGGACCAGATAGATCTAACAGATACATTCAGAATATTCCCTCCTAACAAACCAGAATACACATTCTTTTCAAGTGCACATGGAACATTCTCCAGAATAGATCACATATTAGGCCACAAAACAAGTTTCAACACATCCAAAAAGACTGAAGTTGTAGCATGTATCTTGTTTCTGACCACAACGCTATGAAGCTAGAAATCAGCCACAAGAAAAAAATCAGGAAAAAGCACAAGAGATGGAGGTTAAAGAACATGGTACCAAACAATAAATGGATCAACTTAGAAATCAAAGAGGAAATCGACAAAACATGGAGACAAATGAAAATGAAAACACTGCAGTCCAAAATCTTTGGGATGCAGAAACAGTAGTTCTCAGAGGGAAATTATAGCAATACAGGCTTACTTCAAGAAGCAGAAAAGTCTCAATTAAACCACCTAAACTTACACCTAAAGGAGCTAGAAAAAGAACAAACAAAACCCAAAAGCAATAGAAGGAAGGAAATAATAGATTAGAGCAGAGATAAACAAAGTAGAAACAAACAAACAAACAAAAAGAACAGATCAATGAAACCAGAATCTGGTTCTTTGAAAAGATCAACAAAATAACAAAATTGATAAACCTTTAAAAAGATTAATTAAAAAAAGAGGAGTAGGAAGGATGCAAATAAAATCAGAAAGAGGAAAAATAATGGACTCCACAGAAACACACAGAATAGTATGACAATATTATGAAAAATTGTATGCCAATAAACTGGACAACCTAGAAGAAATGGATACATTCCTAGAAACATTTAACCTCCCAAAATTCAATCTGAAAAAAAAAAAAGAAAATGTGACACCAATTACCAGCAGTGAAATTGAATCAGTAATCAAAAAAACTCAAAACAAAATGTCCAAATCCAGACAGCTTCACCAAACATTTAAAGAAGAGCTAATGCCTATTTTTCCCAACAATTCCAAAAATGGAAGAGAAGGAAAATCCAAATTCATTCTATGAGGCCAACATTAATCTGATACCAAACCCAAATAAAGACACTACAAAAAAGGGAATTACAGGTCAATATTTCTGATGAACAAGATGCAAAAACCCTCAAGAGAATATTGCCAAACCAATTCCAACAATACATTAAAAAAATCATTCACCGTAATCAAGTGGGATTTATTCCTGGGATGCAAGAGTGGCTCAATATTTGCATATCAATGAGATACATCACATCAATGTGAGAATGAGTAACAACCACATAATCATTCAATAGATGTAGAAAAAGCATTTGACAACGTACAACATCCATTCATGGTAAAAACCCTCAACAAAGTAGGTGTAGAGGGAACATACCTCAATACAATAAAAGGCCATATATATGAAAAACCATTATACTCAAAGGTGAAAGACTGAGAGCTTTTCCCCTAAGATCAGGGGATGGCAAGGATGTTGACTGTCACCATTTTATTCAACAGAGTACTGAAGTCCTAGCTACAGCAATCAGGCAATAAAAAGAAATAAAAACATCTAAACTGGTAGTAAGAAATAAAACTTCTATAAACACCACCAAGAAACCATTAAACTGAGAAATAAATTCAGGAAGGATGTAGGATACAGAAATTTATTGCATTTCTATACAATAATAATAAAGTAACAGAAAGACAAAATTAAGAAAACAATCTCAGTTACAATTGCACTGAAAATAAGAAAACAACTAGGAATAAATTTAACCAAGGAGGTCAAAAACCTGTACTCTGAAAACTATAAAACATTGTTGAAGCATCCATTTGAAGACAACACAGATGGAAAGATATTCCATGCTCACGGATGGGAAGTAGAATACGATTTCATTCATATGTGGAATTTAAGAAACAAATGAACAGGGGGAAAAAAGAGATAAACCAAAAAAGAGATAGTTAACTATAGAGAACAAACTGATAGTTACCAGACAGAAGGAAGGAAGGAAGGTAGGGGGATGGGTGAAATAGATGAAGAAAATTTAAAAACTCACCATGACGAGTAGTGTATAGAATTGTTGAGTCACTACCTTGTACATCAGAAACTAACACGGCATGTTAACTATACTGGAGTTAAAATAAAAAAAAAAATGTTTGTTGAAATGCAGCTACAATATCTCTTTTTTTCCCCTCACCTACCACACTTCTTAGAAAATTCAATTTTATACAAAAAAAATTTCATCCACAGGGTGAGGCCAGATGATTTACCTAGATAAATCACTCACATAAAGTAATTTCTATGAGACATTCTTTCAAGCTTATAGAACGCATCGTTTATAAAATTCATTGCCTTTATGTTTTGGAGCCCAAGTATTCAAGAACCACCCTAAATCAGGGGTGCCTGGGCGGCTCAGTCAGTTAAGCATCAGACTTCGGCTCAGGTCATGACCTCATCACTTGTGGGTTCGAGCCCCGTGTTGGGCTCTGTGCTGACAGCTCAGAGCCTGGAGTCTGCTTCAGATTCTGTGTCTCCCTCTCTCTCTGCCCGTCCCCCACTCACACTCTATCTCTCTCTCAAAAATGAATAAATGTTAAAAAAATTTTTTAAGTGATTTAAAAAAAAAAGAACCACCCTAAATTGTAAATCAGGTAGGAGTTAGTAACCTTTGTAAATAACAATTATAATACTCTCTTTAGAAGTATTTGTGGTGTTTTGAGGGGACCATGGTGTGCTCCCTCTCTCATTTTCCCACCTCACGCTTCTCATTCCTTTTACATATTCTGATCAATTTTTTCAGGGCCATACATCAAAAGTCAGCTTGTATTCTTCCGTTGCTATTCTTCTCTGCAATACTAGATGGTTGCTGAACTGCAAATATGCGATGGCGGTTCTTTCATATGGCACATTAGATGAGGACTCATGCATTCAGTTGACACCACTTCAAAGGTCTTCCCAAGCATAATTTTGTACCCCATATCCTTAATCAGTGTCACTGAGGCTGGCATTTTGCTCAGATTAGAGATACCTTGGAGTAAGCGTCCAACCCCTATCTACATTTAGTTTTCTGGAGTCCAGTCTATAAACGGCTGCTTTCCTGCCTAAAGGTAACTGAAGGGAACGCTGTTTGCCTGTCCTACTCACCAACTAATCTCTCAGGGCCCAAAGGCTCATTCCCTTGCACTCACAGCTTCTGTGTATGTTTAGAGGTACGGAAAGCAAATAAATAAGGAAGCTACTTTGCTTTAGAGGAAATGAGGATTACTATCCCTGCACTTCCCATCAGGAATGGGGGGTACTGCAGAAATGGATGAGATCATAGTATTTTACTAATACTTTTCATAAGCTCTGCCTGCCTGGGGACGCCTCCTTTTGTAGGTCCCTTTTTATTCCCCTATGTGGCAAAGTCTACTTAACAATTTGGGCTTCACTGAAACCAGTTGCCTATTGCAATTTCTCCAGAAAATACTAGACGGCAAAAAATCAGAAGGCTACAGCACAATATATTACATTAAATGTTGAAGATTTTTGTTTTCCTTAAAATCACCTCCTTTTGAAACAAGCAGGAAATGCTCCTTCTTTGTGACGATGAACAGAAGTGATCAGTATCAGCATGTCTTTTCTTTCAGATCTGCCCCTAGTGGAGATGAGCCATGACATTGAAAGAATGGGTCCTTCAATGGTACCTGGGCTGGGAACTCAGTATTTGCCACAGAAGCACCATCTCCACAAAAGTCCTCAGACCACAACCACCTCAGCAGAGTACGTGTTTCTATCTCCCATTAGGAAGCAAATGGCCTTTTACCTATAAAGATGTCATCACAGAGGGCCATGCAAAGTGCCACCCTGGGCATGCAGAGAAGCTGCCAATCAAGGTGGCTAAGTTGGGCATCAACATGAGAAGTAAGAGTTTCTGGAGATATAACCAGGGTGATGACAACACAAAGACGAAGGCACAGTTACAAAACAGAATTTATAGGGTGTAGTGACTAATTCTGGATGTGGGTTGAGAGAGAGTTAAAGATGATTCTGAGATTCCTGGATTTGTTTATGAGTGGACATTAGACGCACGGACCAAGGAGAAAGCAGCAAGCGTGAGCCTGAGGGAAGTGTTGAGTTTATTTGTGGATATGCTGGAAGACATAAAAGAGGATGCATGCTGGGCAGTTTCAAATATGGTCCTGAAGCTCCTGACAGGTGAAACATAGAGCTCCTCGTGCACATGAACCAGACTAGCTGGAATTGTCTCTGCCAACACCGTGCCCCCCAAGAACTGTACAGCGGAAGGAGCTGTCCACAGGAAAAGCGCCATTTCAGGCAAGAGGAGAGAGGAAATATTAAATTGGTTTTGCTTAACATGAATCAATAATTAATATTTCCTATAAATATTTAATAGATTTCTAACCATATCACTTGAATTATTTAAAAAAAAGAAGTAAAATAAATGTGAGAAGTTAGACTTTTCAAAAATGGCAACACAAGGCAGTAAAATGCCAGGCTACAATATGATGAAATGGACCGCAATCATTAAGCACACAGAGAAAGAAAAAATAAGCAGAATGAGGGCTAATCATTAATGGCTAACTTGCAAAAATAAGGCTGCATATCACCCCCACATAGAATTTATGAATAATATGCAAATTAAAGAGGAAGCCAATGAAAATGAGTGTTATGATATTTCTAGGACAATTCAGAGAAATGTTTCAAATTAGTTTATGTTAGTTGCTGTATCATTGGTTTTTAATGCACACCATAAAGAAAGAGTGGCAAGATTATATTCAGTGTCTTTGTTTATGTCTCTTGATGATACTGGTAGAGAATCTTTGATTAAAAAGAGCAATCAAGGCACCTCTAAAGGTAGATGTTCTAGATCACTGTGGGCTTAAATAACTCGGACATTTTTTTTTTTACTAGTATAATTGTATATATGAACTTTCAAAGATGAACATAAAACTAATACACCTGACACCTTACCATACTATGAAGATTCAAATAATGAAATATTAACTATACTTTCTTAAAACCAGAAACACAATGTAGGTTAGAAAAAAATGCTTTCTTTTTAACCATTATGATCGCGGATAATGTGAATATCTTTAGTCTGCAATAGCAGTTTAGGAAATAGTTTGATATAGTCCAAGATGACAATTTGTTTCTTATTTTCTTTAATTTTAATTCCAATATAGTTAACATAACATACCGAGTTATACTGGTGTCAGGCGTACAATACAGTGATTCAACAATTCTATACACGACTCCTCTTCTTCAAGTTCACATTTACCTTCACGCTGAGTAAATAACTAAAATAGTAGCTAAACATCTAGTGCCTAATAATTTGTTTCAAACACATTTTATGAACTATCATCATCTAACACTAGCACAGAAACATTTAAGTTTCCAAGCCTGGGGAGGCTTTGCATTATTTTATTTACTTTCAATCAGGAACTTGGAAAAGGTTAAATCAAATATCATTAGCTTCTTAGTACCATAACTATGAATTCTTCATGATGCACTTAATATTTTTTAAAAAGATGATACTTTAAGAACTTCCATCAAAAATAATAAGTAACATGCTTTTAGAAGCTGATGCTTTCACAAAAGAAGATGAATAAAATGTTTTTCTTTTATATTCCTAAAACCAAGATGCACTGGACGATGTCACTTATTGTTCTTCCAGAAAGAAAATCTGTATGTAACTAAGATATCACCGATTTTACATGCCCAAAATTCCTTCTAAAAGGAAGATCCTATGAAATGGACTAAAAGAGAAAAACAGATGTTATTTTCATTAATGATATTGATGTTTCATGGAAAAACAACGGTGAGCACAGTAAATTTGTGTTTATTATTTTAAACCTGAAACCACAGAATACAAATGTATGTTCCATATTCCTGACGCTTCCTCTCGTGTGGAAGAATTTTCCACTAGAGTCACACTTCTGGCTTTGGCCTCCCTCCTTCATAGGATATGAGCAAGGCCCCTTTTTTTTTTTTTTTAAATGCTGTTTATTTTTGATAGAGAGCACAAGTTGGGAAGGGCAGAGAGAGGGAGGGAGACACAGAATCTGAAGCAGGCTCCAAGCTCTGAGCTGTCAGCATATAGCCTGACGTGGGGCTCGAAATTAGGAGCCATGAGATCATGACCTGAGCTGAAGGTGGACACTTAACCAACTGAGCCACCCAGGCACTCCAAGAAATGCCCTTTTTGGTCGATGAGTTTTAGGAGCTCAAGAAAAATAACTAAATGTGCTCACTTCAGTCCTTGTTGGTTATTATTTTATTTTTTTCTTTTTGAGATGCTAGCTGCCCACCGGAGACTCTCACCATGCTCACAGGGGTAAAATATGTTGGGTTCAGCAATGTGCGTGACTGCATGGCTATATTTACTATTGTTACACATCAAAGATAAGTTCCCCCCAAATTTGATCAACTAGAGAAGTTGACATTTTTATCATTCTTCATTAAACACGTGAATATTTATGGAAAAAACAGTAAGTGATATATTTAATAACAAATATTTTTACCTAAATCATGTTTTTAGAATGCTCATGTCAATGATTAACTATTATATAAAAGAAAACTATTAAAAATAAATATTATTAATGCGGCCATTTCCCCCTTCATGTCTAGGAAAACCTTGACTAGATTACTTGTAGAGGAGCATGGATTGATGTAATTAAAATAATAATTAAAATGTATTTAATAAAATACAAGCATATGGAAATAAAAATACATAGAAGATTTTTTTCCTTTCTTCCTGTATTGGGAGTTTAGAAATGAAGCATGCATGTTTAGAATCTTTTTTTTTTTTTTAAATAGCAAGCTATCAGGCAAATTCTAAAGAGTAACACTGGTTAAATGATTATCATTTTAAATGAAAAACTTTATGGCAATAAGGATATATTCTGCATTTTAAAAATTACCTTTTACATCTTTAATTGTTTTAAACTGTTATTAAAAGTAGACATTACAAGATGAGAATTAAAATGAATATTTTATAAGCTAGTAAGTATGAGTAATAGGTTAATTAGATTTTTAAGTATATTACCTGAAGCTGGCAAAAATCTAAATTTGAGCCACTAACTATATCTAGATAGCTAGATCTAGGTAAAGCATAATTTTTAAATACTATACACAGCCTGTACTTATTACTATGTTCATGCATTTCAGACAAAAGAATAGAAAGCACTTTACAGAATGAGAATTGATGATGAGCACAGAAGTATGTTGGCTATTTCAGAATAAATTAGGGCATAGAAGTGAAGGAATGGTTTGGCTTCTTCCCATAAGAAATTTCTAGAAAAATCAATCTGTCCAGCTTTAATGATGAATCCTACTATGCCACAAGTTTGCCTTGTGGACGCAGCAGACGTAGCCACACCATTGCTTGGCACTGTTAACAAGAATGACTTAAGCATTACCACGTGTCATCAAGGGCACTGCTCTCTACACTTTGAAACAGTCACCACCTTCACAGGTGGAGTGAACTCAGCAGGCTGCTCCCTACACCTCTTTTCTCAATCTCCTCCAGCATCGCTGCACTTTAACTCATCCGAGCTGGACTAACTGTACATGACTTGGCAAATTCTACAAAGCAGTCACCTGATCCAGACTGTATTCCCTCGTCTCCAGGATGCAGGATTGTGCTGCCAGGTCATAGTGCAATCCTCCCATCTTTCGACCACGTTTAACCTATTACCTGAACAGTTCTACTCACCAGCCATTGCTCACGCTATTGGATCTTCTGTTTTTTGAATGACTCAGATTTTTTGCTCATAACTAAAGTTTATATATGGCAGCTATAAAAACAGGTTACAGTTTATTGGCTTCTGTCCTCCAAACATTTAGATAGCTAACTGAGGTAACCTAGCAGGAAGGGCTCCTTGGAGTGACATCCACCTGTTTGGAATCAGAGGTCCATCTTTTGAGACAGTTCATGTATGTTCATCATACAGTCATCTAAGCTGCTTCGTTTTAGCGTGACCGTTCTGTTTTCTGAAGAGGCGAGTCACCCTTAGCAATTCTCCATGTATCCACACTCCATTCCCTGTCCCTCACACCCTCACTCATTCCAAAGGGGCACCAGTTAAAACTGCAGCCACCTAAGGATTAACAGGTACCCCTCCCCAACAGTCCTTTCAGTCAGCTGTGGCGACCATCGGGTTATTAGACGTTTGGCCATTCAACAGAAGAATGAAAGAGCAGTATGTTGTCATCAGCAAAATGGCACATAATTTTATATTCCCCACGTTCCACAGTCACACATCTACTGCCACTATCTGGTCGCTTTATATCAGTATCACAAGTAGGCACTATGTTTTTTTGAAAGTTGTATAATTTATTTGAATTTGTTGAAAGACAACCGCTAATAGCAATAGGTTATTGTTTGATTGGATCTATTGCTCTTCTCAACTGGAAAAGAACTAACTTCCAATATTCTACTTTATGTCTCTATCTGGAACATAGCAGAGTTGAAATTCTCAAAGATTTTTCAATATAATTCTTAGAGAAGCATAGTGGCTAGAGGCGATAGGGGATTGGAATTTTCTCTAATATCACAAGGCAAAATTAATACATGGTTATATTTTTATAACTTTTCACTTTCACAAAAAGTTAATTGAAGTGCTCCAGGTTTTGAATTTCATAAAAGTTTCATAACTACAAATAATTTTCATACACTTTATTTCAAAATTTCCCTCCAAAAATGGATGAGATGGACGAATGATACTTAACACAAATTGCTTCTGAAATAATGAACAGCACTAAAGGACCATTCTAATTTTCTATAAAAAACGTTTCTTCCTCAAATGGCTTTATAAATCCTTTTTTTCTGATGATTAAGGACAAATGCGGGGCACCTGGGTGGCTCAGTTGGTTAAGCGTCTGACTTTGGCTCAGGTCATGATCTCAAGGTTCTTGGGTTCTAGCGCCGTGTTGGGCTCTGTGCTGACAGCTCAGAGCCTGGAGCCTGTCTTCAGATTCTGTATCTCCCTCTCTCTCTCTGACCCTGCATTGCTCACGCTTTCTCTCTCTGTCTCTCAAAAGTACATTTAAAAAATTTTAAAAAAAAATTAAAAAAAGAACAAATGCTATCTATAATGCAGTATAATAAAGTTGAATTATAGCTTTAGATAACAGCATTGCTAGTATGCAATGTAGGTTTTAGCAGCTTAGTAGGTCTAAAATGTTTTGATAGAAAAAAAATACATACTGTACTACAAATGAGGAAGTAATTCCAAGTTATAAAGCCATTGGATTTTATATTTCTCTTACAAAAATGGAAATTTAATGTGTCAAAACAGAATTTTATAGTTTTTGTCATATTCTAAAGTCAAAAAATATTACAACATAATTTGAAGTATACCAAAATAATTCAACATAATAATAATATGTTAAAAGCTTAAAGTTGTTATTACTTCATCATGTCATTAAGATGAACAAAGGAACTGATGAAGGCAAACCAGGTATCAAAGATTAAAAAAAAAATCAAGGGACAGTTTCAGATATAGCATTGAGGTTAGAACCAAAGAGGAGGTAAAAAGACCAGTATCTGTCATTAGATATAATTTCATGGCTTTGAACTCTTTCCCTGTAAAATATAAAGAAAGTTTGCTTTCGTTTTTTAAATTGTTTGAAACAAAGGGTACTACACACTGGTGTTCTAGACTGTGAGCAAATGAGGTTATCAGTTTGGGCCCTAAGGACATTTAGACTACTACAAGGACATATTAGAGGAACAGTAAGAGATACATAGCTACAGAGATCTCAAGGGAAATTACCTTATTTTCCAGATTTGATGCCATAGTCTAACAATGGAATGTATGTGATATATTAAAAAACAAAAGAAGGGAAGAAAGAGATGGAATAGAAATAAAAAGTAATATACTGTATAAAGCAAATTTATTTATGAAGTAAGTCATGTGCTTGGTGCCTTTTGTAGACTGCATTATACTATTTCAAACCTCAATGCCTCTTAGAAGGCTGTTATTCACTATTCCCAAACTAGACTCCTCTTGGTGCTTTGCTTATCCTTGAAGACAAATCCTTTCTCTTTCTTACTCCTTAACACTATTAGGCACTCATTGTTATGGATTGAAATGTGTCCCCCAAAAAACACATGTTAGCGTCCCTAACTCAGAATGCATCCTTATTTGAAAATCGAGTCTTTACGGCTCTAAGAAAATTAAAATGAGTTTGTTATGGTGGACCCTAACTCAAAATGACTGGCGTCCTTGGGGAAAATTTAGACACAGAACACACACAGAGAAAAAAACATTATGTGAACATGAGGGCAGAGACTGGGGTGATACTTCCATAAGCCAATGAAGGCCAACAATCACCAGGAAACCATCACAAGCCAGTAGAAAGTTATGGAAGAGATTCTCCCTCATGGTTCTTGGAAGTAACCAACCCTGGCAAAACCTTGATCTTAGACTTCTACCCTCAGTGAAATTACAAATTTCTGTTACTTAAGCCACTTAGTTTGTGAAACTTTGTTACAACAGCCCTAGATAACTAATAACACTCACTGAATATTGGCAAAATTTGAGACAAATTGATCTTCACATCTCTGTTGGATTTACACTATTGTCTCCATTGTCTAGAAAGTATAAAGCTGATCTTCTGTGGTTTTAAGAAAATGTTTATGGTCAAATAATTCAGAAGTCGGAGAGCAGCAGTGTGATCTAAGATTTAAATAATTCAGGAGGTCATGCCTGTACCAACACAGTTCTTCAAATGCCAATATCAAACCATCAGGATGAAGATATAATAGAAGTGAGTACTTGCGGAAGAAAAATATGCGGAAAAAGATGACATTTGGGTATCCGTGATGCAACTAACGAGACTTATAGGACTGTTTCCTAAAGATAACTCCATTGGATTACACACAGGAGTCAGAGCCTCAGGAGAGAACAAAGATTACAGGAGATAGTGTGGGAGGGAATAGGGATAAATATGAATTAGTATCACTGTGGGCATGCTGTAATTCTAATAAATATACTCCATTTAAAAAATGTATTCTGAAAGCCAATTGAGAAAGAACTAAAATTATTTAAATGTTTAATTTGTAATTAGAATATTAAAATTATAATTAGCTTACAAAAATTCAATACTGACTTGAATGTAAGACCTTAGACACTTAGGGGAAAAGAGTAAGCCAACAAATATGTAAATGTAGAATATTTATTCCAATGCCTTTTGCCTCATTATGGATTAAACAAGTGATCCTTTCTCTACAAAGTTAAAACACTCTATATCATCATCCTAATCTAATTTTAAAATATGTAGTGTTTTGAATATTATTTGTCAACACGGACAGCTCTGATTTCTGAAATAATGTAAGTGAAAATGCTTTTGAAACTATCCAATCCTTAGCAGATATTATATGTTATTTATTTTTCTTGAGAATCTACCTCTTGGTCTCCTCCTACAATGTTGCCCTGTAGGCACACTCATTCTCCTAATAACGCATGCAGAAAATCCAGAATGTTTTTCATTTCCTCTGTACATTTAAGTACATCGCATTGCCCCCTTACCCTTCATCATCTTCCCACATTATGTACCCCAGCCTTTTTTACCCCTAACCAAGGAAATTCCTTTGCCTTTTATGAGACTTTCCAATTATTTTTTAAAAATATATCACCTGCTCCCAGCTTACCACACTCACCATTCTCTCATTACTGCTTGATTCAACTTTCTAAAATAAAACCTTGTCTACATCCTTCTACTTAGTTTTGTGACACTCACAATTCCTCAGGATAAAATCTAAAATTCCTATCTTTCCATTTTAAGATTTATCACATGAGCAATTTCAAACAGCTTATCTATTCAGTGTTCCAAAAATAAACATTACATTTCTAACCTCTATGATTCTGTGTCCACCATTACTTAGAACACACTTAGAAATTTCTATCAGTTCATTTCCTATAATGAAAAATATGGGAGAATAAATATTAACCAAAAAATCAGAACATAAACCTGCACTAGGAATTAGCTGATAATTGTAGCTTTATAAATACTTGTTATATATATATATATATATATATATATACACACACACACCATCTATAATTGCTATTTGATTCTACAAGTCAATTATAGAATTAATGATTTGATAAACACGATAATGGCATCTTATAATTATTGAATTAAACAGATTATAGATTATGTAGTTTTATTTTGAACTAAGCTATATTAAAAATAAAATTTATTAAAATATTAAACATCATTTTGCCCAGATGAAAAAATATGTAATACTTTTATTTTAAAACTATTCATAAGTAAAATCAATTACTTTTATAACCTAAATAAAAATTAAATTTTGTATAATTTAAAATATATTTTAAGAAGTCCTCTTTTCCTTTTTTTATGTTTATTTTTTTTGAGAGAGACAGAGAGAAAGGGGAGGGGCAGAGAGATTGGGAGTCACAGAATATGAAGCAGGCTTCAGGCTCTGAGTTGTCAGCACAGAGCCCCACACAGGACTCGGCCCCATGAACCATGAGATCATGACCTGAGCTGAAGTCGGATGCCCAACAGACTGAGCCACCCAGGTGTCCCAAAAAAGTTTGTTTTCAAAGCTATCAGAATTCTATTCGAGGCACTAATCTCCTAAATACTCTCTCCAGGAAAAATCAGTTTCACCTGATTCTTTTCACTGAAGGACAGTTTTGAAGACATTTAGATAATTTATTTCAAATACAATAACAGACATCCAAAACAAACAACAACAACAAAAAAACATGTTTAGAATGCAGTCTATTGCAAGAAATGGCAAATACTTTTTGATTTACCTTTCAAACATAATTTATGCTTCTCTTTTATTCTTAATATTTGTTGATGCTAGCAATTAGAGTGTATTTTAGTTTTCACTCTAAAATCAGTTTCAAGGGGTGCCTGGGTGGCTCAGTTAAGCATCTGACTCAAAGCTCATGAGTTCCAGTGGGAGGGGGCTCTCTGCTGTCAGTACAGATCTTCAGTCTTCAGATCTTCTGTCTCCCTCTCCCCTCCCCAACTTGTCCCTCTCCCATTATCAAAAATAATCATTAAAAAAATAAAATCTGTTTCACATGTTTGAATAAGATAATGTATTGGAAATAAAGCACAGACCCTAGTATTAAAAATCAGTTAATTGCCTTCCAAATGGAAATACTCATGTAATGTAGGGTGTTGTATTTTTCAGAACACTGGACTCACCAGCTTGTTCTATGATTCTATTAGGAAACATTCTATTAGATACATCTGAATGTTCTATCCTCTTCTTTAATTTTTAATTCAGAATTCCCTAAACTTCTTGGACAATAGAATCTCTTTCTGTGGGTAACACCTATTATTACCCTGTAAAACTAGTGTTGTAACTTAGTTCAAAAAAAAAAAAAACAAAAAAAAAAACCACTTTGATGAATCTATATTTAACCTGAATTAGGAGATAGTGAAACAGTTAATATGACTGCAGACATCAAAAATTGAAATAATCTTGCATATCGATATGCATATTGTCAATTTAATATCAAATATTCAGATATATTAAAATCTGTTCAAAAATATGCCATGTACTATGTATGTAGAGTATCTTAAGTATAATTTTTTCCCTCAAAAATACTACCCTCCATTGTTGCAAAACAATGATAAAAATGTTTAGAAACACTGATTGGAATTTAACTTGCAAATATGTGAAATCCTATGGAAATATCTGTCTGGATCTATTGGGAAAAAAAAAAACATTCAAATTTCCAAAGTTGGGAATTCATGCATACAGAAGTATGTTTCAGACTGTACCTATACTTTAAATATTAGAACTATTTCAGTATTGATCTGATCAGAATTTCCAGTTATAATCATTATTCACTTTTAATAATTGGAGGACGTAGATCTGGGGTTTGGATGATGTCTTCACATAACAGTGGTATTGAAATTAAATTATAAGTAAATACAGAAACTATGATTTTATTACTTAGCAATAATTATAGAGGCATGGGGTTGATTTTAAAATCTTAACAATTTATAGTAATAATTTACTCTGATTTGCACCTTTAACTTAAAATTCGCTTTCTGTGCTCTGCCATATTTTAAAAAGGAGAAAACATAAACATGAGGGTTTTCTTTGGATCATTAAAGGAGAACAAATTTATGGAACATCTTCAAAAAATACAAAGTTCTGAAAATTGGCTCCATTCTTGGATAGCATTCAGATAATCATTTCAATATTCACAGTGAGTATCAGAACAGAAACTATTATATATTTGACTTATTCAGCTCTGAAAAATGTCATTTCTGGCAAATTATACTATAGAATATGACAGTCTACAAAATAGACACAAACACAAAACTAGTAATTTAAGTTGCTGAATTTCTAGCAGCATGGTGTTTTTAACAAGGAAATGTATACATGTCACATAAAACGTATATAAATATTATATACACATCCTACGGAAGATGCAGGATTGCATTTGAGCACTGATTCAGAGGAAAGTAAGTTCCCAATAATTTTCTGAAGGAATCATAAAGGAGCAAAACAAATTTCTTCAGCTCCTAAATAATGGCACATACAATAATCCCAGCACAAGAAATGAAATGTCTTGTATTTTTATGTTTATTTATTTTTGAGACAGAGAGACAGAGTGCGAGCAGGGGAGGGGCAGAGAGAGGGGGAGACACAGAATCTGAAACAGGCTCCAGGTTCTGAGCGGTCAGCACAGAGCCCAACGCAGGGCTCGAACTCACAAACCGTGTGGTCATGACCTGAGCTGAAGTCGGATGCTTAACCGACTGAGCCACCCAGGCGTCCTGAAACATCTTGTATTTTAACAATAGAGCTTTGTGGAAAGGAATGTTGCAATAAAAGACAGTTTTCATTTAAAAATGAAGTACAAAGGACAATGAAGTTGAATTCAGAGGTTAAAAATAAGCCAATAGAAATATGAAATGGGAGTATAAATAAATCTGTAATTATTGGACAATAAGACCTCTTAGGGATCCTATTATGAGGAATTAAGACTGGATACCTTGCCCACGTGTCCAGCCGATGCTTCTGGTATAACATTTTGTCTCCTAGCAATGGGCATAGGACTCTGTGCTTCAACCTAAATGCTCACCCTTGTTCCCCACCTCTCTGGGAGTCTCATGAAAGCCTTGGCTAAGGTACTGGGACAACACTGCACTGCTTAATCACAGTGGATGATGCTTTGAAATGGGACTGTTATTGTCACAGCAGGCAGGGGGTACAGAAGAGATTAGGTTTGGGAAGAGGCTAAGGCTTTACACCCCGGCCATCTTGGGATTCTTCTCCATTGGCATTATTTCATCTTTTTTTTTTTCTTTTTACTTCATTCTATTTGCTAAATTCTGCTCCAGGTGGGACAGAAAATTTGGCTCCCATGATTTCACAAGATGCATGATAATCTGAATTTCATGGCTCATGGGTTTCTGGTATAGAGAGATTTATCCTCTCTTAAGAAAATTGTATCCTAACACTTTGTTGTCTTGTGAAATCAAACTTAAACTGATATTCTGCTTCCACTGCATAGTGTAAGGAATGACTCAAGCTTTAGTTAACACACTACAACATTATGTTATTTTTCTTGTGCTGCTCCTATGGCTCTGGCCTCCAGTCCACCAACCACTGGAGTTCCAAACACAGCAAGGGATGGCTTAATTAGCTGTTTTACTGCCCATAACAAGGATTCAACAGCATCCTTGCCGGGAATGAAGGAGCTTTACCTTACCTCAGGGAAGTCAAGATTTAGTTGCCTATCTCTTGCAATCTACTGTAAACTAGACCCGTTTCTACATCGCTATTTCAAGTAATAGATACCTGGTTTAAATAAACATATGCAAAAAGTCTAAATTTACAAGCACACATGTCTGGAGAGTCTGAGGTACTTGTGTCTTCAGAGATCATTCAATCTTGTCATCAGAACTTTGAGAGTCCTGCACATCTCTCTGTGGGGTAGATCAAGAATGACCACATCCAGCCTGACATTTCCACCATGAATAATTAAACTTGGCTATTCCTCTCATTGCCCAAATAGTAATCCCAGTGAAGAGTCTGATTGATGCGCTTTGAGTAGCATGCCTATTACTTGAGCCATTCATTAAGCCAAAGGAATGAAATACTGTGTTCAAATAGGACCAGATCAGTTTTCCACCCTTAAGAAAGAGTGGGGATGTGTGGATGATGGTTTATTTTATGTCAACTTGACTAGGCCACAGTACTCACATATTTGGTCAAATAGGCCTCAATGTTGCTGTAAAGGTACTTTTGATTAGATTAGTATTTACATCAGTAGACTGTGAATAAAGCATATTACCCTGTGTAAACTGGGTGGGCCTTATCCAATCAGCTGAAGACTATGAGAGAAAAAAATTCGTGTCTATGAGGGAAAGGGAATTCAGCCAGCAGATGGCCATCAGCCTCAAGCTGCAACATCAATTCTTCCCTAGGCCTCTGGCCTCCACACCCCGCAGATGTCGACTAGCCAGCCTGCACAATCACATGAACCGTTTTCTTAAAATCTCTTTTTTACTTTCTCAGTCCCTCCAGGCAGATAGATCTATGCATATAGCAGAGTTTCTACTACATATAACTATATTATTATTATATTATTCCTTTGGTTCTGTTTCTCTGAAGAACCCTAACATAAGCATTATGATTAGTAGGCCCCTAGAGGTATGTATTTACTGGGGGTGAGGGAAGAGTTTATATTTGAAGGGATACTGACTAGCATCAAACAATAGATGTCCTCTGCAATATCCCAAGTACTGTCCTAAACATGTCAGATAAGAAACAGAGGGGAAAATAACATGTCCCCTCAAAAACATTATAATCATTAGTATAAATATTATACACAAGTGAAATTAAAACTGAAATCTTTTAAACAAAGGGTATATACAAGTAGTTTTGAAAAAGTGATAAGCCACATGAGACATAGGAGCGAAGCACAATGGATGCAAAAGATGCAGAAGTAACAAATATTGTCCTGCATGAACTGACATTTCAGTTAAATCTTCAAGAACAGGTAGGATTTCAATAGGCAGATGTGAGAGACATGGTCTGTTTCAAATACAAGTCATAATGCAAGAGAAGGAATGGGGAAAACATTGCATGAAATATTAAGGAAGATGTTTAATGAAAAATATTTTAATTTATAAGAAAAAGTGTGCATTGAATTTGAGCTTTAAAGAAATAAATATGCATATTATTTATGAGTATATGTATATATACACATATATACACACTAAAAATTAATATTCCTGTTGTTTAAATCTATATAGATATATATAGATGCAGAACTCCAGTTCTGTGTATTAGTGAGTTAATATATATACATATATCTACTAGTTGTTTTCTGAGAAGGCCAGAAACAATGATACTTTAGCAACAATAGTACAATTATCACCCAGATGTTGGTCTCTAATTTGTTCACATTAAAAGGAACCAGAGTTCTTTAGAGAAGTGATTGATTCCAGGACTAGAGCAGGGAAAATATAAGATATCTTCTGGCATTATTTTGTGATGCCAGAAAATAAAAACAAACAAACAAAAAGGTTTGGAGGCAGCTTATTAAAAGAAGAGAACAGCCAACATGAAGGAGTTACTAAGGGCCAGACTAAAAACAATGTGAGAAACAAAATAATTAAACATCCATGAGTCTCTACTGATATAAACACATCTTTGGGTAATTAAATATGTAAGAGAAGACAATTCTTCCTCACAGAATTCCAATTAATAGAAAGTTGGTGGTGGGGGGATCACCAACAGGTAAAAACACCACAGTAATGCATGTTCTAGACAATGGGCACCAATGGATGCCAAAATTAGTGGGCAGGCTTATAATAGAGAAATAGGATTTTCATAGTCTCAAGGAATCTCCTCCAAGATCCTTAACTATGAAGTGAAATACAGTAATTTTAGGATGGAAAAACTCAGTAAATGATCACTTCACTCAATCACCACTAATAAAATATACACACATCCTTAATCCCTTGATATGATACACTGAGAAACAACATCCTTTTTGTGGTTCTCTTGCAAAAAGTATATAAACTTACTCTAATCCTGAGAAGACAGCAGACAAACCTAAACTAAGGGACAGTCTATAATATGCTCTTTGAGTGTCAAGGTCATGGAAGACCAGGGAAGACAGAGGTCACAGTCTGGAAAAGACTAAGGGATGATTGCACGCAATAGGACATCTTCAGTGGAATGCTTGAACATAAAGAACATAATTGGAAAATACTGGTGTAATAAGAATGAGATCCATACTGTAGTTAATAAAAATGTGCCAATTCTAAAGGCTTTTTTAATTTTTTTATAAGTGTGCTCTGGCTGTGTAAAATACCATCAGGGGAGGAGGATGAGGGAAAGAAGTCAGCTTTCCGTATTGTTTCTGCAACTTTTCTCCAAATCTAACATTCATTTGAAAAAAAAAAAAACACTTTAAAATTATATGCGTATACACACATGTGCGTTCATGTCCATCATTTGTTTTCTACCAGCTTGTAGCCTCTACATATGGTTTGAATGTTCCCTCTAGCCTCTACCTCTGGAATTAGAATGAGCACCCATGACAAACTCATACTATAGCCCAACAACATAAAACTGCCTCATCATTTCAGGCATCAAATAATTTTTTAAAAATTTTTTAATGTTTATTTAATTTTGAGAGAGAGAGACAGAGCATGAGCAAGGGAGGGGCAGAGAAAAAGGGAGACCGAGAATCCGAAGCAGGCTTCAGGCTCTGAGCAGTCACCACAGAACCCAACACGTGCCTCGAACTCACAAACTGAGAAATCATGACCTGAGCCGAAGTTGGAAGCTTAACCAATTGAGCCACTCAGGAGCCCCCAGGCATCAAATAATTAAACATATATAACATATAGTAGTGTGGGACGAAGATTTTACTGCCACAAATCGGGAAATAGCCTTTCCACTTTATTCACAGGCCTCATCAGTAACAAAGTCATTGCTACAGCAAGCTTCCTCCTATACATGTTTTTGTCATTGTCACTGACATGTTTATGGAATTTTTATCTAGAAAAGCTTACCAGGAAGGGTGCCTGTTGGTGACAAATAACAAGGTAATTAAAAAGCAACTTATGCTGGGGGTACCCAGGTGGCTCAGTTAGTTGAGCGTCTAACTTTGGCTCAGGTCATGACCTCACGGTCTGTGAGTTCAAGTCCTGCATCTGCTCTCTGCTTTCAGTGCAGAGCCGACTTTGAATTCTCTGTCCCCGTCTCTCTCTGCCCCTCCCTTGTTTGTGCACGCTCTCTCTCAAAAATAAACATTTAAAACAATAAACATTTTGTATCTTGTTACTTAAAAGATACTGATCAAAGTATATCTGAGTAAACACTGGAAAGAGGCTAAGTAGCAGCAAAAGGCACTGTTAGGAAAAGAAAAGCATTTTTTAAAATATTTGATGAAATCTTTAGACACCCTGCCCAGAAAATTGCCCCTATCCACACATACACAACATTTGGGGGTTTCTGGGTGTAGAGGAAGCTATGTAATTTTGGTGCTGACAACAGGAATACTTCTATGCAGAGTGCGATGTGACAATTCCAAATCTCTATGAGTGAATTTATACTTCCAGGAGCTTTGTAAGGGACCATTATTTTTATTTAACTACAAATCAATCACAGCAAATGAAATATGGAAACTGTACATTTAATTAAACTGTATTAAAAGCTTGATCAAATGAATTATGCACCAATATATTTCATCAAAAATACAATTTAATATTATTTTTAGGTATGATTTAAATAAACCTTCTCACAATTACATGCATAGTTCCCATAAGTGTCCTTGGACATCCTCGTGATTTCCATAATTAAAGTCACAATTTAGTATGAAGGACAAAATGACACTTGATGTGACTTTCCCCAAGCATGCGGGGAGACACAGATGTTGATCCTTGCTGAATCTCGGTGAAGGGAGAGGCTAGAAGATCTTTGAATTCCACTCACTTCCCTTCCCCTGGTCTTGTCTACACTAACACCACTTAACACCTTGAGCTTCCCTGGAAACAGATTATTTGTCATGCTTCTTTGCAGATTCTGGTCCCTCCATTAGGATGTTTTTTGTAATCCCGTAGAATTCAATTCACTCTAACCTGTTCTTCCCTGACTACTTTTAGACTTTTAGATTCACCTTAGATAGTGCCTCCTCTGTGTTTCCAGAGCAAATCTCTCCTACAAGACTTGCCATACCATATGCAAATTATCTGCGAGAATGTTCCTTCCATAAGAACTATGAGCATCTTTGTGTTAGCACCCTCCATGACCATTCAAATCTCAATGGTATTTGTGCTCATGCTCATCTGCTGTTAGATTGCACATCTCTCTTTCAGGCTTTGAGTAGCCAAAGGCTGGAGCAGCTCTGTTCCATCGGTTTCAATCTGAAGGATGTGTCTGCTTGGATTGCACACTCCTCGTGGCAGAAACTTCCAAAGGCATAAGTAGAAATGCATGTTTACTCTTGAAAATGGCACAATGTCATTTCTGCCCATATTTCATGGAACAATGGCAGTCACAAGGCCAAGGTAAAGATCAATGGAGAGGGAAACATATCCTTTTGGTAGAGGCAAGAGGTGGGGAGGGTTGTAAATTGATGCTTACAACTTACCTATCACAAGCAATGTCTGAGATAGTCTTTGGTACAAAGTAGATGTTAATTTTTGTGTGCTTAATTGTTCTCAACAAAAGATTTCAATTGTTTACCATTTAAAAAATCCTGAAAAGTAAACAGGTTAAAAGCAGAGTCAACTACGGCTCAATCATTAATTCAGAATTTTATCACATCGCCTACAAGTTCTTTGCTTATTTGTCTCCTTCACTCCACCATGATCTCCATGCCTTGCCTCATTAGTATCCTCACCCTTCAGTAGTGGGCTTGACATCTGGAAGCAAACACTAAATGCTCACTGAATAAAGAATAAAGGAACATAAGTTAGAAAGGAAAAAAAGAACAAGATCAAAGCAAAGCTGAGACAAAGCAAAGCAAGCTTCTTATGTGCCAGGAGCATCTCTTCCCTCATGGAGCTCATAATTGGCACTTTAGCATTTACTAGAATATCTGTTCTTTCGTTTGAAGTGATAGTCAAAAATTTGTAATTTAACCAGTTTTTATTATAAGTATAATTTATCATAAGGTAGCCTCTAAATTTGCTTTTGCTTGATAATTTATAAGTCATATTAGATATAAAATGAAAATGCAACTGAGCAAGATTAATGTAGGTCTGAAGCCCCTAGAACCACAAAATACATAATCATAAAATACTTATACCTTAGTGAACTCCAGACTTAATCTTGCTAGCTGAATTAAGATACAAAAAGCTAACAGATAATAATATCAATAATTGAGACTCAAGAATAGAATTCTCCATGATCATGTACCAACGAAGGTGCCGAGTGGAGAAGAGGAAAGAAACTTCCTGTCTGTCTCCTGCTTGGTTTCAGGGTGCTTGCATTTCCTCTGCCTCCTTGATATTTGCAAATCATCTTACTATAAAAACATTATCAATATTAATATATTCATATAGCATAAAAAGATTAATCTTCTGTGTATACATTTCACAACTCTGGCTTTATATTTGTGAAGAGATTTGTGCAACATCATGGGCAACTTCACAAACTTAATATTGAGAAAAAAATAAAGTGAAATAACAGGAAAACAGTGTATGGTTGCATTTAGATAAAGTGAAGAATCAGGCAAAACCAACGATGGGGTTAGAATCCAGGGATGATTACATTGGCGGAAGGGGAAGCGAGTGGGATAGGAAGAGGTAGTTTGGGCCTTGAGGGCCACCTTGGGAGATGCTGTTTGGTTTACTCTCTCTCCCTCTAGGCGGTTTTCATGCGGACCTATCTTTTGTGTAGACTTTGTGTTTTACATCCTCATCACCATTCTATCTCGTTGAACTTGCCCATGGACATTTGCAGGTATTAGGACATGGGTGTCTGAGTCTTTTGGTAGTGCCCCCCCCCCAAGTCCTTCTCCCTGAAAGTCCTAACTCTCTGACTCACAGTGAAGTCCTGTCCCGGGGTCTCTCCTACTGACACCAGTGCCTCTGTTTGCAGATTTCCTGGGAGACACCTTGACTTTTATCCTTTAAAAAGGTAACGGTGCCCTGGTTGATGTGTTCCCATCTCTTCTGTCCTCACAGCACTCTTCCTGGGCAATTCCATGCGGCATGATGAACAAATAACAAAGATTTTTCTTTTGTGAAGTAGAGCAAATCAGGTTTGATTAGGAAAAGATATGAAATGGAAAATTCAAAGATCCTCAAGCACATTCTTGGCAGATTTTAGGGAATGGTGTACTTGAAAGTTGAAGGTCTAGAAATGGATTCTCCTAAATACTTCCTGTATTGTCAGTTTGAAGACTGTTGCTCTAAGAGATTAAGTGGTCCCTAGAAACCCTTTGGTCTTAAGATTAAAAACAAAAAAAAAGAAACAAAACTTAGATTTACTGTCAATTTTGTTTAATGACATATGGCTTTACTTGGCTCTGAGTAGTAGAGAGAGATTTAGGATAAGGGGCATCAGCAATACGGAGTTTATCTCTACTGGAAAATCTGTTTTAGAGCAGCTAGATGTTAGGTAGACAATATTTCTCTCTCTACTTGGAATTGGCCATCCCCACAGTAACAACTACACTCACGTGGTATTTAACTCTGTGGTGAGAACAATTCTAAGTTGGTTTCATGTAATAATTCATTTGATCTCCCCACCAAAACAACTGGAAAAGGGAACTATCATCATTCCCATCCTAGAAAGGGAAAATACAGAGGCACAAAGTTAAGGGTCTCTTCCTAAGTCATACAGCTAGCCATTCTGTTTTGAACCTGGGCCATTTGGTTCCAGAGCCCAAGACAAGGTTTTAACAATTCTTTATCTCATTCCAGATGCAGCATTGGGGTGGCCCATTCCTCCCTCTGATTGACTGTCCTGGGTATTGAAGAAATTAATACTTTCTGAGCTTATACTGCATGGAATGTATATTGTTGAGTTCTAGGAATTCAAAAATGCATAAGGAACTTTTAACATTTAATTTTCATGGATCATCTTACATAAAAGGTAATGCTTAAGTTGATATGCAGCTTTTAGGAATTAAAAGCTTAACTACTATGTAAAACTCTAAGACCACGTAAAGCTCATAGGCCCCTATATACGTTACAATGCTCTACTTATGTACCAAATATTTATTGAGAATGTAGGTACCAAAAACTGTGAGATACAGAGGTGATAAGACCTTTTCTACCCCACCAGAGGTCCTCTAGGATGCTTGAGGACATTGCTGTTGGCCATCTCAGCAAGAGGCAAAAATAGAGAAGAGATACCTCAAAGAGATTTTGGAGTATAGTTTATGCCTAGTGGAGTAAAAGCCAGTCTTATGAGAAAATAATTTCAGCAAAGGCACTGCCATTTTACACTGGAAAGGACAGAGAGGGGTGTAAGCAGAAAGATTTAGGGGGCCCCAGAAAAACAAGACATAACCTTTGTGACCTAAGTCCTTTGGGTCCCCTACCTGCCCAAGCATACTTCCTGCAGAACTTTCCAGGAAGTGTCAGAATTACCAAGAAATGCAAAAATCTCAGTAGGTAAGGAAACAAAGGGAATGCAATAATTAACAGTCTCTACCAGGCCAGGAAACAACCTAACTGTATCAGAGACAATAAATCAGTGGTAAAACTCCCAGGGCCCTTTCTGGAGTGAGCAAGGCCCTATATTCCTCGTCCAAGATAATGAGCCCAAGACCCCATTCAGTTTATACCAGCTCTCAGAGCAAGCCCACAGCTGCTTCTCCTTCTCCGACAGTGGCCTCTGCTTCATCATAATGTTAAAGTCTGAACCTAAAGACAGGCTCGAGTTTTGTTAACATAACACAGGACAGACGGACAGATATAGGCATATTTCCTAAGTATGCAAATAACCACCCTATACCCATCTGCCACATACCTGGCAAAACTGCCCTTTCTGAATATTCATCTTAACCCTAAATAAAAGGAGCCCACTCAGCTTTGCTCACAAGTCACAACTTTGAAGTTATTCCCCCATTCAATAAGAAACTTATTTGCTGCAAATAAAGTTTCTTTTGTGTGACAACTTCAGCTGCTGCAGTCTCCACCTGTAACCCACCAAGGAGTGAACTCTCTTTAGATCCACTGCAGGAGCACCACACAAAAGGCTACTGGAATCATGAAAGTCTACTGGCAGGAACGGGGCTGATGAAACTGCTCAGGTGCAAATACATGTTATCTCTCATGAAAAAGAAAAAAAAGAAAAAAGACAACCAGGAATCAAGGGGGGGGGGCTCACTGTGCTCTAAAATAGGAGATATTCTTTCTTCAGGGTAGAGAAGAGCAATGTGAAACAGGGGTAAGGACTTTGTGGCCATGAAGGCTTCCAATCCGTCTCGGGGTGAGTGGGAGAGAAGGCTGACCATAGACAGGGGGAGGATACGGGCAACCAGGCATCATCTCGTGGATTTTTCTGTGCTGCTGCCCCACCGAGAGTCCCACTAAGTGTTGCTGATTTTCACTCATACCTACTGTGCAGCTGTGAGGACCTGACTGACCTGCTGTTTATAGTTCTTCCAAAAGGGTAGCTGTGGGGAATAAGTTTAGGGATTCCCTGAGACTGCGCAGATGGGTCAACAAGGCATAAAGAAATAGAAAGCCACAGAATGAACACACCCCAGTTTGGGTAAACAAGATTAGGTAAATAAGATTAGGTAAATTGGGCAAAGGCCCCCAGAATAGGACAAAGGTATGGGAATAGGAAATCTCAGGATGAAAAATATCCAAGATGAGGTAAACAAGATTAGGTATTCAGGGCTGAAATGCTCCCCAATTTAGCCCAAGAGCAGATGACCCGCTTTTACAGGAAGGAAGGACAAAAACAGGAAAATAGGTCTACAGCAGGGGCCCTGAGGGGAGCTAATTAACAAAATAAAGGTGTCTTGTTGACCCTGAGGTAGGTAGCAAGTTCTGTCTTTCTTGTCTCCTAGGCAAGTTTAGGAAAACAGAAGTTGCGCCTCAAGTCTGCTGTAAACAACCATCTGCCAGCTCCAGGATTTTGTTTTATATTGACTCAAACCCCTAACACCTCATATCTTCCCCCACGCCCATGAGTTAATATTACTTCAGGGTTGTCGCTTTGTATAGGCCCATCAGACTTGTAAGCCTTCTGATCTTAATAACAATGGAAAAAGAACACTTTACCCAGGGCTCTTGTCTCCTCCTGACAGCAGTCTCTCAAATTTTAATCCTGCATCTACTCTTGCTGCAGCAAGAGAGAATTTCAGACCCAGAGTCCATGCAAATAACAGCTTTGTGTCCTAACTCAGTACTGCTTGGCAGTATGTGCAAGAGGAGGGGAAACAGTTCCCTTTTTAATGTTTTCAGTTCTGTGTCTCCAATATTTTATGGCTATAATTTCCACAGAACCGGTTTTCCAACCTCCCATTCCCCTCTTCTTTTAAATCTTGGGCTCCTCTTTAGATATTCTACAAAGAATCTGTATAGTGATTTCCCCTCTCCTGCCATAGTGTTATCTTGGCACAACTTTGAAGTACTCTGCCATCTTCTAGCTGAAATACTGAGTCCAATTTCATACAAAAATCTCCCTTTCAGTTTCCACAGCACAACTAAAACTACCCTGGCGTTTTCAACAGGTCTGGGATTTATAATAAGAACACTGGAGACTAAGTATCATGCTTCATTGCTCCTAAGATCCTTTGGCCAAGAGTATTCACAGGGACCCCCCACAAGCCTTCCCTCCTTTGGCATGTGCATACTGCTGAGTTCTTAGAACTGGATTATCTGGACAGGAGAACAGCCTGGATGTTACACAGGGTGCTCGAGATTAGCATCTGGCAGAAAAGCAGAAAACACTTTTGAAACATCCTTCTAAGAGTCTCAGAAATAGGAGCACCTGGGTGGCTCAGGTGGTTAAGTGCCCAACTCTTGATTTCGGCTCAGGTCATGGTCTCACAGTTGGTGAGATCCAGCCCCCCATCAGGTGAGCCTGGTTGGGATTCTCTGTCTCCCTCCCTACTCTGCTTGCACTCTCTCTCTTGCACACACACACACTCTCTCACTCTCTCTCACTCTCTCTCACTCTCTCTCACCCTCAAAATAAACTTAAAAAGAAGAAAAGAAAAAGAGTCCCAGAAATACTAATGGCACGTATGGAAGAAGATATGAAGGCTGAATTCACTTTGCAATTAATGAGACAGAGCCAGAATAGGAATGGGTCAACAATTTCCACAAAACTACTTTGTGATAAACTTCCACAACACTCAGGACATAGAGCAAAATTTCTCTTTATTCTAGCACATGCCTCTGTGGGTGGGCTGGAGACCGGCTCATCTAGGCTGGACCATGCTGGGCAACTCTGCCTGACATTAAATGTCCAGGGAGACCTGCTCTCTCACTGAAAGACACACCCCCTTCTCCTCCTCTGGGTTTATTCTAGAGCCCAGGCTACTTAACAGAAGCACTTTTCATGCATGGCAGAAACACAAAAGGGCCAGCTCCAATGTGCAAGTACATTTCAAACCTCTGCTTGTGTTGTGTCTACTAACATTTTATTGGCCAGAGCAAGTCTCATGGCTAACCCAACATCAATGGAGCAGGATATAACCCTTCTACCATGTAGATCAGGCAAGGGTGAAAACTGGCTGAATGTATTTAAATCTGCCAAACAGGGTAATTGGACTTTGAGATTTTGGAGTTATCTTTATGGATAAATTTTACACATGCCCAGCAAGGTGTGGGCCTGGGAAGGGAGGAAGTGGAAGATTCCGATGAATAGAATTTATTTAGCCAAAAAGGCTGAGAGATAGCTATTGTCCCCTTATGTCTGAATTTAAAATGTAATATGATGATCCATACATTTAGAAACAAAAAAATACTAAAAATTAGTAAGAATACCCTAAAGATATAAGCCATAAAATGTAGAGTACTCACCCCAACTACATTTTACTTGAGAACACATACACAGTATGTATGACTGATGCACAAGTGTGATTCAATATCTGTAATGAGCTAATAAGCATAAATATTATATATGTACAGATAGAGTTATTTTGCAAGTAGATGAAAGTGGCTGTCATGATAAACACGTTTCTTAGGTATGTATTTGGAAAAGCTTACTGGAGTATGTGTATAGGGAGATAATAAAATAGGAAACGGGGACTATGTAGTTTGGACACAATATTCTTTATAGTCTTATAGTAATTTTTTAAAAAATGTGATGTTAGTATTTGGGTGCTTTCAGTAAGAAAACTTTTCAGTAGGATGTTTTCATTTATAAAGCAGCTTATATTTGAAAAAGAAAAGGTGTCATATTTATATTGTTTCCTACAATTGTCTGATGAAAACATTACAAATGTTGTCCAACTACTTACATTTTCCAGTACGAAAACTACTTACATTTTCCAGTACGTAACAGGTTTTACATCCAGGGAATGTTTAATTAATTTACTGATTAATTTTCTAATGCCATTGCCATTTGGCAGCTGTTTTGACAAAACGGCCTTCCTCATTATAGAAACCCTACTTGCGAAAAGAAGTCAACCATAGCAAATGGACTTATTGAATTATCCAGCTCACCAATTATATAGTATAAAATTATTCATCCTCATATAATTTGATCAGGAAAGATCATTTATCTTTAGCAACTGTGTAAAATTACATATTATACTGCAGGATAGCTGTAATCTTAAAAGAGTCTGTAGTTAGAAAACTTTTAAAATGTATTTGAACACTGAATTATTGCCTATTTTCCCATACCACTTTGTGATTAAAAAAAAAAAAAGGTTAGTATCTAAGTAATTGCTCCACTGAGCCCACTTCTCACCATTTAAAAAGCATCACTTAGTTGTTTAAATGCAAAATGTCTATCGGTTATTGTTCCTGGCAGCAATTTAGTGGAGACCTCATTCTTACTACATTTCAATGTTTATAAATTAATGAATTCAGAATCAATTCATTTCCTAATAAAACTAACATAATTTAATTGGAAACTCTTCTGTATTATCATTATTATAGATATATATTAGAAGCACTGTAGCAGAGCGTTTGTAAAGGTTGAGCTGACACTTAACGTTTCTTATTCATAGTGCTCTGCTCAGCATTAATATTACTTTCCAATCTATTTATAGGTCTTTGTATCTTATCTTATTTAAAGACCATGCTTGATGTAGTCGAAGATTACTTTTCTGTTACAGTTAACCAAGTGGATCTAAATAGGCTTATCAACTAAAATGAATACTCCAATGAACCAAAAATGAGCATTTCAGCTATCATTTGAGCCTATACTTGTTAATTTTTCCTATTTGGTCAGTCTTTCCAGTTATCTTCCAAGTAATACATTATATCAGGTAAAAGTCAAGAAGGGTACATAGCTTTACCTAGAATTTATCTATCTATATTTTCCTATAATCCAATATATTTATATTTGCCTCTAATATATATTAATAATTAATAATTACATATATGTATTTTTCATTATGATACTTCAAATTGCAATCTAATGTAATATGGTACATTAAAGTATTCTCCTCTTCCATATTTGTTACCCCCTTCTCCAACAATGAGAGTAGTTGTTCCCATTACATTCTATATATTTACTCAGCTGCTCAATCCTAGAATACACGGAGATAATCTGATAGCAGCAAACACACTATCAACAAACATAAACCTACTAGAGTTAACTATTGGTGATTCTTTTCCCCCCACTCTTTTTGTAGAATGTTAATGTTTACACAATGAAGTTCACAAACATTAAGCGTGAAATTCAAGAATTTTTAGAATGCATAAGTGTTTACCACCCCAGAAAATTCACTTACTCCCCTTATCACTCAGTCATGCCTCTACCAAAATAAAAACATTTCTTTGAATATTAAGTTTGCCTATTGTAGGATGTTATATACATAAAATAATACCACATGTGCTTTCTTGAGTCTAGTTTCTTTCACTTAATATAATGTTTTAAGATTTATCACGCTGTTGTGTAAAACAGTAATACATGTTTTTTTATTGCTGAGTATCATTCCATTATTGGAATGAATGACAATCCACTTGTATGGTCTTCAGTTTATGTGAATCTGGGTTGTTCCCATGCTTCTAGTTGTGAACTTTTATGAATAAGGCCACTATAAATGTTCTTGCACAGCCCTTTGTGTGGACGTTTATTTTCATTTACCTTAGTCAAGTACCTAGGAGTATATTCATGTTTACCTTTATAAGAAACCTTTCAAACATTTCTCCATTTTCAGTACTGCCACCAATGACTGCCAGTTGCACCACATCAATGCCAGCATCTGGAGTTGTAAGACTTTGTCTTTGTCTAGTAGATGTGACATACTGTATCTTTGAGGATTTAGCTTGTATTTACTTGTCTATTGGGACACTGTTGTGGACTAAATATTTGTATCCCTATGAAATTTTTATATTCAAGCCCTAACCCCCATGTGACTATATTTGTAGAGGAAGCCTCAGATGAGGTGACTAAAACAACAAAAATGTATTCTCACACGATTCTGGAAACTGGAGGTTCAAGACCAAGGTGCTAGCAGGGTTAGTGATTGATAAGGACTCTCCCCCAGGGTTGCAGTTAGCCATCGTCTCCCTTTGTACTCACGTGACCTTTTCTCAGCACATGGATGTGGAGAGAGTGATGGGGTGGGAGGGAGGCAAGACTCTCCAGTGTTTCTTAAGGACACTGATATAGATGTTACACAACGAAGTTCACAAACACTAAGTAAGACATTCAGCAAAATTAGGTTATTTCTGGAGCGCCTGGGTGGCTCAGTCGGTTAAGCATCCAACTTCAGCTCAGGTCATGATCTCATGGTTTGTGGGGTGGAGACCTGTGCTGACAGCTCAGAGCCTGGAGCCTGCTTCAGATTCTGTGTCTCCCTCTCTCTCTGACCCTCCCCTGCTTACACTATCTCTCTCTCTCTTTTTTTAAATTCTTTTTAACATGTATTTATTTTTGAAAGACAGGGAGAGACAGATCACGAGCAGGGGAGGGGCAGAGAGAGACGGACACACAGAATCAGAAGTAGGCTCCAGGCTCTGAGCTGTCAGCACAGAGCCCGACACAGGGCTCGAACCCACGAACTGTGGGATCATGAGCTGAGCCGAAGTCGGATGCTCAACCGACTGAGCCACTCAGGCACCTCCCTCTCTCTCTCAAAAATAAATAAAACATGAAAAAAATTTAAAAAATTATGTTATTTCCATAGTTGTTAGTCAAAAACATCTTATGCAATCATCTACATTTTTTATTGCAATGTGATGACTGACTTGGTTTCTTTTAAAAAATGGAGGAGTTTAATTTCTATTAATGCACAGAATTGACCACCACTCAAAAATTTTTTCCTACAACTATAATAGCTTGACCAAGTGTAATACGCTGAATTCAAATGAAAGTTAGAAAATAAAAGGCAACAAGAACACTGATGACTATGAAAGCAACAGTAACGAGTCTGAAATGATGCTGATTCTCCCTAAGTGGGTAAATATGGGGGTGAGGCAGCAGCCAGATGAGGTAATCAGAGACCCCGGGTTTTAAAGGCACATGAATGGGAGACAGTACCCTGAGTTATCATCTAGCAATGTGTCAGAACTGAAATTCATACACATAATTACAATTATAACTAGCCTTTGGCTATAATGATACCTCTGAACTCCCTGTATGAAGTATAACACTGACACAAACAAAAATAGTACAAACTAATAATGATCACACAAAGAAAATTACAGACCAATATAATTATGAATATGGATGCAAGATTCCCAACAAAATATTAGCTAGGGAATCTACCACCACAGTAGCAAAATAATAGGCTGGGACCATTCGGGATCAATTCCAGGACTTCGAGGTTGGTTCAATGTTTGGAAATCGATCTACGTATGATACTATGACAGTAAGTCCAAGGAAAGATGGCATATGATTATCCAGTAGCTTCATAATAGTGGGGAAGACTGACAAAATGCAACCATCATTTAAGGAAAAACAAAACAAAACAAAACAAAACTCAGGAAATGAGGAATTAAGAGATTTTTTTGGCTTTAGATCTTCCTATAAAATGAGAGGAATGATGGCCATTTCTCAAGGCTTTTGAAAGAGTCAGGAACACACTACCTAAGGTACTGGTTACCTTTCACTTCCTCTGGAGAACTTGTATTTGGAAAGATCTGCTGTATGTATTTTTTAACTTTTTAATTTTGAACTATTTTTTGGCTTATAGAGAAGTTGTAGGAGCCCCTGGGTGGCTCAGTTAATTGAGCATGCAAATCTTGGTTTTGGCTCAGGTCATGATCCCAGGGTCATGGCATCAAGTCCCATGTTGTGTGCTAAGCACAGAGTCTCTTTGAAATTATCTCTCTCTGCCCCTGACACTCTCTCTCTCAAATAAATAAATAAATAAATAATAAAAAATAAAAAAAATATAGTGCAGAGACCTCACATAAACCTTATCCAGATTCCACCAATGTTAATATGTTTCATAATAATATTATAATTACCAACATCCCAAAATATTAATTTTACTAACTGGAGGCTAGTAAATCTTTATCAGTTTTCCATTAATGTAAGATGGGTACTGTTGCTCCCATTTTTTAGAGAATAGACTGAAGCCTATGGTGTAAGGGGCTTGGTCAAGGTCACTGAGCTAGGATATGGCAAGGGTCAGAACTGAACTTTGCTTAGTTTCTAAAAGTTGCCAGTGTTTTCTTCATTGGTCCCTTAAATCTGCTCTTCACTCTGCCTAGAATATTCTCTGTCCTCTTCCATTCCTAGATCCAAATTCTGCTTTCACAGAGAGGTCTAGCCTGAGCACGCTAAGTGATATCCCTTTACTATCTCTTAGATTCCCTCCACTTGTAAAGAAAAACAGTGAAAACACAATCCCTTTACCTACTGTTAATAAGAGATATGCTTTAAATCATAAGGGATCAGAAATTCTGACAGTCAAAATATGGGGAGAAAAACACTGCTAAAAAAGTAGTTGGTTTGCTTTACCAAAATCATAGCAGGCATGAAGGAAAAAATCACTTATTGGGAAACAGGATCATATGGTAAGGAAGATAGAACAACTATAAACTAACATGGCATAATTTGAAGTAAAACTTCAAACTAAGAAAAAAAAAAGGGGGGGGATAAAACCCTTTGGTTCACCTGGGTGGCTCAGGTTAAGCATCCAACTCTTGGTTTCAGCTCAGGTCAAGATCTCATCAGACTCTGCTGTCAGCACAGAGCCAGCTTCAGATCCTGCTCCCCTCTCTTTCTGCCCTTCCACCAACAACAAAAAAAACCCATTTATTTAAAAAAGTCATCCTATAAGTAGCTATACGGGGATTTTCATTAAAACAAAAATTTGAGGACAATGTGAAACATTTTCTGATCAGTTTTCAACTGCTAGAAAACTTCTGATTTGAGAAGGGTGGAGTAGCTTATGTCTGACTCATTTCCTCACCAAGAGCAAACGGAAAACACTGGGGAAATCTACCGTCAATACAGCAAATAAAGATCTGAGACTTGATGGGGGAGAGAGCCATGGACAGGTGAGCTGATGCTCTGTACTCACTTTTGCCCAAGACATATCTGTCACATATGTTCCATATGTGATTCCAAGAATCCCAAGTTGGGGAAAGAACCAAGACTGGGGGAGAGCCACTAGTCCTTGGAGCTGTTTGTTGGGGCAGGAGAGAGAGACCAGATGCAGGAGAGATAAACTGTCTGGTGTAGGTGTGGTGGAGAACTCGTTCTGAAATATAACCAGTTCCCTGAAGAAATCTGTCCAACAGAGCAGGGTGATAAACTGCTGAGCAGAAATTCTCAGTAAAGCAGAGACACGCTGATTAAAGCATGAGAAACCATCAAAAAGGTCTGCTAGTAACTCAGTTTCAAGTCCAAAATAACGTAATACCAGAGGAGTTAAGCATGACATAGGGGGGAAAAAGAAGACAACCAACTTCAAATTTAACTTAACTAACTTCTAATTTTAGATAATCAATCTCATATTATCAATGAGCAGATTAACTCTGGTCAAAGATAATGTCATCAGTTATCAGTTAAGAAAACCGACTTTCTACAGTTATTTTTGTGTTCTGTTTTCATTCAAACTGATCTGCACTCAGTCAAAACTTATTAGGCTCAGCTAGAAACAGATCATATCATCAAAATCAAAAGGGAAAAAATGTATATTAGAAGCACACAGACAATTCATGCAGACATCAGATATAGATTTTAATGATTTATATGTTGAAGAGATTAAAAGATAGACACACATGATAAGATAAATATTATATTACTCTGTGTATATCAAAATGAGAAGCAAGTAGAAGTCAGGGTAGTGACTTCTTACCTGGCAAGAGAAGAACTTTGTAAAAATAGAAAGATGTTTTCTGAGACCACAATCTTATTGTGTTTTCTTTCTTGAGCTGAGTGCTAGCTGCCTAGTAGGTTGTTCTCTTTAAGAAAATTCATACACCATACCCTTATGATTTGGACAATTTTTAAATTTATACTGCAGTAAAACATTTACTGAAATGGAATTAATTAATCAAGAAGATCAACAAAAACTTAAAAATATGCCTGGAAATTAAGACACGCATAGTAAGCATCTGAACACACAAACACTTGTTTCTAAGTACCAAATGATTCTCTCTTCCATGAAATCTTAATGAAATGACACAACATTTGGAACTGAAAAAAAAATCCCACCAAAATTTAGCTGTAGTTGATTGCAGAGGTATTTTCAGGGAATTTTTCAGAAAACTATTTATAGAATAAACTATTAGAAAAAAAATTGCTGAGAATAATGCCTAAATATTTAACATAAGTTTGATAAAATTAAAGGAAATGAGGGGGAAATTTGGTAAAAATAAACTTGAAAAGAAATTATAAAATAAGATACAATAGACGATTTAAAAATGCTGTTTCTTTGGTTCATTGGGGAAAAATAATAAAGCAGAAAATCTTGGACAAGACTTTTAAAGGAGTTATAAGCAGCAAAAGAATGTGAAAGATAACTACAGTTACAGCAGATGTCAGAAAAATGTTAGAATATATTATAAATGTCATTGGCAAACACATTTGGGAAGGGTGATTTCCTAGAAAAACATGCCAAAATATATCAAATACAAGCCAACACTCAAATCAAGTATAAATGACATGGATATTTCTATCATAACAATTCAATTAATGATGAAAATAGAGCCTTCTTAAACAGAGAAAAAGACATAAAGACTCAGACAGAGAAGGGGACCTAGATGGCTTTGCAGGAATAAGTCACCAGAGCCTTTTGAAAATTGCACCAAGGAAAAGAAAAATGAAATTCTACTTTTGTAGCAGGTAAATACAACCCCAATGTCAAAAGAAGAAAAAAAAGGGAAAAAATAAAAATTAATTTTACTGAACTTAGATACAAAATATCTGAAGAAATAATTAGCAATCTAATCCAAGAATTTATAAAAATGATATTCTCATGGTTCATTCTAAGACTATTTCAATACCAGAAAATCTATGATATACTAACAGATCTCTAACATGTACTGAATAAAATGTAATACTTATGA
>CM053566.1:81031111-81103400 GCA_028646485.1 Cryptoprocta ferox | reverse complement strand
ACAAAATATCTGAAGAAATAATTAGCAATCTAATCCAAGAATTTATAAAAATGATATTCTCATGGTTCATTCTAAGACTATTTCAATACCAGAAAATCTATGATATACTAACAGATCTCTAACATGTACTGAATAAAATGTAATACTTATGATAAAAATAAAATCTCTTAGAAAAGCAGAAATTTAAAATGATCACATTACCTTTAAAGCCATATAAAAATGAATGTAACAAAACACTCATAAAATCTATCTGGAAGAAAGTATAAGATATTACTGAAAGATATTAACAAAGACCTAAATAAATTGATAGTTTCACCAATTTTGTGTGAAGACTCACTATCAAATACATTTTTTTCCTTCTTTAGTAATTAATTCACTAAAAAGCCAGTAAATACTCCACTTGACTTTTTTTATAGTAACCGGGCAAGCAGATTATAAAGTGTCTATGAGGGAGCAAGAAGTTAAAAAAAAGTCAAGACTTTTCCACAAAACAAGGTCTATAACATTCCTTCAAATAGACACAGAATCTTATTAGCAAGCTATTTATTCATTAGTGTTCTTATTCAGGCCGATTCCATTTCCATATAGGCCTTGTGTCTGAACTAAAGTCTCCCACAATTGTATGCAACCGGAGGGACCAACACAGTCCATCTGCATTCTAGCCACAAAGGAGACAAGGAAATGGAGAGTTTTATTTGTATTATAATTAGGGAAGATGAAAGTCAGAATATGAGAAACAATCAAACATGGAGAGGGACTTAAACACCTGGATACCCAGAAAAGGAAGATGGTGTCTACTTCCGTGTAATGAAGACGATGCAGGAAGGCTCAAGGAATAAAATGAAAACAATGGAAGAGAACAGTCACAGCTTATAACGGGAAAAACAAAGCTCTTACTCTTTTACAGAAATATCAATGTAGGAAGCAAAATACAAAGTATATAATCCTATCTTCCATTTAGCGGGGGGAAAAGAAAGAAAGAAAGGAAAGGGACTATACACAGAAAAACCAGTCTCAGATTTCAAGATATTTATAGCATATTTGACTAATGAAGAATTCATGCTAGGAATACTTTTTTTAAATAATGTCCACAAATCTACATAAGATATCCTCCAAAAAAAATTTTTTAAAGACTAATATGCAAGCCCAGGAGAGTAAACCTTAATGCCCCTTAGCAATATAGATATGTGTTCTTACTCACTAGTAATCAGGAAAAAGAAATTAAAACAAGATTAGATTTTCCACCCATTTGATTAGCAAATATTTAAAGAGCTGACTATAACTAGGACTGACAAGATGTAAGGAAGTGAAGACATTCAAACTACTGTTGGAACAAGTGATTGCTATAATCACTATAAAGAGTCCTTTGGCTGTATCCAGTAAATCTTGAGGTAAATACACCCTAAGATCCAATTTTCCACAGATTTGTAAAGATCTGTTCATACAAAAATACGTACATGTATACAAAAGTAATTGTTATAACATAGTTTAAAATAACAAAACATTGATAATCAGTAAAATGACCATAGGACATAAAACGAATATCCTTTATATACATGCCATGCAATGTTCTACAAGTGAAATAAATCAACCAAAGCTATAACTGTCAACATGAATAAATATCAAAACCCTAGTGTTGAGCAAAAAAGCTAGTTTCTCAATGATTCAATGACATTTGTAGGAAGTTTTAAGACCTACAAAACAGGATTAGATGGTCATAAATGTATCTATATGTTACAACAGTTTAAAATCACACACAAGAATGAAAAACAATACAGGAGAGTGTGTATTTATACTGATATATTTAAGAGTGGATTGAGATGAAAGAGGGATGGAAAAAGGACTTCAACTGTAACTTTCATGTTTCATTTCTTAAGTTGGATTAAGTTACATTAGTCATAATTACAAGTATTATCCATATATTTGTGCTTTTGAAAAAACATAAATTAAGAAGAATGCCATGAGACTAGGACCACATTCTCATCCTACCTTGCTAATACTGTTGGGAGCCATCCTGAACTCACCGATTGAGTGAAAATTCCTGGTGAGGGTACAGCAAGTTTGCAAGGTCTCTTGCCGCCAGGCAGTGACCAATATCTACCCTCTTGTAACTATCATTTCTACTTGAGCACCAGACCTCAGAGTGCCTTGCCGATTAAAATCAAGAGCAAGCTGTCCTCTCGTTCTGGCCTTGGGGCAGTGATTGCACCTGGTCAGGGACAACCCAGTAATTCAAGAAGACTAGTGTATAAAGTTACTGCTAGGTCTACCCCTACATTCCGTTCTGCCCTGAAAAACCTTATAACTAACTAGTAAACCCAATACCTCCTGGGCTAGGGTAAATGTTGCAAAAGTCAGCCCTGCAACTTATGCAAAGTATACATCATCTGTCCTTATGGCCGTGAGGGTAGACATTGTGTCTCCTGGGGATCCTGTTTTTCTGGGAACTTTCTCTTAGAGCTATAAACAGCCTAATGACCCTTACTCATAAAAAACTAACCTTTACTAAACAATGCTGTTTGCCTCACGGTTAAAGATCGCTTTCTCAGGGCCATACTGGAGGTTTTGTATATCTTGGTCTTATGCATCCTACGGAAAAAATGTATGCTTAAAAAATTCCTGTCCTTCCCATATAATAGCATGAGTGTCTGTAACTAAGTTTTTTATGGCAATAATTACTACTAAGATTAGAATTGTAACTTCTGCAGGATCCATGTTCTGGAAAATTATAAAAATTATCTATGAGAAATCATTTACTAAACACATGCTGCTCTTTCTGCTCCTTGTATCTTTCACTATAAATAAAGCTAGAGAATCAGAGCAGAGATGCCTGCCTGATGATCAGAAAGAAACTTGAGGCTCTCTCATCCCTCTTGCCGACACTGTCCATCCTTCAGGGAACCCTGGACTTGCTGGAGCTGGACTCCAGCATAATACCACATGTCTCATCCATGTATTCTCCTTCAGACTGCCCATCCAACTCGCCCAACGTGGCAGCAGTCCCTCCAAAGTGGCTCCTGACTTAGCTCATTCTGTCACCAGCCAAATCAGCCACTAGTGCCACTCAAAAGTGACTACTGACTTGGAGAAAAAGGAAGATAACCACCCACACCAGATCCATTGCAGCCCTAGGATAGGGGGACAGACATGTGGTCTGACTGCAGACCACACCCATCAGAAAAGGCCTCTCAAGGAACAGTGCAAGGACAGTGCCCTGTAGTTAGGTGAAACCACTCCAGCTAATGGTCTGAGAGAAGGCATATAGTCTGACCCAACTACACGCCCCAAGCAGCCTGAGACTGGCCCCTCTATAGCACAGGGACCAAATTTTGCCCACTACAGGTGAAGTGGGCCACTGCAGCCAACCGAACCAGAGGAAAATGTGTCTCAGCCACAACAGTAGACACATCCAACCCACATAAGAGATATTCCTGAAGCCCATGGTTGTGGGACACAGGGCACATTACACTACAAGGAACTACAGGACATGTGGTTCATAAGGCCACTATTTTAAGAACAGGATACATAATTGAGTTGTCTAATACACAAAACCAGAGAGGTAAACAAAATGAGGAGACAAGGAGTATGTTCCAAATGAAACAACAGGACAAAATCACAGCAAAGGAACTGATACATAGATAATCAATATTCCTGATAGAGAATTCTAAGTAATTATACTAAAGATACTTACAAACTTGAGAAAGAAGTGAGGTATCTCAAAGAGACCCTTAAGAAAGAAACAGAAAATATAAAAAAAGAACTTATCAAAGATGAACTCAATAGCTAAAATTAAAACACACTGAAGGAATCAATAGATTATAAGAAGCAGAAGAAGAGATCAGAGACCTTGAAGACAAAGTTAAACAAAGCAACTAGGCTGAAAAGAAAAGAAGAAAGAAAAAAGAAAAAAAGAAAGCAAGAAAGAAAGAAGAAATAAATAAGAATAGACTGAAGGAACTCAGTGACATCATCAAGTGTGATATAATAGCATTTGCATTATAGGGATCCCAGATGGAGAAAAAGAAAAGGGGGCAGAAAATTTACTTAAAGGAATAATAGCTGTAAACTTCCCTAGGGTGGGAAAAGAAAGAGACATCCAGATCCAAGAGGCACAGGAAATTAACCAAAAAAAAAAAAAAAAAAAAGGCACAGGAGACAAAAATAAGGAGGGGAGATACAGAGTTTATCAGGAAAATAAAAACATAATGAGCTCATGACCACTAAACTAGTCCCACAAAAAAATATTAGAATAAAAAAATATGAAGAGAAAGAAATCTAAATATTATCAATAATCCATGAGAAAGAAAGACAAGATCAGAAAAAAATCTTCAGAAACTACCACAAAATAATAAAATGACAATAGAGACATATCAGTAATTACCTTGAACATAAATAGACTAAACTCTCCAATCAAAAGACATAGGGTAAAAGAATGGATTTAAAAAAAAGAAGACCTATCTATATGCTGCCTACAAGAGAGTCATTTTAGACCTAAAGACACCTGCAGACTGAAAGTGAGGGGAGGGAGAAACATCTGTCATGCAAATGAATGTCAAAGGAAAGCCAGAGTAACAATTATTATATCAGAAAACAAAAATACTTTAAAACAAATACTGTAACAAGAGATAAAAAAGGACACTATAAAAAAAAACGGGAAAATCCACCAGGACGACATACTACTTGTCAGTATTTATGCACCCAACATGAGTTGCCCAAATACATAAAACAGTTAATGTAGAAGAACTAATAGGTAATACAATAATAGTAGGGGACTTTAACACCTGACTTACATCAATAGATCATATAAACAGAAAATCAATAAGGACGCAATGACTTTGAGTGACACACTAGAACAGATGGATTTAATGGATATATTCATAATGGTCCATTCTAAAATAGGCGAATACACATTCCATTCAAGGACACATCGAACATTCTCTAGAATAGATTGCATATTAGCCCACAAAACAAACGTCAACAAATTCAGAAAGATTGAAATCATATCATGCATCTTTTCGGACCGTAACACTATTAAACTAGAAGTCAACCACAAGAAAAAATCAAGGAAAGACGACAATACATGGAGGGCCAACAACAGACTACTAAGCAATGAATAAGTCAACTTGGAAATAAAAGAAGAAATTAATTTATTAAATTAATTAATTAAATTCCATGGAATGGAAACAAATGAAAATGAAAATGAAAACACAATGATCTAAAACCTTTGGGATGTGGCAAAAGTGGTCTAAGAGGGAAGTTGAAAGCAATATAGGCGTAACTCAAGAAGCAAGAAAAATCTCAAACGACTTAACCTTATACCTAATGGAACTGTAAAAATTAACAACAAAACCTAAAAGCAGCACAAGGAAGGGAATAATAAAGACCAGAGCAGAAATACGTGATGGAGAAACTAAAACAACAACAACAACAACAACAACAAAACAGAACAGATTAATGAAACCAGGAGCTGGTTCTTTGAAAAAAAAAAATTGATAAGCCTCTGGCCAGATGATTAAGAAAAAATGAGAAAGAACCCCCCCCCAAAATGATAGAGGAAAAATAACAACCAACACTACAGAAATACAATTATAAGAGAATACTATGAAAAATTATATTTCAACAAATTGGAAACCTAGAAGAAATGGTTTCATTTCTTTGAATTACAGAAATTCAAAGAAACATATAAACTATCAAAACTGATGCAGGAAAAAAATAGAAAAATTGAACAGACCTATAGCCAGCAAAGACATTGAATCAGTAATCAAAAAATCCTGACAAACCAAAGTCCAGGACCAAAAGACTTCACAGGTGAATTGTACCAAATATTTAAAGAAGAGTTGAGGTGCCTGAGACTCAGCCAGTTGAACGTCTGACATATAATCTCAGGTCAGGTCATGATCTCACAGATCATGGGTTTGATCCTCACGTCAGGCTCTGTGGTGACAGTCCAGAGCCTACTTGGGATTCTGTCTCCCCCTCTCTCTCAAAAATAAACATTTTTAAAAAATCTTTAAAAAATAAAAATAAATAAAGAAGAGTCAATACCTATTCTTCTCAAACTATTCCAAAAAACAGAAAACTTCCAATTCATTCTATGAGGCCATCATTAATCTGACACCAAAACCAGATAGAATCACTATGAAAAAAGAGAGCTATAGGCCAATATCCTTGATACACATAGATGCAAACATCCTCAACAAAATGCTAGCAAATGAAATCCAATGGTACATTAAAAACTAATTTTCACCATGATCAAGTGGGATTTATTTCCAAGATGCAAAAGTGGTTAATATTCCCCAAATAATCAACACAATATGTAACATTAATAAGAGAAATGATAAAAACCATATGATCATTTCAATAGATGCAGAAAACACCTAACAAACCACAACCATCCATGCTAAGTAGGTCTAGAGTGAACATATCTCAACATAATAAAGTCCTTATTAAAAACACACAGCCAACATCATCCTCAATGGGGAAAAACTGAGATGGTTTCCCCAAAGGTCAGCAAAAGACAAGGATGTCCACTCTCATCACTTTTATTCAACATAGTACCAGAAGCTCTAGCCACAGCCATTTGAAAACATAATAAATAAATAAATAATAAATAAATAAAATGTAAATTAAATAAATAAATAAAAGGCATCTAAATTGTAAGGAAGAAGTAAAACTCTATTTGCAGATGACATGATACTATATATAGAAAACCTGGAAGACTCCACCAAAACCCTGCTAGGACTGATATATGAATTCAGTAAAGCAGCAGGATGCAAACTCAAAGTACAGCAATCTGTTACATTTTTATACACCAGTAGGCAGCAGAAACAGAAATTAAGAATACCATCCCATTTACAATAACACCAAAAATAAGAAGATAGCTAGGAATAAATGTAACCAAAGAGGTGAAAGACCTGTACTGTGAAAACTATAAAACAGTGATGAAAGAAGCTGAAGACAATAGAAAGACATTCCATGCTCATGAATGGGAGAAAAAAATACTCTTAAATGTCTATACTACCCAAAACAATCTACACATTTAATGTGATCCCTACCAAAATATCAATATTATTTTTCATGCAGCTAGAACAAACAATCCCAAAAGTTGTAAAGATCCACAAAAACCCTGAATAACCAAAGCAATTGTGGGGGGAGGGAGGCAAAGCAAAGCTGGAGGCATTACAATTCTGAACTTTAAGTTATATTACAAAGCTGTGGTAATCAAAACAGTATGGTACTGGCACTTAAACACATAGAGCAATGGAACAGAAAACCCAGAAATAAACCCACAACTATATGGCCAGCCAATTTATCTTTGACAAAGCAGATAAGAATATCAAATGGGAAAAAGCCTCTTTGACAAATGGTGTTGGGAAATTTAGACAGCAGCATGTAAAAGAAAGAAAGCTGGGCCACTTTCTTATGCCATATGTAAAAATAAATTGAAATGCATTAAAGACTTAAATGTGAGACCTAAAACCATAAAAATTCTGAAAGAAAACACATGCAGTAACTTGTTTAAGTTTGGCCACAGCAACTTTATTTCTAGATGGGTCCCTGAGGCAAGGGAACAAAAGCATAACTAAACTATTGGGACAACATCAAAATAAAAAGCTTCTGCACAGCAAAGGGAAACAATCAACAAAACTAAAAGGCAACCTATGGAAATAAGTGAAGATATTTGTCAATGACATATCCGATTAAGGGATAGTATCCAAAATGTATAAAGAACTTATAAACTCAACACCCGGAAAATAAATAACCCAACTAAAAGTGGGCATAGAAACTGAATAGTTGTCCAAAGAAGATGCAGAGATGGCTAACAGACACATGAAAAGATGCTCACTATCAGTCACCATCAGGAAAATGCAAATCAAAATCACAATGGGATGATCACCCCACACCTGTCAGAAAGGCTAAAATCAACAACACAAGAAATAACAATTGTTGGTGAGAATGTGGAGAAAAAGGAACCCTCCTGCACTGTTGGTGGGAATGCAAGCTGGTGTAGCCACTGTGGAAAATAGTACGGAGGTTCCTCAGAAAGTTTAAATAGAACTACCCTGCAGTCCAGCCATCACACTACAATGTATTTACCCAAAAAATAGAAAAACACCAATTCAAAGAGAAAATGCACTCCTGTGTTTATAGCAGCATTATTTACAATAACCAAATTATGGAAGCAACCCGTGTCTATCAATAGATGAATGGATAAAGAAGTGGTAGTACATATACCATGGGATGTTAACTCTGCCTTAAACAATTGAAATCTTGCCATTTGCGACAACACGGATGGATCTAGAGAGTATAATGCTAAGTGAAATGTCAGTATTAGGAAGAAGAATACCATATGATTTCACTCATATGTGGAATTTAAGAAACAAAACAAATGAAAAAAAAAGAAAAAGAAACAAACAAAACCAGTCTCTTTAAATACAGAGAAGACATTGGTGGTTGTCCTAGGAGAGTTGGGTTGGAATATGGGTTAAGTAGGTGAAGGGGGTTAAGAGTACACTTATCATAAAGAGCACTAATATATAGAATTGTTAAATCACTATATTGTACACCTAAAACTAATAAAACACTAATCATATTGGAATTTAAAAATAAATAAAATTTAAAAAGAGATAACATATACCACACCCTGGAGGACATAAAAGATGATGCTCACCATCGAAAGCTCAGGCTGCCCCAGGTGCTTTTATGTGCTAAGGGATCAAGACCTCAGCACAGCTTGCAACCCCGCACACCCCCACCCTTTGGAAAGCTTTGATCTAGGAAACTGGCCACCCTAGCAATTCCTACAATAGTTGGATTGTACACTATTATGTATCATACTTGTATAGAACAATACATGCACACACTGGATGATTGTTTTATAATGATCCAAGATTCAGGTCCCTCTTGTAGACACAGATACAGTGACCACACTCACAGACTACTAGGGGAAAAAAAATCAGCATACCAATCAGCTTATTAACTTATAGATACAGAACTACTAAATGAATTATGCAAGCATGCCCTCTGGTCTTTGGAGCCTTTGTCTTAGGAGAATTTAGAATGGAAACAAATTATAATCAATAAATAACGACATCAGGACAGGCTAAATTATCTGAAAAATGCAATGGTTAAAAACATTTACTTTGATAGCGTGACAGTCACAGAACAGGATTAGTTTGTGCCTGTTAGAAACCATTTTCTTTGCTGCTGGTGCTAAGATTCTTTCAGATTGAATTAACCTACCCAAGAGTGAGAACCTGTACTCTGACAATTCTTGTATCTCCAAATACTTGAGGGCATATTATTATGTTTTTAAACAAGGAAGAGACTTCAGGAACTTCAAAGTTATCATTTCTCCTCACAAAACATGACAACAAAACTTGCTTCAATTTTAACCTAAAAAGGCCCTTGTTTTGTTGATCATTTCAGGATATCAACCCCTCTAACTCTACATCCTTAAAATACCAGGTTTAACATAACATTAATTGGATTGAGACAAAGAATAGATAGATAACGACTTGAGGTTTCCGTAATCTATGGCAACAATTGCATATTTTTCCACTCCATTTAAACAGCAAGAGTTTTTTTCTTTATTCAACATTTCTTTCCTAGATATGAATTGTAGAACAAATACTGTAATTAAATTATATGTTATACATTTTATTCTTTAAAGGAGAACCATTTCTCAAGAATTATATTAGATTTTATTCCTTAAATCATTAAGAAATTTAAATGAGACATATACCCTCATCAAAAGACATTATACTTACAGATCCACAATTATGTTTCATACAGTATTCAGCAATTTCTTATAAAGGGCAATTACAACAATTATTATTCAGACACTTGTTATTTCTACCTACTACTAAAGGAATTCGTGCAGTAGTATTATGCATTCCATAAACTCTATGTTAAAACAATTAACTTCTGGTAGCTGAAAGTGAACTGCAAAATAAATACTTTGCAAGACTCAGGTATCCTAACAATGTGCGATGCTATTTATTTGGCACTCATTCAATTTCACTGTGTAAATGACATTTCCTTCCCAACATCGTTTAGTGAATAGATGTATAGCTACTGTGGCATTTGACATTCGACCAACACTGCATATTAAGAGCTTTTTCTCAAGTGCAAGTACTTCAACATAAATAAATTATCTCAAGGACTGAGAGCACCACAGAACTCCAGGTTGGGATATTAGGCATTAGTAATGGTGACCATTTTTAGCAGTAACTCATCTCCCTGTGGGACGACACCATCCTAGACATTCACTAGCTTCAAAAAAAAGCCTTCTGTTCAATACCCCTTTCTCAATATTTCCATCGCCAGAACTGGAAGTTGAGTATTAATAAAAACAACCTAAGTGCAAAGGTTAACAGAACTATCATAGTCCGTATATGGCCAGGTGTGCCTTGTGGCTCTCATCCTGGAAGCTAAGGGTTTGGCCTGACCGTTGCTTTAGGGTCAAGAGAGACTGCAATGGGGGCGATCTGGAGATCGTAAATGAACAAGTTACAGCATCAAACTCAGGAGCCAGATATAGATTTTAGAGAAGATATCCTAGTCAAGATTAAGGAAGGTACTTTCAACTGGCATACACCCTCATCTAGTGACACACAGAAATCAAAACTGATGTCTAATCAGAGTGGCAGAGCTCAACATGAAGAAGGAAACTTAACATCTGAAAGACACTCAACAGTTTTTTTTTTTGTTTTTTTTTTTTACTAGAGGGGCATCAAGAAAAGATAATTTTAGGGGCACCTGGGTAACTCAGTTAATTAAGCATCCAATTTATAATATCGGCTCTGGGCATGATCTTGAGATCATGAGATTGTGCCTCACATCAGCATGGAGACTGCTTGGGAATATTTCTCCCTCTCTCTCTGTCCCTCCCCTTCTCATGCACGGATGCTCTCTCTCACTCTCAAAATAAACATAAAAAAAGAAAATATAACTTTATATACTCATTTTGTTATCATTGTACTATTGAGATTAGATATTAAATTAAGGCAAATTATCCTCACTTTGTAAAGCATTGGAAGCTAAGAGAATGCACTGTATCTTATGATGGTATAAACAGCAACATATCATAATAGACTGAGCAGACTGTACAAATCCAAAAAAAAATCAGCATTTTGCCTTTATTTGCCCTTTAAATAAGTGACACTTGATCATATACTTGATCATTGTGGAAATAACCATTATTTTGCACAGACCCCAAAATAAAAATTAATATTAGAGATTAATATATATTTACATAACACCTTATTTTCCAAGAAACTGGATTACACTAAAAGCTTATATGACTTTCAAAAAGATACATAAAAACTGTTAAGTAATTCCATGTATTTTTATATACATTTTTTTCTTAGTAGTTTTTTAGTGCTCCACTATAGGACACCAATCAATTTATTCAATATTCTATCTTTAAGTTTAGATTACTTTCCATTTAAACTATTAAATGTATATTATTATTGAATGACATATGGATTGAGAAAATAATTACCAAAGAATGCTAAATCATCATGTGACATACTGTTGAGGAGCTGAAGGCTAATGCTACCTTGTGATATTAATTGACATTAGCATCATTAAAAGTGATAAATGCAGACATTCTGCACTTTGTGCAATAGAAAAGCAATAGAAATTCCACAGTACCACCTACAAAGTATTCTAAAAGTTGAGCAACAAATAGAATCAAGCCTCTAGATCTTTCAGAATCTATAGGAAATACCCAGGATAAAGGAATAATTTAAGTGATATCACACTGAATCTACTGGCCAAATCTAGGATGAGGGACTTTCTACGGTATAAAAAACAAAAAACAAGCAAACAAACAAACAAAAAAAAAAAAACAACCAGATTTCTCCAAGAAATCATTGGCATGAGCAAAAACGGTAATGCTCTAAGATGAAGACTTCACTTGGATTCTGATAAGAGGGAGCACTTGGAAATAGGATAAATTTGAGTATGGACTGGTTATTAAGCCATTAAAGACATTATGAGTAATTTTAGAATTCTGGGGTGTGATAGTGAGATGGTGTTTACTTTTTAAAGACCTTACAAGTTAGAGATGTACATTGTACATTGAATTGTTGATTCAATCATGTGTTTTCTGGGATTTGTTTCAAAATACTACAGAATAACAAAGACAGATACACATAGATAAAACTTAGCAAAATTGGTATTTGATGCAGCTGTGTGAGGGGTACATGAGGGGTTCATTATAGAATTCTAATTTTGTGCATGTTTGAGAAGTTTCATAATGAGAGGTCAAAAATGATGTGATGTCTATTTTGTGCTCATGGTTTTGTGCTCAAAACCACATTTGTGAGTTATTTATTTTGAATAAATTCCTAGAAATCAGATTGCTGGATCAAAAGAAAAGTACTGAAGGTGATTATGCTTTATATCACAATTACATGTAGAAATGCCTTTAACCCTTGTTAAAGAATTATTACCAGTCTTCAGTGAACTTACAAAGTCCATCACTATGTTAACTTTTATTTCTTTACTTACTACTGGGATTTTCTTGTCAAAAATACATGCTTATTAGCTTTTTGAATCTCAATCGATGGCCTCTTAAATTCTTTTTTTAATTCCTAAAGAATTTATTTACCATTTTGATTTGTAAAGGAACTTTATTAAAAATATTAACCTGCCTGCCTTATACATTATAAAAATGATCTTACTTTACAATGAGCATTTAAATTTTGTCTATACAGGGGCACCTGGGTGGCTCAGTCGGGTGAGCATGCGACTTTGGCTTAGGTCATGATCTCACAGTTCGTGGGTTTGGGCCCCACATCAGGCTCTGTGCTAACAGCTCAGAGCTTGGAGCCTGCTTTGGATTCTGTATCTCCCTCTCCCTCTGCCCCTCCCCAACTCACCCTCTCTCTCTCTCTCTCTCTCTCTCTCTCTCTCTCTCTCTCTCTCACACACACATACACAAATATAAATAAATGTTAATTTTTTAAATTGTCTATACATTCTTCTGTACAGAGATTGGAATTGCTTATAATAACATTTATCCATCTTCTCCATTTCAGTACCTGCCATTAGATCCACAAGGCCTCAGTATTCTGTGTTGAAGATAGTAATTTCATAGAACTTCAGTATCAGACTGCCGCTCCAAATAAACACAAGATGATGCCACAACAATATTTGATCACAGAATAAACTATGTCCATGTCACAAAAATGATCAAAAGTCTCCTAATCTGGTTAATGTACATGATGGGTGCTCCTTTGACAATTACAGCTTTGATGATGCTTCAGTTTCTCACCTTGTGGGTAAAGTTTAGTAAGATACACAATCATACCCGCTTCCCGACAGCATCCAATCTAGAGCAAAGCCCCACTTCCTCACCTGTCCCCTATATCAGTTAATAAACCTGAGTCTCCTAAGTTCTTTCCAACATTCTCCATACTAAGAGAGACCATGGACTCCAACATAGGTGTGCTCCCATGTTGCAAAACATCAAAAACATGAAAACATGAAAAACATGAAAAATGTAACCTCCCATTGTTATAAAACATTGTTCAACTATAGATGTGTTCCTAGAGGCCTGCAACTGTAGTAAATTAACAAAAGTCATAAGCTTCTCTAATGTTATACAGTTTCTTCATCATATTTTCTCTTAATATGAACTTCCTTTATGTAATTAAAAAAAAATGATTTCAGAGGGAGAGAGAGAGAAAACATGAGCAGGGGAGGGGCAGAGAGGAAGGGAGAATGAGAATCCCAAGCAGGCTCCATGTTGTCGGTGCAGAGCCTGATGTGGGGCTTAATCCCATGGACCGTGAGATCATGACCTAAGTCCAAACTGAGAGTTGGACCCTTAACTAAGCCACCCAGGAGCCCCCCCTTCTTGTAATTTTTAATAATTAAAATATTAATATGTATGAAATTAATTTTATTTTGAACTTGCAAATAATTATTTTTTCAAAATGATTACCTTATTTTAGTGTATTGAATGATATATTTGTTCCCTTTTTTCCATTTTTATCAAACACCATATTTTAAGTGTATTCTTCCCACTAAAGCATCGGAATAACAATGTACATATACTTTCGTGTGTAAAACTCAAACTTTGAAATTTAGTTTAGTTTAACATTAAAGTATAAATAAAGAAGATATTCTGAAGGATTTTTTAATTCAAAAATGCATCCCCTTAGATACTGAGGTTCACTGATGCTTACAATTTTAAGAAGTCATATTCTAATTTCCTTTCAGTTACCAGTTTCACGTTCTCTCAGGTCTCAATGGCTTCCCCCTCTTTTCCATCCTTCTCCCCAGAATGTGCTTCCTCCTCTGCCCATCAAGTCAACTCTCATCATTCTACCCTCACCATTAACAACACCATTACCCGAATGCTGGTGGGTATGGCCATTCCCTCTCCAAACTCAGTCTCAGTCACACCATCAAGAACCTGATGCATCTGTCTCCAACTTCCTTTTCTCTTTTAACCATCTGTGTCCAACCAGTCAATAAGCTAACCAGAATGCCTCACGCATGGTGGTTCACCCAATGCCAGCCAAGAACAAGGGATGCAGTGAATGGTTACTCAAATGATCAGTGTATCTGCTGCAACTATAGGGAACCCATTTAAGAGCCCCCAGGGGTGCTACAAGGAAGACACTCACTAGTCCTCGCTGGACTCCCTTCATTGCTGTTACTTTGCCAGCTTATCACTTTACACTGTAGAAGAGCCACTCCCTTTTTAAAGTTTAAATAAGATGTTATAGAACTTAAAGGGATCCTGTAAATTGATGATAAGGCTTTATCGTCATCAAATCTCAGGTAAAGGAGAAATGATTTAGGATTCTGTAACAGCGAACCAAAGATGCCTTTCTCAACATGGGCATCCAGCCTTTTTATATGGTATATAACAACAGGCTTCTGGCTGCAGGCATCTTCTAGAAAGGGAAAGAGAGCTCAACAGCTAAGGAGATGTGCAGGGGGCCAGCTGCTAAGTCTGAAGGTGCAGGACCTGCCTTTCTACTCTCAGGTGTGAAATCAGCAAGTCTTTTTCGGGGGGCTAGAGCCTAAGGGATCTCTGCTTGTGTCTCACCAACCTCTAGAACCATCTGCTAATTTGTCAAGTAAATGACCTTTAAGCTCTGACCAGGGTGTCTGGCCTATAACCCTCCTCTTACAAAGATTTTTCTCAGTGAAGAATTTTTGTTTCATCTTCTGAATTGCCTCAGGGCACCTGCCAGCAGCTTTTAGTCTGCTAGTTTAGCCAAGAACACTTATTTGGCCTTTATGAGACATTTTTTTCCCTGGTGTTACTACTTTATAGCTTTCTTCTATTGCATTCATATCATCTCTTTTTAATTATATTTAATATACACAGAGGTGTATTTCACTAGTGGTCCATAATACAAGGAAGCATCAATAATTTTGTTTTGGTGTGGTATGCTCTGAAAATACCAAGCTATCTTTCCCAACTTGATTTCACATTTTATCTCAGAGGCTTTTGGCGGGGGGGGAGGGGGGGGCATAAACATCTATAGGGAAGGCATATAAACACTCGCCTTTTAAAGTTGCAGTTTCTAGAAATACTTCTACATATTGGTAAATGGCGGTATTGGAAAAGGACATCGTGTTGCTTAAATTAAAAGAATCTGGCAGCTTTCCCATTTGGTAGTTCCCTAAAGCATCCGTCCCAATCCAATTCTACTATCAAAACCTAACGTTGCAACCTCGAAATAAAAAATAAAAAATCCCAGAAATCTTCCAACCTTTGCATCCACAAAAGCATCTTATTCCAAGCCATATGGACAAGAGATACAACCTAATTCGAATGCCGATAGCTATCCATACACATATATCATGCCTATACCAGACAACTTTGAGTGAGTGAGCTTTCAAAAATGTGAGTCAGGTCAAACCTCACACTGTCCCTTAAAACCTCTCAGTGCCAGGAAATTTTAATAAAGTCTAACTTGTCACATGGGCTATATAATGCCCTCCATGATTTGTCCCAACTCCACCCCTCCACTTCCTTACGGGCAGTGCCTACCATAGTCAAGGTGCACTGGATTTCCTTTCCTTATTACCTTGTAAAGCTGGCCCTGCCTTAGAATTTTAAGATTCCTCATTTGTTCAGATTGAACAAGCTCTTGCCTTGTTAACATCTTAACTCCAGGGTCAGCTGTTCACAAGAACTTCCCTGGACACCCATCTTGGCCTCCCATTCTTGCTGGAAGGCACTTGCTGTCATCTGCATTTTTCTTCTTTCCTGGTCCACTGTCCATGTCTCCCTATTAGAACTGAAGCTGATCTCACTTTGGACTTGATGTATTTTGAATACCCATCTCTTCATCTAGAAAAAAAGCTTGTTATTAAATGTTGTACTCAGTTACAAATAAGCCAACTTTCACATGAAAGAATTTCTAGACAGATGTAGTTTTATCAAAATGTCTCTTTAAAAATTTCTCTTACAAAGCCTAGGATTAGAATTAATAGATTTACTTACTGCTTTAGAAAAGCAATGCCAGGGGCGCCTGGGTGGCTCAGCTGCTTAAGCGTCTGACTTTGGCTCAGGTCATGATCTCACGGTTCGTGAGTCTGAGCCCCGCATGATGCTCTGTGCTGACAGCTCAAACCCTGAAGCCTATTTTAGATTCTGTGTCCCCCTTTCTCTCTCTCTCTGCCCCTACCCCTCTCAAAAATAAATATTAAAAAATAATTTAGATGAGCAACACCAGAACTACATTGGACTTCAGACTTTGTCATGAAAGACAAGGGGAGCATATTAGTTTCCTAGGGTTGCTGAAACAGATTACTACAAGCTGGGTGGTTTAAACCGATAGAAATGTGCTCTGTCATGGTTCTGGAGAATAGAAATCTAAAGTTAAGGTGTGAGAAGGGCCACCTCCCTCCAGGGACTCTGAAGGAGACTCTTCCATCTTCTGGTGGTTGCTGGCATCATTCCAGCCTCCACTGTCATGACCCCCTTCCTGTTTGCATCCCTGGGTCTTCAGGTCTTCTTATAAGGATGCCAGTCATTGGATTAAAACACGCCCTAATGCAGTAGCACCTCATTTTCACTCAGTGACATCTCCAAAAGCTCTATTTCCACATAAGGTCACACTCATAGATAACAGGGTTGGAACTCCATCATATATTTCTGAGACACAGTTCAGCTGGGAGCTCGGATTCTCATATCCCCAGGTACCAAGGAGAAGGCAACAAGAGCTCTTCAGTCACGGAATGCTAAACCAAACACACAACTAATTTTTCAAAAAAAATATTACAAATCTGTCAAGAAATCATTCTCATTCTATATTTTTACTTCTGCTGCAGAATTATTATTTGAAAATATATCTGTATGTAAAGAGTTAGTCATATGAACTTTAAGTGCTATAGTCCTGTAATTGTTTTCATGGCTTATTTTAACTTCCTCTGTATGTATAGACATAGAAAAGATTTTGCATAAGCATAAAAGAGTTTATTTTTTCTTCTAAATAAACACACTGATATATTGGCTTTAGATATGCGTGTGATTGGCATGACTAATGAGATCAGGATCCTGGAATAAAATCTGCTCTAGATGAGCTAGACTCTTTAATGTGGTAAGTTTATGGGGAGGTGAGTTTACTATGGGTAAATTTACCAAAATTCTATCCCAGCATCAGTTGAGAAACCACCCGTAAAGTTGTCTGTAGAAGAGACTGGACACCCACACGTCAATGATAGCTCAGATTTAAAGTGTGATACTGTGATTGGTCTAGTTACCCAGATGGAAAAACTGAGGTTCAAAGATTCATATACATATTTATATTCTTGGGAAAATCCCACCTGTTTTTGGAATAAAGCGAAATTGTCTTGTAAAGGACCTAGGCTATCAGTATTTCTTCCATAAAAGGTGTAAAGAGGCCTCTTTGTTAAAACAATGAGATTTATAAAAACACTTTTGTGTTAGAAATTGAAGATAACAAAATGCCTATTAAAAAGAAGAAGCAACTTGTATAGGAGACATTTGAAGTCTGCTTCATTGCATAATCTTACTTTCTTAACACTATTTAAAAGCCTCGCCACTAAAAAACAAAGACCAGGAATGATATTTCCTGCACTGTGGACACAAGGACGGAACCGCCGTGGGAGAGAGAAATGTATTTATGCTAAGGGCACAGATGCAGATCTGCAAATGCATTTTATAAAAATGGGCCACCATGAATGGAAAATATATTTTATTTTTTTATGCTTTACATTCTCAAGGAAGTATGTCTGCTTGAGGAGGCTAGGGATAGAAATCCAGAATGTAGCAGGAAAGAGAAGCAGGGACAGTCTCCATCTCATGAAAGGACAGCACAGAAAGCAGGGTTATACGTACAAGCAAAGCTGAACAAATGCCCTTTAACACAGAATATTATTGATCTGGGATAATTATGTATGTGCATTTTTTTTTGTAATTGCAAATGCACAAATTGTCTTTAACTCATTTTCTACCTTACTTTTCCCTCCGCTGCACCAGTATCACTCCTGCAGGTAAGCAACATCGATAGCCAGCTATACATCTCCCACAACTTTTTCCACCTTATGTGATTTGTGTTCATTCACAAATACACACACTTGTCATGTTTTATAAAAATAGAATTATATGATGTTCGTAATTGTGAATCTTGCTTTTTGCAATCAACAGCACATGAGAGAAATCCTCTAAAGCAACAAGATTGTAGTTCTAGTTCATTCGTTTTCTTGGTAATATCCCATTGAATATATACTCCACAATTTAAGTACCCATTCACTGTTAGCGTTCCCCTACTTTTGTTTTCACTTTTCCATTGGGTTATAATAAAATACTGGTATTTCATTCTTTATATGATGGTGTTCCAGTCTATATGGGACAGATCTGCAGAAGTGGAATAGCTGGTTAAGATTTTAGTATTTAAATAGGGGCACCTGGGTGTCTTAGTTGGTTAAATGTCTGACTCTTGATTTCTGGTGGACATGATCTCATGGTTTGTGGGATCGAGCCCCAGGTCAGGCTCTGCGCTGTAGTGCAGAGCCTGCTTGGGATATTCTCATTCTCTCTCTCTCTCTCTCAAAAATAAACTTTAAAAAAAGATTATTTAAATAGATACCCCCTGTTGCATTTAAATAAATCTATAATAATTATTTTTATAAGGGTTTAGTTTTTTTTGAGGAGGGGGGCATGTAAATGGGTGGGGAGAGAGAGAAAATCCCAAGCAGGATCCTGACGCGGGGCTTTATCCCACAAGCCTGGGTTCATGACCTGAGCCGAAATCAAAAGTCGGACGTTCAACCGACTGGGTCACTCAGGCGCCCCAAAATCATTCATCTTTAACCTACTAATGTAGAAAGAAATAGCTTTGTAAATATTACAATTAATCAATCTTGCCTCTCATTTTTAATATCTAATTTTATATAAATGTATAATTGTATCTTTCATTTTTATAGTTGGATTTAAACTTTAGTGAACTTATTCTTGTAATTTATGCAATTTCTAACTGATTCACTTATGTTTTTCTCAATAATTTGTGAGAGTACCTTGCAGGTTAGTATTAGTATGATTATTTAAGCTCTGCCATAAATATTACCAATATATTTTACAATTTTCGTTTTAGTTGATGATTTTGCTTGTTATGTTTTTTTCAGTTTTTATTTAGATTGTATTACTGAGTCTCATATATATTGAGTTATATCGGATTGACAGGATATATATTCTGAGGTAACTCCCTTTGGGCATCACAGGCATGTAGGCAGAATGGAGGTTCCCTTGTGGAGTGTGGACTTCACACAGCCTGTCATTCTACAGAGAGTAAGGCATGAAGGAAAACACAAATGTGACCAGGATAAAAGAAAGGAGCAAATCCTTCCCTGCTTCACCCTAGCATTCCATGATTTCATAAAGAGTTGATAAGTAGTTTAAATTTTTTAATAACCCTGTATTATAAGTAGGTCTCCTCACTGAGGACTAGATACATATTTTTTAGTCCTATAAATCAGGACAACAATACATCTCTAACACAAAACCAGTTCTTGTCAAGAAGAAGAGTTCAGTTCCATTTATGCTCAAGATCACCATGGGTACCACAAAATCCAAGAGTCTCCATTTCAAAGATTCTGCCCTGTTGTTATTGAAAGCACATTTGGACTCATCATAAAATGAGCTCTGATATTTAGTTCAGAAAGTATGTGCCATGATTCTGTCATCACTTTACAAATTTTCTCTAATGTTGGTTTTACGATAATGAAGAAAATATCCACCTCCTCAATTTATCACTTGGAAATCTACTCATTATGAATCAGACCCAACCTGAAGAGCTTACAAGCCATACTAAGGTTCTCTCTTATAATGAAGACTTACACTGGGCTAGATCAAACCTCAATATCCGTTCAGGCCAAACGAATGTTGTCCATGTTATTTGTTGCAGTGTTCTGACTCATCACATAAGTGCTTGCTTGCTTATTTATTTATTTATTTATTTATTTATTGAGAGAGAGAGAGAGAGAGAGAGAAGTGCACATTCACACATAAGCAGGGGAGGAAGAGAGAGAGAGGGAGAGAGAGAGAATCCAAGCAGGCTCTGCACTGTCAGTGTGGATCCCAATGTGGGGCTTGAACTCATGAACCTGAAGATCATGACCTGAGCCAAAACCAAGAGTTGGCCACTCACCTAACTGACTGAATCACCCAGGCACCCCCATAAGTGCTCCTTTAAAGCTGACATTCAAAGCTGATTTCTAATTCACCCACCAAAGACACTACAATTCTTTCCTCTGCCCCACTAAGATGCCCACAATCTCAATGACAATACAATTTAGCCTCCCCAAAAACAATGATAGACTTTGGTCTTGGTTTCTAAATAGGTATATATGACCTTCCTTAAATTCATATTTTGATATTTTTCCCTTTGTAAAAATGCTTAAAATAGGGGTGCCCCAGGTGGCTCAGTTGGTTAAGCATCTGACTTCAGCTTAGGTCAAGATCTCAAGGTTTGTGGGTTCGCCCCGCGTCAGGCTCTGTGCTGACAGATCAGAATCTGGAGCCTGCTTCCGATTCTGTGTCTCCTTCTCCCCCTGCCCCTCCCCCACTTGTACTCCGTCTGTTTTTCAAAAATAAACATTTTTTAATGCTTAAAATATATGCTAGCTCTACTTAGGAAACTTAAATGTAAAATATACTGAATATCACATTCTGTCAGTAGAGTTTTGATTTCTTAAAATTATCTACATCACTAGAATAAATTAAGCCACTAATAATTATTGGGAGGCCAGTCAAGAGTTCCGAGTATTTTAATTATGTGTTGTTACTGAAGGAGAGAATAGGCAAACTGGAGCAGGCCGATAATTTCTTTCTACCAAGATGGTGTCTACACTACTGACCAGGAGAACAGGCCCCTCCCCCCTCCCCGGAGCCTGAGGAGGCCTGGCGTGCCCACCAAAGCATCCCCGTCCAAAGTGTTAAGAAAGCAGATGTTAGGGTGGAGAGTTTGAGATTCTGCCATAGTTTTTATTCCCAGATAAATTATCACTATGTATTTCCTTGTAACCTATTGGTCAATAAAGATTCCCCTTCCCCCCACAAAACTCAATTGCAACAGTGAACCAGTTCAAAGGTCTGGCCCTACCCTTAAAACCAGGATTCTGAATACTGCTTAAAAAAAAAAAAAACATACAACCTCACCTAACAGAGACAAGAAGTAACGCTAGTTTCAGTTGTGTCTTCAAGCATGTCCCTGTACATTCTTCTGTTTCCCTAATCTCAGTCATTTCTTCCATTAGGGAGGATCTCATTTTAGTGGTTAAAAACACAGACTCTGGAATGTGACTACCTGGGCATAAATGCTAGTAAAACTGCTTATTAACATCGGATAAATCACTTACCTTAAATTTCATAAAGAAATGGAATGATAATATCTGTTCATCAATTTGGCGCAGAAGCTATTTGTATTATGTTAGATCAAGGTCAACACAGTATATATTGCATACATTGCAAATACACTTTTTCCTCATTGTCTATTTAAACTCTTCCAGTTCTGAAATATCTAATCCCATTCATACTGAAAACATTACCCTTCTTTATACTATAAAGAAAATAATAATAATCTCTCCAATCTCCACATAGCTTTCTAGCACTTGCATCTATGTGATCCCCTCTCCTTGTTATAATGAAAGAAGTGGTCATCAATTTGTCTTCCACATTTGCTCCTGATCTCATTTGCCAGGATCTCAGACACCTATCTTTCTTTCATTCGTATCATTTTGCTTTTTCTGTATTTTTATTTTTTAAACTCTCTCTTGCTCCCTCTCCTCCCCAACTTCCCTCATTATCCTTTCCATCAACATTTAAAGATGTTTGAGCCTGTCTTAAAATTTAAGAACAACCTACCAAAACATTTCTATTTAATTCTAATCCTCAAATCCCCACATAGTTCTCATCATGATTTCCCCAAACCAATGCTCACTACAGAAAACAGATTATTTTTAAATATAAAAAAGCAGAAAGCCATTTAATACTTTGGCATCTTTCCTATCAGGTTTTTTCAGTGCTACATATAGCTTTGCACATGTAAATATAAATGTATATGTATGCACATACAAAATATCTAAACATATACCTGAATTTGTAATACACTACATTAGAGACAAAACTATACTGTGCATGTGAGATACATATATAGAGACTGATGGTGTATTCTGCATTTTTGTTTTGCATATTAGCTCCACCATGTATCAACTTACCATCAGACTAGTGACTTAATACCTTAATGCCTTGGTTACAACTGTAATATGGGAATTATGAGAATATCTCACAGCTGTTGGGAAGATCAATGGAGTTCATATACACAGTGGTTAGAAAAAACCTGGTACCTGGTTCATGTCCTATAAGTATTTGCTATAATTACACTTATGATCACTTTTCTTCAGTAAAAGATCCTTGTTTATTAAACACATATATATCCCCCAAACCTCCTTGTTGAAAAATCCATAAATACTTCTCAGGCTTTAATTAACTCATCTGTAGCATTGCTTTTTATTGTGAATATTTTCACGTCACTCTCCTTACTGCCCTTTGTAGCCACCATTTCCTCTATCAATTACCTAAGCATCAGCGCCACTCGAATCCCTCTCTCAACATCACAAGAATGGGAATGTATTAGTAAACAAAACAGAAACTCCCTTCCTTTATGGAACTGACATTTTAGTGAGGTACTTAAGTACAATAAACATAAGAATATTGTATAATATGTTAAAGTGATATGCTTAGTACAAAAAGAGAACCTGGGTGCCTGGGTGGCTTAGTCGGTTAAGGGTCTGACCCTTGATTTCAGCTCATTATCTCAGTTTGTGAGTTCAAGCCCTGCGTCAGGCTCTGCGCTGACAGTGCTGACAGTGACATTTCCCAAAGCTTGAGGGAGGAGAGTATGTGAACCATAGGTCAGCCTGTGGCAAAGCATTCCAGGAAAAGGGAAAACGGTGCAGAAGCCCTGAGGAGTATATCTAGAAGACCGTGAGGGGTGGGGGAGGGGGGTTAGGGGAAATTAAGAAAAATTAGTAAGACTAATGCAGCCCATGAGACTGGAATAAAAATTGAATAGGAAGATATGAACAGTTACAATAGCAAGAGATCACATTAAGTCAGATCGTGTAGGGTCATTAGATCAATTTCAAATGCTCTCCGAGAGAATGAGAAGCCGCTACCCAGTCTCACAGGAAGGAAAGTGGTTATGACTCACTTGTTCAAGGAGCACTGTGACTGCTCTGCAGAGCGACTTGGAACGGAGGGAGAGTGGCGAGAGCAGGGAGAAGAGACAGGAGGACAGGCTCAGCCCTGATGGGACGATTACAAGGAGTGGGGGGTCTTGACATTTTGAATGCATTTCCAAAAGGATGCTGGGTCAGATGGGAGTCTTGTGGAAGAGAGAGGAAGTCCACGCTGACTCCCTTAAGACTTTCTTTCTCCTCAGAATTGTTGGCCCCTTGGGGTGTTGCTACTTTACCCCACAAAGAGTTCACGGACTTTTTTTTTAAGTTATTTGTAGGGGTGGTAGTCTGGAAAAGAAATGCCCTACCGTTAATGGAAACACACGAGGGCCTCTCTGTTCAAATCTTCCAGAGATGGTCTCATATCTCAATTTAGATCTGTAAGCACTTGAAATCCAGGTCTCAGCTAAAAATGAAATAGTGGGAACACAAATTTAATATTACGTATTTGCTCCATCCTGGGTGTCTGTTTTGTGTGTGCATGTGTATACACATACCTGTACATACATATAGAAACACCCACATTTTTAAATGGCTGTAAGATACCAGTATCTTAGAAAATTTCATTCTATTAACTCTGTTTCAAACAAATTCTCTAACATGTGCCTGCTCTCTTTCTGAAAGCACTGCAAACAATGATGATTTACATGAAATAACAGATCAATTCTTCCATATCAACTTACAGAATTTTAAGTACTCTTGCAATTGTGGCGAGAATTAAAAAAATAATTTGGGTCCTGAAGCTTACAATAATAAACAATATGTTTGGTGAAAACAAGAATGTTTTCTAAGAGAACATAGTTTAATTTTCACATCTTGAAGTTTTAACACAAAGGTATAAGACCCATTTAAACTGGACCATTCCATGGTTTCTTAGATGAAAACCTCATTGATCTATTTTGGCAATGAGACATAATGAGGCAGGGAAAGACTCACAAAACCCAGAGCTTTGAAGCATATGCAGCTGCATATTAATAACCGCATCTGTTACGTTCTGCCTAGAGTTTCCTGTCTGTAGAAAGTTGCATAACCACCGTCAAGAGATTTAAAAGGCTTCCATTAATTTGCGATGGCAGCAATTAGCAGAGATAATGCTAAGCCTTACGAGATTTCAAGCTGTCACTGTCTGGTCATTTATACGTGGGGTTTTTGTAAACTTGCACCTATCATTTGGTTAAGTGCATTAATATATAGAAATGCTTTATTGGGTAAAAATTTTCTAAATACCTAAGAATATTTATAAGTGACATTTGAAGTCCCAGAATTAAACCCATGTGGTATATAATTATCTTCTAAAGATAGGAAAGGAATATCAAATCGCACATTAAAAATAGTTAAGAGAAAATAAATTAGACATCAAATTCACTGAAGTCACAGAAACAGTAAGTCACTGTTGGAAAAATCTTACAGGGAAGTCATGGTGTGAAGGAAAAGCATAGAATCACTTGTCAGAAGATCGGAGTTAGAAGCCTTGCCCTATTAGATAATGTGTTGCAAAAAGCAAATCCCATTTCCTAAGGCCATCAGATTTTCACTGGACAGATTTTAAAGTCGAATCCTCTGACATGCGTGACATCAGCAAGATGGCAGAGTAGGAGACCCTGGACCCTCCTTATCCCCCCAAATACAGTAATTCAGCAAAAATTCACAGACAAGTTTTGTCAGAAATCCAGAAAGTAAACAAAAATCTTCTGCATCCCAGGAAAACATGAATCCAGATTCAGTACACTGAGTAGGGAGATTTGGGGATACACTCTCACTAAAGTCCCTGGCCCATGGGGTGCCATAGGGTCAGAAAAAGATGCTGTGGCTCTCAGCCTCATCCGGGGGAGCACTGTGCACTGTGACTCTCAGCTTCACCCAGGGGAGAACTATGCATTTAGTGCTCCATCTTCTATCAAAGAATGAATAGGTGGCTCCTGGCAATCTGACAGGTCTGGCACTGGCTAGCCACCTGAGGGCGAACAGAGATAGCATCTTAAACTGGTAAAAGCCAATGATCCTCTCCCATGGTCGGCCCAGAACAGGGGGATGAAGAGTACCAGTCTCAGCTCCCCTCTGGGAAGAAAGAGAGTTGATCCACACATCCAATACCCCAAATTCTCCAGGGCTGTGCAAAGAACCGGTATGTGGCTTGTCAGTCTTGGAGCTGTGACAAGTCCAACACAATGTAGCCACCGAGGGGAGAACAAAGATGGCAATTTGGATTAACAGAGAACATCGCACCCCAACCCCCAGCTCAGCACAGAGTAAGGGTCCAAAGACCCTAGTTTCCTGTTTTTCCCTGGGGAGGTAAAGAGGTGGTAAAGGCCCCAGAATCTCTGGCCAGACTGACTGATGAAGGCCTTCTGTACAAGGCCAGTCTGTGAGGACAGAGAGATATTGCTTTCTCTAATGTGCAGACACCAGGAGTAAATCAATGAATATGAGGTATCAGGTAAAAATACTCCAAACTACGAAAGAAGACCAATCTCCAGAAACTGACCCTAATGAAGCTACTTGATTTACCTTACAGAAAATTCAAACTAACATTCATAAAGATGTTCACTGAGGTTAAGAGAACAATGCAAGAACAAATGTAGTAATTGCAATAAAGCAAGTAATTAACAGAAATCACAGCTTCAAAAACACTAAATAACTGAGCTGATATATTCACTATAGGGGTTCAACATTCAGATTAGGTCAAGCAGAAAGGATTAGTGAATTCAAAGACAGATCACTGGAGATAATTCAGTCAGAAAAACAAAAAGAAACAAATGAAAACAATGCAAAAGCCTAAGGAACTAAGGACCAATCAAAAGGACCAATATACACATACAGGAGTCCCGGAAGGAGGAGAGAGAGAGAGAATCAGAGAGCTTATACAAAGAAATAATGGCAAATGACTGCCCAAATCTGGAGGAAGAAATATACACCCAGATCCATGAAGCCCAAATGACATTAAAAAAGAAACCTAAAGAAATCCACACTTTGACATATTGTAAACAACTTGTCAGAAGTCAAATCGAACAGAGAATTCTGAAAGCAGCAACAGCAAAGGAACTTGTCACTTACAAGGACGCCCCATAAAGCCATTAGTGGATTTCTCAGCAGAAACAGTTCAGTCCAGAAGGGAGTGAGATAATATATCCAAAGTTTTGGGGGTGGGGTGGGAAGCACTTGCCAACTAAGAATACTATACTTGTCAAAAGTGTCCTTCAAAAAAAAAAAAAAAAGGAGACAGAAATTTTTGCAGACAAAAGCTGAGTTTGTCCCTACCAGGACTGCCCTGTAAGAATTACTAATAGAAGTCCTTCAAGTTTTTAAAAAGCGAGGATGTTGAACAGCAACCTGAGAGCATAAGAAAGTATGAAAGTTGTTGGTAGAGGTAAATATGTAAACAGAGAATACTGTACTCATGTAACGGGAATGGGCAAAGCATTTATTATTCTAGTATAAAAGCTAAAAAACAAAAATATTCAAAATAACTCTAACCAAAACACTTTCAGAGATAAATAGAATGAATAGATGTAAATTGGGATAACATCAAGTAGCAGGAAAAGGTAAAGAGTAGAGATTCAGTATTGCAACTTAACATGTGCTGATATCAGCACAGACTATACAAAAACTATCCATCAATCCCACTTCAGAATGGAAATCAGAATCTTAAATACGAGCAATGCCCATTACTATTCACAATACTCAAGACATGGAAACAATCTAAATACTCTTCAAAGATGAACAGATAAGGACAACGTGGTATGTATATACAATGGACCACTTTTCAGCATTACAAAAAGGAAATTCCACAATATGTAACAATATGAATGAACCTTGAGGATATTCTGCTAAGTGAAATAAGCCAGGGACAGAATGACAAATACTGCGTGATTCTACGTATATGAGGAATCTAAAATAGACAATTCAGAGAATCAAAGAGCAGAATGGTGGTTGCCAGAAACTGGGCTGGAGTGGGGGGGAAGGGTTATTATTCAATGGGATAAATCAGGAAAATAAGCTCCAGAGATCTTAGGTAAAACTTTGGACTCGCAGTCAAAAATAATGTAAGCTTAAATATTTTCAGAGGGTAAACATCACCTTAAGTGTTCTTACTACAATAAATATTCAAAAAAGAAAACACCTTATATCATCTTGTTTCTCAATGAGACAGTTAGCCAATTCAATCAACAACAACAAAAAACACTTGGTAACGCCTAGCTTCTTACAGCCCATAAATGATCTCTAAGAACTCTCATCCAGTATTCTACAACTGACAACAGTGTCCAGTGATTATGCAAAACTATCACAAAAAATATGTTTGTTCTTTACTTGCCACTCCTGAAGACCGAGAAAAGGCATTCAGAGTACAGACTGTCAGAGTAGCAGAAAGAACTGCACAAAATTGAAACCCTAAGTCAGAATGAGTAAAATAAAGGTCTATATTTCTCCCATAAGAAGCCTGTTCCTGAGGTTGGTTCTGCCACTGAAGAACGTCGGGGTCTAAGTCAGAGTCCTGGTCTTTGGGCTGCTCTCACTGAAGCACCCAGCAAGAAGAAATTCATAAAAAGAGAGGGTGCTTGAGTTAGGAAAGCAAAGGCTTTCCCGGTAACCTCAAGTGTCACATAGTCATTCAAAGTTACGATGAAGATACTGCTTTTGAAGTTTTCAATTATCTTAATAGAATCTGGCAAATGAGTTAAAAACTGATTAAATGAGCTGTTTGTATCCGCCACAATGGAAGAACTCTCTATGGCTGGTAGAGGAGAAAATTAATTTTGTTTGATGTATTGTGGTATGTTCCAGTTCTGAAAGTACTATTCAGTCTGCCTGAGGTCTACCAACTGTCTAGTGTTTCTGTTTCCCATATTTTAATCTGGATTTTTATAACAAACACAGATTATTTGAGATAAGTCAAAAAAACCTCTTACTAAAGACCATAAAATCTTGCCAAGGAAGAGGACAGAGTTCCAAGTTTCACTACTTTGTTCAAGATGAAAACACAGTTGAAACCAAAATTTAAACTGAGATTTCACTGACTCTAATAATAAGTTTATTTCTCCACCCAAGTCCCCAGATTACATTCATTGTCTCCCTCCCAACAGAGTATAACCTCCACAAAGATAGAGATTTCACCTGTCTTGTCTGCCCTTGAATTTAGTGCCGGGAGAGTGTTTGGCAAGTGTTTGGTGCTCACCAAACAAATAACTGTTGAATTAATGAATAGCTAGTCTCAATAAATGTTAGCTTGGATTACCACCATCAACTACTTGGAGTAAATAAAAAAACTACTGTTTTTTCTGCATACCCCTCGTCTTATATCTGCAGGTATCTCTTGTCATCTCAGATCTACAGGACACTGTTCTACCTCCTCACAACTGTGGAGCTCGTATCTCTTGGCAGCGAAATCCTTTCATAAAGGAATGAACTTTTCCTCCCTAGTACAGGACACTTTACCCACATGGCTTCCCTGAGACAACTGTAGCTGAAGCAAGTCTGCACATTGGAAGCATCTGCATACTGGCATTTGCAGGACAAGCAAAAGTGACAAACACAAGCAGAGGGAAAAGACCAAAAGACCCCAGTTATGGAAGCACGGCATCCTGGGACTGCTGGCTGGGCTGACCACAAGCTCCTCAGCCCCGCAGGCCCAATGCCTTCGCTGCAGCACAAAGACTCATACATGAAACGATAGGTCAGAGTCAAGACTAATTTTAAAATTCCATGTAAGTCTCTTCAAGAGACTTGGCGAAGCAGTTATTCAATTAAATTTATATCAAGTACAACAGGAGTAGGATACTTTTTGAAATAATAGCTCAGGTTTGGGGAACATCCACTCATATCTATCAAATTATTCCGGTTTCACATTGCTGATCGATTCATGGCGAACATAGGATACTTGTTTCAGATGGTGCACAACACAAAGCTGAAGCTTGCCTGCACTATTCCTGGATATGAAGCTAACTGTTACAATATAAATTCCGTTGACACCTTACCCGAAAATTGATTAGGGCATAAAAGTATTTGTTCAGTTGGTCTCACATATGGAGAATCTTAATTGTAGAGTTTTTGGACGTAGAAATACGTCTTCATGGCAATAGTAATAAAGAGTTGATTTTATCTACTGAGCTTGCAAACGGCATCTGTTATTCAGTATTCAAAGGAGTGCTTCCAGCATGCACAGATGGAAAAACAAAGCCCTTTAAAAAGTTGCATCATTTTAATGAAGTGCATTTAATATAGTATGGTACTTTTGAAAAATCATGAAAAGATTCATACTACAAGAGCATTTGGTCAGCTCTCATAAATGCTCTATTTAGCTACTCTGCTTTTTAAAAGAATATGAAATTACTAACTTCAGTAAATTATAGTTTATTCCTAAAATTAGCAGAGAATCTGTCCCTATTTCCACAGCCCCATAGTCCCCTAACTGTCCCCACTGCCTCCTCTCCTTATTTAGGAGACCTGTACCTACTGGATTTGAGTTTCACATGGAGAACTGTCTAAATACAATGGATTCTTGCTGTTTATTCCTGAAATGCCACTGTAGACAGGAGTGTGCTATTCCAGATGAGTATCTTTATCCTTCACGTCATTCCTTTCATCTGTTCTGCCTATTAATGCGTTGTTAAATGGTTATTAGCTAACCAGACAGCCTACTAATGCCTGTTATTTTTATTGCCCCCCTCATTTTGGGGAGTTCACAGTTACATTTGTTATTTTCCATTACATTGATCTCATGCTGCTTATGCTGACTTAATGAAGGCTGCTTCGCGAGCAGACGTTTCTCTGTACAATTTTTTCTTGCTAATAAAGATATATATGTTTTGAATACTAACCCTTTATTGGATATGTCATTTGAAAATATCTTCTCCCATTCTGTACGTTGCCTTTTAGTTTTGTTGATTGTATCTTTTGCTTTATTTTCATAGAGCGTTAGTATCTAAAATAAATAATAAAACTCAACACCCCCAAAAAATCAATTAAAAAAGTGGGCAGAAGACATGAATAGACATTTTTCCAAAGAAGCCATCCAGATGGCTAACAGACACATGAAAAGATGGTCAACATCACTTAGCATCAGGGAAATACAAATCAAAAGTACAAGGAGATACCACCTCACACCTGTCAGAATGGCCCAAATCACAAGATACAATAGGTGCTGGCAAGGATCTGGAGGAAGGGGGACCCCTTGCCCTTTTGGAGGGAATGCAAACTGGCACAGCCACTCTGCAAAACAGTGTGGAGGTTCCTCAAAAAAGTTAAACAAGGGACTACCCTATGATCTAACAATTGCACTACTAGGTATCTACCCAAGGAATACAAAAATACTATTCAAAGAGATACATGCATCCAATGCTTATAGTAGCCTTATCAACAATAGCCAAATTATGGAAGCAGCCCAAGTGTTCAACTGAAGAATGAATAAAGAAGTGATACACACACACATACATACATACAGACAGACAGACAGACAGACGGAGGAATACTACTCAGCCCTAAAAAAGAATGAAATCTTGCCATTTGCAAAGACGTGAATGAAGCTTATTATACTAAGTGAAATAAGTCAGAGAAAGAAATACCACTATTTCACTCATGTGGAATTTAAGAAACAAAACAATATGAGCAAAGGAAGGAAAAAAAGGGAGAGAGAATCCAAGAAACAGACTTCCACCTATAGAGAACTGATGGTTACCAGAAGGAAGGTGAGCAGGGGTGGGTCTAAATGGGTGACAGGATTACAGAGGGCACTTTTTTTTTTTTTGATGAACACCAGTGTTGTATGTAAATGTGGAATCACTAAATTGTATACTTGAAATTAATATTACACTGTAGGTTAACTGGAATTTAAATAAAAACTTAAAAATAAGTACAATTAAAAAAATCAAATCTAGGTTATTCATGGGAAAGTTTATGTATTGCAGTATCACCAAAGTTTAAGAACATTTTATCAACTTCGTACTCATTTTCTTGTTACTACTATCTGGGATTCATTACCAGTCACTATAGTCTCAAAGACAGATGGATATTAATAATTCCACAAAATAATACAAAGTCAAAATTAACAACAGTAACTAAATCTCATTATAAAAGAGTTTCAATTATAGGGGGAAGGTAAAAATACACATTTTTTCCAAAGTACGTGAAAACTAAAAACCACCTATATCACCTATGTTTCATCTATTATAGTTTGATAAATATTAAATTGCATGTCCTGACATGAGCTATTTTAACAGGAATATCTATACATGTGTAGATAAATAGATGATAGAATATAGCTTAAAAAAGAATTCACAATAAGTAATTTCAAACATACTATAAATTTATAAAAGAACAAACGAGAAAAAGAAGTTGTATTCAGTCAGGAATTGATTATTCATTTGTTAGATAGACTTCTTCTATTTTTGTGTTTCTTTTCTATATTTATTGAATGAAGTACTATATATTTGGCATGTTTTCTTTAAAGGCTGATGAAGAAATCTTCAATAAGTATCAATGGGTTTAGTTTCCAATTTAACTGGTCAATCTTTGATTCATGTTTGCTAAGTTTTGTCTGCCACTCTATTAAATACTCGATGGGTAAACTCAAAAGAAAACTGTGATGGGGAGAAATAATTTCTCACTTAAAACGTTTCCTTTTTCTAACCATACAAAACAAAAGGAAATACTTTATCAATTACAACAAATATTTAGAATTTTCCTGGGACAAACAATTTGCCTGCCCTTGATGTATAACAAAGAATAAACCTCATTCCTTCCCTAAGGTAGCTCACTATACAGTGTGTAAAAAGGCTCCAAAATAATTTATGTGTGATATGGTACATGCAACTATGCACCAGTATCATGATTGTGTTCAGTATCTTTTGTTACTACAATATACCTAATTACCTAGAAAAAAAAGCAAAGAAACTTTCCAATTCATGCAATTTTCTACTCAGTTAACCCTCTTATGTGCCAAGCATACATGACTATGAAAATGGATGCTGACATAAAAGTGACCTCGAGAAGCTTACATTCTAGCATGAAAATAACTTGACCTCCATTGCAAAGATACTGTTTAATAATGCACTGATCTGGGTTAATTTCATAGTAATTCCTACATTGAAAAAATATATATAAATATGTATCCCTTAGGTCATACCTTTCAAAAGTATATATAATACTATACGATCACTTGTGCTTATTCTTGATAAAATATTAATAGGCCAAATTGCTTTAAAAGTAATGCCCCTCCATGGCAGAACTCCCCTTCCCTCCTCTCCTTTGCGCTGATAAAGCCTGCTTTCCAAAAGCCCAATTAACTCTAATGACTGGTGACCAGTACTAACCCATCATTTGAGCACTCTACAGAAGAGCACGTAGAATTGACCCTATTTTCTGTAACCTTTCCATTTCTTTCTCCAATCAGTACAATATACCTGCCTAGGGCTCCATTTTCATAAAATCATGTGAGAAGACACCATCATTACTTAGAGCAAATAAAGACACACAGGAGCTACGTGTCTGCATGGCAAGAATACAAACACCCGAATCATAAAGAATAATGTTAAAACCCTAGCTCTGTCATTTATTTAATGATCAAAAATTTATATAATTTACTGAGTCTAAGTATATACAATTTATACAACAGATATGCCAATACTAGTATTAGCTTTGTTGGTGATATTCAATTATAGAAAAAGTATCTGATACAATACCTTTCCCAGGGTGGATTAGTGAGTTAATTTAGATATCACATTCAATTTTGGCCATGACCTCACTTCGTGAAGCTTAAGAAAGTGGTGAATATCCTTGGTCCCTTGGTAATAAGAAGAGAGTTTCCAAGTGCACATAACAGTGTATCATCAAAAACAATCTCTTATATTTATTCTGATCTTTATCTGCCTCTAAACCTTTAGATTGAAAGTACATTAGATGATGCCATGTGGGTAAAATCCTTTACTGACTGATCACATAGTAAAAGGCCAGTACTAGGGTTCGTCATTATTCAGAAAACAAAGTTTTAAATGGCCTAATGGTTTACATTTTGTGTTTTAATTGAAAAAAAATCCAACTAATCATAGATCATTCTTCCACAAAGCCTGCAAAAAAAAAAAAAAAAAAAAAGTAAATGGTGGCATCAGTATGATTTATGCCCCAATAGACTACTTTCCCTAAAAATCTCAATTAAACTTCCTCTAGGACTAGCAGTTTTAAAGAAAAATATTGCAGTTTTCCCTTGCTGCCTCTACTAGAAATAGTTCTAAAGTTAAATAACACTTTTTCTTTGCAGCACCATACAGAAATACAGAAGGGCCAAAATCTTGAGATGTGTCAAATTACTTTTGGAAATAATGACTTGTTGCCGTGGTAACCTAGAACCTAACGAATCTATCACAAGATCTCGGTCCAGGTATGAAATGAACTGCACCAGAGATTTTAAAATAGTGACTCAGTTGCCTGAATCGGAAATGAGTTTCGTATTCCCTTTCTCTTTGAGTATTAGAAAATCTATCATCTAGCAAATGAACTCTTAAGTCAGGTGTGATTATTATGATTATTCAAAACTGTAGAGAGTGAGTATGTTTACAACTGATTTTAAAATAGAATGTGTGTCCTGTCTTGTAGGTAATCTTTAAACAGATGTCCCTTTTGGTTGTATTTTTCCTGTCACCTGGCAGACATCAGTAGTTTTCTGCTTGTATACAGGGAAATCGCAGCCACCTTGGAGTCATGGTCCCATTTAAAAATGTTTCTTAGAGCAAGTTATGCACATTAAGTGAAAAAACAATAGAAGTGCTAGTGGGCAGAATAGTATATTCTTGCATTTAGCTATTCTACTTTCACTAACTGTGAAAAAGGTCTAATTATGACTGTAGTGTGACATGACACTGTCAAGACAGATCACGGTTTCGGCAGTTTACGCACAAGGAAGCTGTGCGGGATGGAAAAATGCTAGGTCACAACTGAAGCACCCTGACCGTGTAGCGGCCGCCTACCCAGAATCTTTCTCCAATGTGATATTTCTTTTATTCTTTGAATGGACTCTTATTTGCATAGTTTGAAAAGCATCGTGCCATGTCAGGAAATTATTTAACCATCCAAAAACGGTTTCTGATCTTGAAGTCTAAATAGGTTGTTCAAGTTTCTTTAATGGCAATGTGTGAAGCTGAGAGGAAAATTAAATAAATGTGAAATCTTTGAAGAATAAATAATGTAAGAATCCCTCTGCTCCTGGAAAGCCTGCTAAATGTCTGTGTTGTGTAACTGCCGGGTAGATGAACTCTGACCCCACAGCTCCCAGGAGACAGTTGTCAGGAAACATCAGCCGCCACCCAGTTGAGCATAATTAGTGTGGGGAACTGACGCAGAGCTGCATGGATCAGAGCAGCCTTGTGGGGAAGTGCGCCCCGCCACTGACTGTCACTTGTCTTGGGTAGTTAGAGCTGCAGCTTCCCATGGTGTTTTAGAAATGTGGAAGTGGAAAAAAAAATCACTTCCTTTGCCCAGACATATCATTCTAGGTTAGAAAATATAAGTGACAAAAACACTCGAATTTAAAAATCCCCAAGCTTAAGCCTACAAAATTCAGTGACCACATTTCCATGAACTTCAGTGAGAAATCCTATTGTATTCTTCCGCACAATGATGTTGGAACTCAGTAGTTAAAATCGTCTCTCCGTTCACTTCAACTTCATGTTAAAAGTTATTAAAAAGTCAACTCAAATGCTGGAGATACAAAGACTACTTGACCTGATGAAACCTATGGTCAGGAAAAGGACCTAAATACAGACTTCTGAAGCAGTGTAGCATCGTTTGGAGAGAGAGGCATGGATCTGGTGTTCAGAGAGCCTCCAGAGCAAACCTCACTTTAGCCAAGGGACTTTACCATGTATTCCCAGAGGAATATGAATCAGAAGAAAGTTGTAGACTGCTTTGGAGCAAGTTAGGAGCTTATGAGAAAGGAACTTTCTACTTTCAAAACTGTTAGGGTATTTTAGGCAAGGAAAGTAGCATCAGCAAAAGCTTAGGGATGGTAGGCAGGTGGCACAAAGAGATTTGTGTTTCAGAAGAAAAAAAATAATATTTCTTAATATTTTAAGACTAGAAGATGGAAGAGTTTAAAATACAACCAAGGGAGAAAGTTGCGGGGGCGGGGGGAGGCACAAAACCTTAACTATAGCAGCAATAATATGGGTTTGGGATCAAAAGGTAAGTATTTAGAGGTACCTGATGAGTGATTACATGTAGAGTAGCAGATATACCAAAGAGTCTAAGGATATTTTGAGCTGGGTATCTGGAAATACCATTTTTTAAAGAAGAAAGATGAGGGACACAATGAGTTCCATTTTAAAGCACAGTGGACCTGTGATGTCTTTCTTTGGGATATCCAAAAGGAGATGAAGAATGGCCAATCTGAATTTCAGAGAAGGTAAAAAAAGATTTGAGAGACACAAGGATCAGTGCTAATAAAGCCAAAGTGTAGAATGACATATTAGATTTGATATATATAAAGATCTAAGTTCCAGTTTCAGTTAAAAATATAGAGCACTGCAAATATGTCCCTTCTACCCATTTAACAAAGAAAAACAAAATCAACTAATTTTCTTGATTGGTGATAAAACTGAGGACATAGAGTTGTGGTTATCCCATAATATGATAACAAACAGTATGGTCACAATATGAGCGTATCTATTTTATTTTACTTATTTTATTTTACCTTATTTTATTTTTTACAGAGAGAGAAAGAGCATGGGGGAGAGGGACAGAGGGAGACAGAGAAAGAATCTTAAGCAGACTCCATGCTCAGCATAAAGCCTGACGTGGCGCTTGATCTCATGACCCTGGGATGATGACCTGAGCAGAAATCAGGGTTGGGCCAACCAGGAGCCCCAACAGCCTGAGCATATCTAAACTGAAATATATGATCACCGTAGCAGAAGGGTTAGAGGGAAAGGATTAGATGATATCTTTATAAAGTCAATTCAATACATGTGAAGTAGTATATGATTGTAGGAAGGGGTTGTAGGGTTAATTAAAAATATATGTTTTCACCCATATGTGGATCTTGAGAAGCAGAGAAAAAACTGAGGGTTGATGGATGGTATAGGAGAGGGGGAAATGGGTGATGGGAAATGAGTAGGAAACTTGTTGGGATGAGCACTGGATGTTGTATGGAAGCCAATTTGACAATAAATTATATTAAAAAATTAAAAAAATCTTTCTCAAAAAATATATTGCAAAATCCATACCCACACCCACACATATATATGTAGCAACAATCTGACAATAATTTTAAAAGTTTCAAAAGAGGTATAGAAAATAAATCAACAAAATAGATTAAATGTAATGGAAAAAAAAAACTAATGTAAGAGGAAAAAAAATGATTCAATGGATAGAAAATATATAGCACGATGATGGATTTTAAACTAACTTCATCCATAATCATTTTAACTGTAAGAGTTCTAAACTAGTTAAAAGACAGTCAAATTGAAAACAAAAGCAAGACCATGTATATTCTGTGTACAAGAAACCCACATTAAATATATAAAGATTTGGATGGTCACAGTTCACGGCTGGTGGAAAACTATTAACAACTAAGCAAAAGAAAATTGCAGTAGAAATGTCAGGAAAGGTAGATTTTAGAACAAAGAAACTTATCAGGGAAATTTACGTAATAAAAATGAATCACTTCTTCAAGAGATGTAAATTTTACATTCACATGCACTTTAAAACAGAGCTTAAAGCATACAAGACATAAGGATGTGTTGAAGAAGTAGACACATGCACAGCTTCATCTGGAGAGTTCGACACCCCTCTCTCAATAAGTGGTTGAACAAGGATGGAGAAAATTAGCAAAGGTAATAAATCAGCTGAACATAACTTTCAACTACCTTGACCTAAATGACCTGAATAGAACATTCCATTTAGCAAAACAGAATATGCATTCTTCTCAAGATCACATGAACCAAACAGAACATTTTCTGTTCCATGACACAAATCTTAATTTTTTTTAGACTGAAGTCAGGCAATGTATACTTTTATGCTATATATGAATTAAACTAGAAACCAGTAACAGACATATTGGATAATCTTTCAGTGGTCAGAAAGTACAAAACTTCTAAACAACGCATCAGTCAAAGGAGGAGTCTTGATACTTACAAAAAAAAAGTTTTAAATGAAAATAAACATATGATATAACAAAAGTTGTGGAACACAGCTAAAACATTGCTTATAAGGAAATAGAACACTAAGTAAATAAACAAGAAAAGAAAGTTCCAAATTAATAACCTAATCTTTTCCCTTAGGAAATAAAACATAACCAGAAATTCAAACTAAAACAAGCAAAATGAAATGAATAAAAAATTAAAGCAGAAATACATTGAAATTAGAACAATGGAGAAAAATCAGTAAAACCAAAATGCGGTTCTTTAAACAGATTAATAAAATAGGTAAATCTATAGCAAGATGGACAAAGAAAAAAGAGGATACAAATTATAAACATTAAGAGTCAAACAAGGGAGGGATATTTGGGCAGACTCTACAGAAAGGAAAGGATAAGAGGGGACACCAGAAATATCACCCATGTAAATTCAACAACTTAGATGGAAAGGTCCAATTCCTCAAGAAACACAAAGTGCCACAACTCAACCAATATGAAATATAATTTTAATAGCCTTGTATTTATTAGGAAATTTAATAATTTAATAATCCAGGAGAATCCAGGGATACGTTCAGGAGCAGAGATTTGCTCACTTGAAGCAGAAGCTATGCAGTGGCCAAAGCCAGTAGAACATGTAAATAGTAATTTTGATGAATTGTGGAGGCCCAGAGGGAGTAGAGTGAACGTGAGTGCTCATGGGGAGGACAGTTCTATGGAGGGCCTCATATTTTAACAGGCTTCTCTTCCAGAACCCCTCCAGGCTTCCATAGGAAGACCTGGGGAAAGTTCTCCTGTGGCCCTGGCAGAGAATTAGGAATAAAATCATTATCAAATCCTCTCAGACTCCCCCCTGATCTCCAGGAGCAAGGATGCTTCGAAAATGAAGGAGAAACAAAGACTTTCTCAAATATATAATTAATTAATCAATCACTAAGTAAATACAATGTATAATTTGCAGTTACAAACCACCAATCAAGCAATTTCCAGACACAAATCGTTTCCTTGGAGAATCCCATCAAATATTTCAAGAAATAATACCACTTCTGCACAATCTCTCCTAAAATATACAAGGAGGAATACTGTCCAAACCATTTTATGAAACCAGTATTATCCTAATACAAAATGATTCAAAACATTTAAAAAGAAAATAAAATCTTAATCCCTTATAAATATGGGCAAAATATTATGCCATACAATCTTGCAATATAGAAAAAATACATCATGACAAAATAGAGTTCATCCTATGAATTTTTCAACATTCAAACCAATGCGATTCAACATAGTAATACACTAAACATGTAAAAAATTCTAATTGTATCAGTACATTTGAAAGAAAAAAAATGACAAAATTCAATATCCATGCTTTATAAAACTCTAACTAGGAGCCACCTAGGAACTGAAGGGGAATTTCTTAGCCTCATGAAAAGAAAAGAATCTATTAAATACTGAAAACTAACAATACCCTGAAAGACTGATGCTTCCCTAAGATCTGAAAGAAGGCAAAGACTCTCACCAACACCCCCCTCCCTCAAACATCTTCTAACTAATGCAATAAAGCAGGAAAAAAAAATTAAAAAAATAAAACATTTTGTAATGTCATGATTATCTACATAGAAAACTCCAAAGATCTAAAAAAAAAAAAAAATTCTCAGAGTGGGAGAGAGAAGTTATCGTAGGCAAGGAAAAAATGAACTCCAGCCTCAAGACATTAGTATAACCTGAAATCTCGCTTACTGTACATACAGGTGGAAAACTAGGGAAACCGTTACAGATGTCTGGGTGTAAATGAGTTGGTAGACACATACATGACCTCTTTTCTTCAAGAGACCCAAGCAACAATGATATCTCAAGCAAATCCAGCACCCATACCCAGGTTGCTAAAACCATTCTCCAATGAAAGGATTCAGGGCTTCTTGAAGAAATAGCTAATTCTAGGACTGGCATAAGAATAATACAAAATGAGCCTGAAGCATCTTGTAGCATTAGAAAGTAATGAAGTGCTCAAATAATATAAAGATTGGGATATTGTAAAGGGACACAAGAGCTAAAATAAGGAAACTTCATTGTATATCATAATTCACTTGTTTTATTGTGCATTTTAATAAAATTATTTTTTAATTTTCTTCATATTTTTTGAGAGAGAGAGAGACAGAGACAGAGGGTGAGTGGGGAAGGGGCAGACAGAGACACAGAATTTGAAGCAGGCTCCAGGCTCTACCCAGTCAGCACAGAGCCCGATGCGGGGCTCAAACCCATGAACCGCGAGATCATAACCTGAGCCACACCCAGGCACCCCTATAAATTTTTTTTTTTTTAAAAAAGAGCCAAGTTCCATCACTGATTGAAACTTACACAATGACTTTAATTTGGGCATGGTAGTTACGCACACTTGTTGATGCGTTTGGAAGGAAAGGGAGAGGCCAAGGAGACATGATAAGTGACTCACCCCATACATTTTTAAGTGATAGGATTAGTGCTTACGGTGTTTTCAAGGAAACATATCGAAAGAAAAATAAATGTTATTGAAGCAACTGCAATATGAAACTAAGGCCTCCTATTCTAGAACATCCCTTTTGATATATCATCAAATGAAAGTCAGCCTAAGGCAAGAATTTCTATACATTCTCATTTTGGCAGTAAACTTTGCTGAAAACAAGGTTGGCTCATGGATGTGGAAAGCATCACTGCTGAATTTAAAGGACTTGCCTATTTAGGAAATAAGAAGGAATAAAGAACATTTTGGTTTTCATGTCCGCACAGATCCCTTGAAGATGGGACATTGCATTTTTCTCTGTTCGCTAGCGGCCATGAGCCTGGAAACGATCTTGTAGGCAGCAAATACTACTAAATACGTATGTCGATTTCTATTTATTATAGAATAAATTTAGGCCATGTAGATCATTAAAAGCTGATCTATGACACTACTGACATTTTGAAAACCATTCTTCCTAGAGTTGTAGACTGGTCTTATCAGATGCACAAGAAGGTGATTAACTTTATGAAAACCCATGGGGACTACAAAGTATACCTGAGTTAGATCAAATGTACTTTCCCAAACATTAGTGTCAACATTAATATCCATGTCACATACTTTGTACCCTTGAATGATTCTCTAGCATTCCCTTAATCACATTCAAACAAAGCAGGTATCACTTACCTTTTGTCAGTAAAACTCTTATTTTACAAGCATTGTATCATTTTATCACCTGTTTCACTAAACAACTCAAAACAATACATCTCCATTAGTGGCCAAGGAACTTGAAATACAGAGAAATTTACTTTGGAGAGTCAAGCTAGGCAAGTTTTAAGAATAAACTTAATTTGGGCCTCTTTACTAATTTCCTAGTCTGTGACACATGGCATTTGGATGTGGGATGAGACCAAAGTCTTTGCCAAATGGGGATATCAGATCTTTTATACAGCATTCATTAATGCTATGAATGTAACATTTGCTTTTCCCATACCAAGACTCCCTAAAACTCTGCAGGTACTAGTCACATTGGAGGGAACTGGTTGAAAAGGTGACTTTTGGAGTCAGCATGGACGGTTTTAATATTCTTATTAACACAACTCATCGGGCACAGTGCAATTTCCCTGAAAAGGAAAGCTCTCGCTTATGGTTTTATTTTAGCTAGAGCACATTTGTTTTGATGGTGAAAGTTATACTTAAAAATAAAACATGGACCAGGTTTTTTTTTAAGGTTTTTATGAAAAGAGATAATGCTAAGGCACAAAATATTTTTAATGTTTCCTCTGCAAACAGAAGATCTCACATTTTATTTCTTTTGTTTATAATTCCCATTTTAAATGATTTTGACTAAAACAACTATAATTTAAATATTCCTATTTTGCCATTTTCCCTATCCGTTTCTCTCTGCATATTCAACACACATTCCTCACCCACATCTCATATACTTCTAATTACTTTCCTATTAGATCTTCATATTGAGTTCTAAGATTTGGGGTCATTTAAAAAGAAACCCTAGAAGTATTTTTAATTAGGGAAGTCTGCTCTTTGCCTCTGAGTACAGCAAGGAGTGTTCAGGGGTTTATTAATTAACTGGCTTCATAATCCCTGAGCAGGGGACTTCCCCCCATGTCCGTGCAAATTTTAAAATGGCCCTCATTTCTCAAGACACATACATAAATCTGTGGAGTATGGGCAGCCTTCACCAGGAGTGTGCATTTTAGGTGTGTTTTCAGTTCTTTCAATTTGCTCCTTTGAAATTCTATTCCTAAACTACTTTAATTTTGGGTTCTAACAATTTATGACCTGAACGATCTTATTTCACATAGGACTGTGCCTATTTTAAATACCTACTTTTTAGACCCTCTTTTATTCTGTATCCATTTAGCTATGCATTTTACAACACATGAAGAAATGAAGCATCTTTTAGTTGAGGTATTATAAGACGATAAAGTTGTTAAATTTTAGTACTCCAGGAAACTTAGTCCTGGGAGGGTAACTTAATACTGGTAAGCTCTTTTTCACAAAATATTTTGAATAACACCAACTGATTAATTTTCAAGTTTCCTAAGATTTGACAGTCTACTCATGGTTAGCTTCAGTTTTTAGAAAACTTGTACTTCATCTTAAGAAAATTTCCATAATATTGAAAGAATTTATTTCAAGTGTTCTTTTATTACTGATAATAACTGTGTTCAAGCTATTCTCCAACCTTGGAATTTACTAACATTCCCTCAGAGAAGTGGTAGTTTGTACCATTATATTCAGGTCCTCCTTCCCCACTTTCACCAGAACCACTCTGATTTTCTTTGAACATAAAAAGCCAAAGGGTCGAAAACTATTCAAAGCCATATGGAATGATAACGCAAGTTACAATTGCTCATGTTAAAAAAAATGTTTTGTCGAAGTGGTTCCAGAAGCATCAATCATGAAACAGGAAATGCTGCATATTGAAATGTTTACCAGCATCATCCCGAGAGTTAATACGTATTGAACATTGAGTAAGTGTTTAGCTCTAATCGATTTACACTTATTAATTTGTTTGAGTTCCAAAACTGTCCAATGAGAAGGTCATTTCATGCATATTTTACAACAGGAAAACTGAGGCACAGGAAAGGAACTGCTCCAAAGTCATTTAGCTAGCACGAGATGTATGGACATTGTATTTTTTGAAGAATCAAGTTCTAGAATAGCATTCTAAATTCTATTTTACTTTGGAGTTATTGCTGTTTGCTTTTTATTCAGAACCACCACTCAATCTCTGACACATAATGGTGGTTAATCCAAGCACATATACAGTATGACAAGGACACTGGTGGCTGAATTTCAACTTCAGAATTCACGGATTTTAACTTCTCGACCAAACCAAATATTTGGTTTCTCAAAATATTTAAGAATTTGAAAATTGTAATCCTTTTATCAAACTCAGCAAGCAAATGTCCTTAAACATGTCACATTAGCTCCCCATTTATTTTAGGGAGTTGCCAATGGCCACCCTTAGGTAGACTTCAGATTTAATTATTTTGAGTATTTTTTACTTTAAAATTTTGTATGTTATAGCTACTGAGCTACACACTATAAAAAATATTCAGGGTTTCAAGAAAAATGATTTTCTTTCTTTTCTGTACCAATAGTTTAACTGTGAAGCTATTCAATACAAAGACAAACAGACTTAAGTTTCTTTTCTTCTTCTACAACTTTATACTTATGTAAAATTAACCCTTATAAAAATTGTAATTTGCAGTATGGGTATTGTGGCATTTTTTTTTTTTTTTTGGTATAACGATGTTATAAGGATTAAATTAAATAAAGCAGATAAAGAACATAAAATAATTCAGATAAAGAATAGAGGATATAAGGGACTTTTTGCTTCTTTTCCCCTCATCTCCACTTTGTCTTTTTCAGAGTGACTGTCACCCCCAAAATTTGCATAATACATTATTAACATGTATTGAGAATTAACTCAATTTCAACAAAAATGGCTAATTTCCATGTCTAAATACTACAGATTCATAATTAAATCATAACAGATCATAGCTGAAAATTAGGTAAGACATCAATTCCTAACTGATGGCAAGTTCAACAAAATAATAGTCTTTCGTGTACAGGTTACTAAATTTTTAGTGAAAATAAATACTAGTGATGAGGTAAAAATTACATTGACTTTTTCCTGTGGGCAAATAAGAAATCCCAGATGTGTATAAAAAACAAATAGAATTTTATATATACATTTTATCATATACATATAAAAATTATATGTGTCAAAATAACAAAACCTAAAAGCTTTGTTATTTTGATAAATATTTTACATGTTGCAATATTACCAACATTATTTTGAGGTCACCAACTATAGAAAAGAACACACAGTATAATGGATTTCTTTTGCTGTTACAGCAAATAATTCACCTCAGATAGGATCTAGATTAAATATGGTGTCTCTCAAATAACAATAAAGGGCATTTACACATAAATATAAACTTCCTGTCAAATATTCCACAAGATTTCTCAGAGATTCCAAGGGCTAACATCAAAATATGTAACATACCTTAAAAGGCCTCATTTGAAACACTTGATAGAAACATTTGATTAGTGTCACAAAGCAATTCAGTCACCCTTATTCTCAGTTTCAAAAGTCTGATTGTTCTAAGGAGACTTCAGTGAGAAATGGGTAAGCTATTCAATTTTATAATTTTCATATCTCCCCTTTTTCTCATTACCTCATTACCTTCACTGTTATTATAACTGCTCCTAAAACCACTAAAAATACATTTACCAGTTTTTAGATTTTTGTTCTTAAGGGACAGAAAAACAATGACACAAAAAAGAATAAGTTGAAAGATCCAAATGCTGCAGACACCACTTCCAGCTCAGACATAGTAGCTTGGACCCGACCAATACTCTTGCCAAATAACAACAGGACAAATACAGTAAAAATCAGAACCCTAAGTGGCCAGTGAACATAGAAGAACATTCTCACCCTTATTTGTTGGGGAAAAGCTCATTAGGCTCACAGTGATATACTATTATCTAAGGATAGCTAAAAATAAAACTAATGAACATAGCAAGTGTAGGAGAAGATATGGAACAATTAGGACCATTGTAAAAGGACATTTTTATAGGCCAAAATGGTTGAATCGCTCATTGCATAGGTTTTCACCTAAATCAATACATGTGAAAACCTGTTTGATAATATTTAATATTTGCATGTACCATGACCCAGCTACTCTACTCCGACAGATAAATTCGACAGAATTTGTAGGTCTATAAGCTGTGCACAGAGAGTGGGGTACTATTAATTACTACCCAAATCTGGAAACAAAAATATGAGGTATTTGCCACCTATTCATGCAATACAATACTGTAAGTCAGTGAGAATTCAAAAAAAAAAAAATGATTGGTACACACAATAGCAAGGAAAGATCTCACAAACATAATACTGAGGGGGAAAGAGTTCCCAAAGAGTACATATGTTCCATTTATATAAAAGTCAGAAAATACAATTGCTGGTGATGAAAATAGGCATAATGGTCACATGCCTGGCAGTAGGTTCAGGGGCAATCTCAGTGGTGCTCACAATACTATTCCTGAGACAGATGCTAGTTATTACTGGTGTACTTCCTGTATGCACATTTTAATTAAAACAGACTTTTACCAAAAGAATGCATTTTACAAATCTGGCAAAGTTCAGTGCTTTGCCCAACTGTGTTATTGCAGTTTTTCAGGAAGAACATTCTTAAGTAAACTCTACCCCCAAGTTGAGACTCAAACTCATGACCCCACGATCAAGAGCTGCATGCTCTACTCATGGCCACGTGAATAGCATGGCGGCCACAGGAAAAACATTTTGAGTGCATCGTACAACTGGATGGTCCCACAGGGAAGCCAGGTGGCTACTTGCTAAGTGTGTGTCTGGTTCTCAGACTCTCATAACAGCTCCAATGTTGCCTTGCAACAGGGCATCAAACTGCAGAACAGTAAGAAAGCATTTTGATATTTCCTTTCCATATTTTTTGTCTTGTTCTCCCTTTTGTTTTGTGGTTTTACTGTTGCTCTTATTTTTCTCCGGTGATCTGAAATATATACATCCAAATTGCTGAGGGGGAATTTTAAGGCTTAAACAATGTACTTGAATATAAATTATCAACAGCAAGAACAAAGTATTATTTGCTATGGCCCACCCATAGAGAATACCTCTGCTCCACTGAGCTCATGGTACCTTCTCCTAATTCCATCTTTATACATGGATTTTTGATAAAACTAATTTTTTATCCATATCGCAATGATCAAGTCATTCAAATCTTTCAAAGTTCACTTTATCACTTTATGGCATTCTATTTTCATTTACAATACTGTTTTTATTTTATAAAAATGGTGTATCACTTCACAACCCTTAACCTCTTTAATTGAATCCTCTCTCAATTTACTGTGATTCTCTTTTCCTATTGTGCTTAAAGGAACACCTTTCATTAAATATCCATGGGTTGTTTACATTCTGAATCCTATAATTGAAGATTTTTTTTCCCTGTTCTCTCTCCCCCAGGAATTTCAGGAGTGTTTGTTCATTCTCAGGTCAAATATTTCTATTCCTATCTTTCTAATAACATTGGTTCTTTTAGCAAAATCCAAGACTTGTCACATTTTTGTAGGAAATCTGAGTTTCAAAAAAAGTCTGAGTATTTGTAAGATTTGGGGTTTTTTTGCTGAATTAGAAACAATTGAATATAATATATATAGATAGATAGATATTAACTGTTTCTCTCAAGTTCCAATAAGCACAAACTGATAAGGAAATTATTGTATGCAGAATGGGTGTAACACTAATCACAATGTAGAAAACACAAGCATTCCATGAAACTCTAAAATAAAAATGCATTTACTTATAAATGCAGTTTTAAAACACTAACAATCTTTCAAAATAAAGAAGTATCACATTCATACATTTAGTCCCAGTATTAGTTTACAACATACTCAGGATGGAAAATCTCAACAAAAAAATCTGAAAAACAAAGACTTTGAACAATAACATATTTACTAAAAGTACAGCTCAGGGATATTACATACAACACAAATTAAAAGGCATCAAAAATTAAGATGTTGATATTTTAATTATGACTGTATAGAACAACTTTTAATATTCTATCAAGCTGGTTGAAAACTATTGTCATGAACTCCGTCCACCTACCCACATAAATCTTGCCAATACGCAGACGGGATAATGTGGTATTTTGAGCAGCAGCATAAACTGGCAGACAGACATATGTGATCTCCCGTACTACATGGTATACAAGTACATAATTTCATCCATGAATGGTCAACTCAAAACATGAAATAATTTATTCCAAAAACATGTATTGAGCTTCCTTGTGCCAGTGTCTTTGTTCATTTATGAAAATACAAAGATGAACACGTAGAAATGCTCTTCCAAGGGCTTAATCTACACTAAATACAAAAAAGTAAACTCTTCTAACAATATAGTGGGATATGACATAATAAAAATTAGTGATCATATAGGCATTATGTTTACAATAGTCTCCTAGGTCTCATTTTTTTAAGATGAGAAAACAGAAGCACAAACCACAATTGTCTAATATCAACCGTCGTGCAGCGCTGATGTCAGGACTGAGATTAAGACATTCTGTAGGTGCAGGTACTTCCTAGCAAATAGGAAGCAAATCTCTTGGGACTTACCAGGAAAAAAATGGGGACATTAGCAAAAAAGATCTCCCTAATTTTTTTTTACTATGGGGAATTTTTTAAGCATGGTTTATACTCCAGGGAATGAGTCACAGAGCTAGACATTAGAGATGATGAAGATGGGGCAGTTGAAAATATAGCAGAGAAATGGGATCATATATGAATAAAATTAACAGAAAGAAGCTAAAACAATTTTCCCAATGATAACTTTTTAAGATATGTGAGATATTTAAAGAGTTTTCTAATTTCTCTCTAGTTGTTCCACTTGTACTTCGACCATTTTTAATGTTTTGTCCTGTACTCTATTTTAATATCTGGTGTTTTGATTTTTTAAAATGGTATCCTCTAACTCACACCTGTTGCCTAAGTAACAATGAACTACTGTGGTTCTGATTTTCCTGTTTCTTACATTGCTTGGCTGAATTATCACTGCTTTGCCACATCTGAAACAGAGCATTAAAAAACAGAGTAAACATCCCTTAAAATAAGGACTCATTAATGAATTACTTAGATAAGAGGCGAGAAACTGGCACTCGAAGTTGAAGGAAGCCTCTTCCTTAAAATGGAAAACCAACTCATACGTACAGAGGGAAGACTACAGTTAGAAAGTTACAATTTAGCGATCATACAAATAATTAAGAATCATCAATGGACAGTAAAAATTGCAGAGGGAGTTTTGAGGAATAAAAGGATATTTTCAATCACACCACAATTTGCTATTAACAAAGAAAAAAAAAGTTAGCTTTTCAGTAGACAAACCTGAAGTACACCAGCTTCACCAAAGCTGACACCACCAGTAACAAAGCAAATGGGCCTCATATGCCAAGAAATAATGCCATGAAAAGAACACAGTACCCCTTCTGTATATTCTTGGCCAGCATGCAAATGAAAGAGGTTTTACAAATAGATGGTCACTATTTTACTACTTAATTGAATGGAGAACAATTGGTGATTAAGGCAAAAGGGACATGAAAACTGCATGCAAGGAATGATTAGGAATTTTTCCATAAACACTCTCAGAATGATTAGTGAAATTTGTATAAGATCTGTAAAATTAGCTAATAGTGCTGTATCCATATTTTCCTATTTGGTAAGTATACAAACGTTACATCAGAGAATATCCTCATTTTTAGGAATATTCAGGTCTGTAAAGTCAACAATTCTGAAATAATTTCTATGCCTCCCCCGGATAATATAATAGAACAAGTGTGTGTGTGTGTGAGAGAGAGAGAGAGAGCAAGAGACAGAGAGACAGAGAGAGGAGGAGGGAGGTGAAGGTAACCATTTGGAAAATCAGCCAGAGAAGGATGTTAGAAGTCTTTGTCCTTCACTTGCAACTTTTCTCTAAGCCTGAAATATTGAATCCAACTAAAAATTTAAATGAAAGTAATGCCAGCTACCCTATAGAATCACCTGGAGATTTCAAATGAGCACTATATCAAGGGATGTTCAATTTTTTTTAAATTTTGTTTAGCTATTATGTCTAAAATATCAAAATGAGTAGCTCTATGTGCCCACGCAATCATTGCTAGAAAACTCTGCATTGTATATTTGACAGTATTTGCACAGCAGTAAAACCAAATGATCATTTGTTTCCAGGCCAAAATAGATCCATACTTATCCTTTAGGAATACCCTAGAAGAGTGTGGTGATCAAGACTCAGACACCCTCTCCTGTCCCAGGCCAAGTTGCTCTCCTAAAATAATTAAACCCTGCTTAGAATTGCTGCATGTGAACACCCAGTAGGCATGAAGACTAGGGAAATCCGTACACTCTGACTACTGGCATAAACAGAGGAATCGGTACAAACTGCTCGGTGGGAAATCTAGAACAAGCTAAGGAATGTGCCCTAACAATTTGTTACAAAATGTATACAAAAATAGTAAACATTCTAATATTTATACAGCAAAACTCTTGAAAGCAGCTGAACTATCCATCACTGTAGGCTTGGTCTAGGAGTCCAGTACCTAAAAGCTAGACCAGGCTGTGGAGCACACGAGAGTCTGATGAGTCAAGTCAGGCAGCCTAAATTCACAATTTTGTTTTTCTACTTTCCGTCTGGGTAACACTTATTCCTCTTTAGGCCTCAGTTCTGCCATCACAGAATTACTGGGAAGGTTAAAAGAGAAAGGATGCACTTCATGGGCCCTAATAGGAGTCGGGTTCTAAAGCATCCAGCACAGGGCCCAGCACAGATTAGATGCAAAATAAAATTTAGCCATTGTTTTATTAGGACTTTGTCCTCACTCTGTGGAATACTCTGCAACTAATACATTCCGTGGTGTCTCCCCACATATTATGTGTATGTTAATTTTATATAATATTTAATATTGAAATGAAAAAGGTTTTAAATAGCATTATAACTATGATTCTTTCTGTATATCTATCCCCACAGAAATATCTTCTAGGCTAGATTCTAAATGTCAATGCAGAATATTCCTGTTTCATTTTTAAGTCTAGTTTTTCTTCTGAATGAACATGTAATTTCATAATTGGGGGGAAAAGGAGTGTCATTTACATTTAAAAAATTACCATACCCAATATTTAATCCCTCCTCTTCATATTAATCTCATTTACTTTATTATTTTTCCCAGAGAAATAGGAGGGCACACACATCCACCACCACCACCCCTGAGTGAGGGTAGGTCACTTGATACCAGTCTTCTTTAAGACTGCCTCACCAGGCTCCCTCAATCTGGCCAAGTAATTGATTAAAATTTCTTTTATGCAGGCAGTGAATTTTTAATTAATCTTCAAAAATCTCCATTCTATTTGGACTTTGCGTGAAGATTTTAGTATATTGCACTCGAGGATTGTTTAAATTTGTGCGGTTTGTACATACTAGCAGGGAAACAATTTTGGTGAAAAGAAAGTAGACGTAAAAACTATTTAAGTCCAAAAAGTAATTTTTTAAAAAAATGTTTGAGAGCGAGAGAGTGAGCACAGGTGGAAGAGAGGGAGGGGATCCCATGCAGCACAGAGCCGACATCGGTCTTGATTGCAGGATCTGTGAAATCCTGACCTGAGTTGAAATCAAGAGTTGGACAGTTAACTGACTAAGCCACCCAGGTGCCCAAAGTAACGTGTTTTTCAATACATGTTTTACAGAAATACAAATATGAAGCAGAAAACTATATACTTTATATAAGCTGGCATCGGTGGCAAGTTGCACCATTATTTTATGTCCTCCACAAGCTATTTCTTGTTGTGTTTACTGTAATATGCATCCTAACCTCAGAGATGTTCAATCTGAAAAAAAATAAAACCCACCGAGTTTTAGAAGAATGAATCATCAAATTTCCATAGAGGCGGTTTCTCTTAACATTGTATTATGGAAATTACTGCATCGAATCCTAGGAGTTGTATTAAAATGAGGTTTTAATTATTGGCTATCAACACAGTTTGCAAAGAATTGAATCAGCGTATATAATGAAAAGGGTTAAACCTCCAAAGCAAAGAACATTTTAGTGAGTCCCATCCATAATTAAAACATGAAGGGCTAATAAAAAGTTGAAGCCCAGGGGTTGTTTCCCCTCTTGGTTCAAGGCTAATAAAACAATAATCACTGCACAAATATTTTTTTTCTTCTGTCCAACATAAACCAGTGCTTAATGGAGAGTCAATAACCTTATTATGAAAATTGATCCAAATCAATAGTATACAGACAGTGGTTAATGATTCTAGGCAGCTTTTTCAAATGCATTTACTGACAGCAGCACATCCCTCTGGTCAGGAGTTATTGGGAACATATCTTGAAAAGCACACTGCGATACAAAGAAGACATGCAGATGCCTTGTGCTTGAGACTAAATTTAATCACCTCCTGCTTGTGACCATTTGGCAGCTTTGGGAAAGTTCTCTCCAGAACCAACTCTCTGAAGCTGGGCTATTAAAGTGCTAATTAAAGAAAGTGCATGGAAGACATGAACACTAGGAGTCTGGGGTAATTGGCTACAAAAAAGACAAGGCTGAGACACGTTACTTTGTCTGCTTCTCCTGATTAGACTCTAATTCGAATACCGATATTTCACGGCACGCCAAGGTGCTCTGGGAGAGATGTCTGCCTCTCTCTTGGTTGAATGGATGGCTCTTGTGTGAAATGGGAAAAATAGCAATTTTTTTTCTATTTACTCCTCTGACACCGTCAGGATCAACAGGGAAGTCCACAAAACCCTTCCTGTGCATCTTAACATGATTTATTAAAGATGAGGGGAGAGGAGGAAGAAAATAATGTCATGTAACAAAGCAAGTAATTCTGTACAATAGAAGTGGCCCGGCAAGCTGATTGTGAAGCAATGGTAATTACATCTGAAGGACTTATGTGCAGCCTGATAAACCAGTTCAAAACATAATGCCTCTATTTCTCATCTAGTGCTAGTGTCCTTCCTGAACGAGATGCACTAGTGAAGGTGCAGAGTGGAAGCAGGGGGAGACATGGCGGCAGGAACGTGTTCACACAAGCTGTGAAACACCTACCACGTTACCGACCCTTCCCTGAGCACTATGTATGTGCCCCTTGCTAGTATTTCCTTCTTAATTAAGAATTTGAGATAAAATAGGTTATGAATCTCCTGAGGGTGTCCTGTGAAACCACCAGTGAATTCCAAATTCTAAGTGCATTGAAAATCTGAGGAAACAGAGGAGAAGAAGAATTTTTGTAAAGGACACACATCACTCAATTGTGAACTCAGAATTAGAGCTTAGACTCTAATGCAGTATATATAAGCCACTATGTACTAAGTAGGACTATTAACAGTCACAAAGGCAATAGTCCTTTTAAATGATTCGATCATTAAATTTGGGCTTTAATATCTGTAAAATTTAAGTAAATGTGATGCTGTTAAATAATGCAAATTCAATTCTTTGTAATGCCTATGCTGTTTCTTCAGCATAATATCCTTGTCACTACAAAATGGAGCCCAAAGCCTGTGTTCCACGGACATTGAACCAGACATGATCTTCATGAATGACCTACTTAATCAAACAAAGTCAGTTCTGTAATCTTTTAAAGACAAGCAAGTTCATGGGTCAGACTTTGGAGAAAAACTAAATATTCAAAGCTGAAAAGTATCTTTGAATTTGCCTTATTTACAAGAACTCTTTGTTTTTGAGATTCATTTCTTATTTGAGCTTGCAATGAAATGTGTTCTGGAAAGCCCTGGATTCACACAAGCACACAGGCTTGAGAAGACAGAGGGTGCTAATTCTGCAAAGACATATGAAGGGCCATTTAACATTCTAGAGGAAAGAGAAGTCACTCATTGCAGATGAGATGGACTCATTGCAGGTTAAAGGCCACAGGAACAGGGCTGCAGCACTGGGGCAGCTGAAAAGAATATTTGGGAGACAAGACAGGACTTTGAATGCATTTGCTGTCTTTTCCTCTCTTTCCTCCACTCACCTTTATCCATCTCCTCTTTGATATATTCAACAAAGTCTATGTTTGTATCAGTGAACCATTTTGAAGACCTTGAAAGAGATATCAAGAAAACACATGTGAATGTGATCTATCCCGAGGAAGAAAGTACCAAGATAATGTAAGACTCCAGTATTCACAGAAACTGGAAGGGATAGAGGGACACAGCTTTTAGTCACTTGAGAACATACTATCAGCAGATGACAAGAGCTTCACATAGTAAGGGGTCAGAACCAACACGTGGATTGGGTATTGAGAAACCAAGACATCTGAAAAAAACTTTCAACAGAGAAACTAATAAAAGGCAAGCAGTTGAGTACAGGCTTACACGAGATCAGGCACAACCATCTCAAGTTCAGCATAACCCACATCCTCTTTGCTCTTTTGCACATCTAGGTTTTAAGTAATGGCTGCATCTGTTGACTTCTTTACTTTGGTTTCACTGTGAGAGCTTCCCCTCCTGAGCAAGATTATTCTTCCTACCCCTGTCCTGGACTTCACATAGTGCTATAAATCTTAATCCAAACAATCCTCAGGTAGATCTTCATGAAAATCACTCAGTCTGAGTCAGATAACCTCTCCTGGTGTCCCAACGGACGCTGTGAATGCCTCCTTCATGCCACTTATATATCGAACTAAACTTGATCCTGTGGTTACAGGGACTAAGTTTCCCTGGTAATCTTCCCCTCGAAAAAATGCTGCCAGGGATATAGAATTTGGCTTTAATGAAGTAGTAAGAGGGCATATAGGAGCTGAGATCTATTTGACATCCCTACGCCCTCCCCCGCACAATATGCCGTAAAACCCTTGAAGGCAAGAACATACAGTTTTTGTGCCTTTGGCACTCAGTACAGTGCCTGGTTGGTTGTTGATAAATGAACTGACGGAAGAACAAATGAATATTCATGAAATTTTATTAAAGGACAACGTAGCTAACCTGGTTTTCAATTTGTTAGGAAATCAGAAAGCTCTATTCAAAAAGAACAAACTGGCTGCTATGGGGAGGGGGGGAAGATCCTTGTTGCCGAATTTGTCAGTAAGATCCGGCTTGTCGGTCGCCAGATGAAGTGGTGGAAACAAACAGGGGCTGCGAGGAGTCCATTTGTGTCCTGTAGTCTCTTGCCTGAAAAAATGGCAGCAGGGAAAAGGATCACCTGGTGTGGAATGGGGCACATAGGAGGAGAGAGAAGAAACTGAAGTACGGGAGGATTTGGGGTAAAGCAGACAATCCAGATGGTGCTAGACATAAACATGCAAAACAGTGTGTCAGTGACAGAGCACAACACAAGTTGCATCTGACAAGAGGCCTGCTGAAGACGGATTCCTATGCACTGAACCGGGGCTCTAAATTCCCAGCTTTATAGTCTCCAAGGGATCAGGGGACCTGCTACACAGGTCCCAAGACAAAGGTCATTATGCTTAGTTCCTCAAGTTTGCTATTTGCATCCCACACAGTAGATATCAAATAATAAATCATCTTACAGGTCCATAATACTTTGTATTTATTTAGACTGTTAGGCTTTTCAAGTAGTTCCATATATATTACATAAAATAGTACCAGGAGAAGAGGACATTGGAGACAGGGAAAGAGTTCTAGTGTATTAACTGACCTCCATTAGCACAAATTAATATACTGGCTACAGCTACCAAGTGGAATTTAAATGCTGCTCCCTAGCACAATATCTCATCAAGTTGGGATATAGACAGAGCAGAAAAACAGACGTGAACACCAACAGTCTTCTGTGGAAGCCAGAATGTGGTTTACCTTAACCAAATGCTATTACAGGCGAGCAATGCATTAAAATGTAACAAATATTTTACCAGTAAGAAAAGTACATACATTTTAAAGAAACACGGATAAGTATATTTGACATGGAGTTTGCAGTTTAAAACTAATTACGGAAGAGACTGCAAAAGTAAAATTATGAAGACGGATTAAGGCAAGGTTAATGAACAATGATTTTAGTATGAACCACTGCAACACTGACTTGAATGACCTCCTGGATGATAACAATAGCCTTGCAGTCAATCTCTTTTCTGAAACATAGATGTATTAGTTTACTTACCCTCCAGTACAAATAACAGCTTCAAACAACAGCCACTTGTTCACAATCTCTATAATCAGGGGTGGAGGCAACTTACCAAGTCTCAAAAGGTTAGAGTCAAGATATTGACTGGGTTGCATTCTCATCTGGAGGCTCAACTGGGGAGGGGTCTTGCTTCCACACTTAAGTTGTTGACAGAGTTCATCACCTTGCAGCGATGGAACTAAGGGCTGTGGATCCCTACTGTCAGCTGCAGGTTGCTCTTAGCAATTTTAGGCCCCCTGTAGTCCCTGCAGGCAGCCCACAGCTCCTTGACACAAGGACATGTACTCCATCGGTACAATAAAGTTCTCTGCGACTTAAAGCCTTTCAATTCAGGAAAATCCAGTCCAACTTTTAAGATCTTCACTGATGAAGTCAGGCTCACTGAGAACAATCTTAATTAAAAATCTATTAATTTGGAATCTTGATTACATCTTTAAAGTCCTTTCACTTTTGCCATGAGTGACATTCCATCATGTTTGCTATATATGGTCTAGAAGTTACTGGTCCCACTCATGCTGAAGAGAAAGGGTATACAAGGCATGCACCGTAGGGGTTTGAGAATTAGAGATCTCCATCCCAGGGTATGTCCAACACAATGGGTCTTTTTGAACATGAAGAAAGAATCCAAGTGGTGAGTAGGTGTGATTCAACTAAACTGTGTTAGTACCAAGAGAACTTGGGGCACTTCCCTATTAGACATAGGGTTTTAAATTGGTTATTATCAAGATGATCTTTGACAGTTCATTGCCACTGCTTTTTATATGTTTGTGCAGAATTCTCAGTAGCAAAGCTGCACTGTTAAACCCTTAAGTGCCCCGGAGTCTTCTCCAGCTTGCCTATTTTTGATATCTTTGGAGTTGTAAGTTTGCAAATATGAAAAACATTTTTAAAGGAACAGTGAAAATACCATTTTTGAGGTTAAATGAGTCAAATTTCTGTGAAAAATTATATGTACTAGGTCATGAGGTCATCCTTATTAGCTTAAGGGATCGGTCTGCATAGAAGCAAATAATTAGTTTTTTGGTGTGTGTGTGCCAGAAAAGCTCATAGAACTATTTGAAAGGAGAATTTATTCTTTGTGTGAACATCTGTTTATCTTGAAACTATAATCTGAAATATTAGAAATAATTGGACAAAATATGTCAAATTTTGTCTACATCTCCGTAATTTTTAAAGCTGAGAACCTTATTAGCGGTGCAAAGTGAAGTAAAGCATGGCGTAGCTGCACAGAAAGATAAAATGCCATAAATGGAGCTGCTGCCTATCTAAGCTTTCTTCTTCCAAAATAATGAAATACAAGGATCTTGCTTTCTTAGTGCCAAAATTCTAATATATACGAACAAAATCCGTTTAACTACAAATAATAGGATACATGCTCTATGGCGATGAAGCATCATCGTTAATATAGTTTTCAGGTTTTAATATAATCATTATGTTTCATGTGCTTATTAGTAAACACTGTTCTAAAGAATTTATATTTTCACCTTTTTTCTCAATACTGAAAAACACAGCCTGACATGGCTTAATTATTATTTCAATTAAGGGGCAAAATGAGATGGAATGATGATGTGTGCCAGGGCGCGGAGGGGGGTGTGGTCCCCTGTGTCTTGCAAAAAATTATAGTTAGTCCTTAATCTTCCCCATTGAAGAAAAATTACTACTAAGAACAGCTAGGACTATGTAAAGCTATTGCACTGAGTTAAAATACTAATATTAGTAATAATTCGCTAAACTTTGGCAACCGTGGAACCCATTTTGACTTTGCTTTCAACTTGAATGGCATATTTTTTTTAATTTTAAAAAGAATGTTTATTTATTTTTGAGAGAGAGACAGAGTGGAAGTGGGGGAGGAGCAGAGAGAGAGGGAGACACAGAATTGGAAGCAGGCTCCAGGCTCTGAGCTGTCAACACAGAGCCCGAAGCAGGGCTCAAACTCATGAACCATGAGATCCTGACCTGAGCTGAAGCCGCACGCTTAACAGACTGAGCCACCCAGGTGCCCCTGAATGGCATATTTTCACATGCTCTCAGCCCTCTGACTTGACACTCAGTCTTCACCTCTGCTTGGAAAAAATACACCAAGCCCAGAGGTTAGGACTCAACTGTTCCTGGGCAGAAGGGGGACATGGGTTGGGGGGGCAGTTTACAGTGAGAATGAGGGTTCCAGAAATCGAACCCTGAGCCTGCGCTCTTACTCTGTCCACACTGCAGCTGGTGCCTAGGACTCAATAACCCTGGAGATCTGCAACAAGAATGCATAGGATATTTAAAATTTTTGTTTGTACACCATAAGCCCGTGTTAAAACATGCTTTTGAATGAGTTATTAAAGTCTGTAACAAATATGTTTTAATACCTGATTATAATTTTATTGGAAATTCTTCTGTTAGTGACATGGATAGAGCTGGTTTTAATCACATCACATATCAACAGGGGAGTATTATTTTTGCAAGGCTTAGGGTTTTACAACAATTCTATCCCTACACTTTTATTCTATAGAAGTGAATGGGGTTGGAAGGGAATGTGTTGCTTTTATGACGTTTAGTTCTCTAAAACATTCACATTGTTATGAGGCTAATCTTATGGCAATTGTCTTCATAATTATCAGCTAGAATCTTGACTGCTCTTCCATTTTGTTGAACGCAAATTTGGAAATCACCTACCTTATGAAAAGTTTTGTTATTAGATCACTGTCAGGTTGTTGGAGGCATACTTTTTTTTTTAATTTTGTGTGTCTTCTTGGTATTTCTGAGGGCTTTTTAAAGCTTGGGGGTTGAGAGACATTGTAGATTAAAGCCTGGCTGCATATAAGGTCTATCTCTTGTACATAGTATGAAAAAGATGGTGTGAAAGAGGAGATATCAGAGAAGAATGGCAATCTGGGATGAAGCTGGCTTGGGGCCCGTTCTCAGGTTGACCCATTCAGAAGGGAAGTGAAAGTTTAGAATGTGGAAAGTGGTACCCCAGTCTGAAGACCACTGCTGTAGAGAAGCCTACCTCTGCCCACTTTCACTAGGAGATTACAGTTTCCAGCTAACAAGTTCAGATTTAATCATCTCATATCATGCAACAAGAGATCATGTGGCAGACACCATGTAGTGTATAAGTCTTCTCATTTCATATGGACCTATTCTGTGCAAAAATAGGTGTGTTCTTATTTTACAAATGAAGTTACTAAGGTTCATAAAAAGTGATTTACAATGGTCTAGTAAAAAGTGGAGATTAGATTTCAGGCCTCCTTGAAGTCCTGTCCAATGCACTGTGTATTAAGGCTCAGGGGGAAAAAATCACCATATGATCAAATAGTCAAAAGAATAACACGGAAGATCTTCCCAAATATTTAAATCATATACAACCCAAGTCTTATCTCTCAGCTCTTGGTGGAAATCACCTTGTACATCCTTACAGACATATCAGCATTTCCTGTGGACTCAAAGAACTCAATGTCATTCTTTATTATGAAACCTAGTTCGAATGATAGATAAGGGTTGTAAGCAAAACATCTGGACATCACAGTACAGTGTCATGAGCCAGATAAGCCAGAAATAAACAAAACTGAAAATACTTTACAAGAACTGTCCTCTCAGGTACAACTACATTAATACAGCCTAAACAAAAGGTGGCTAAAATTTAGCCAACTGTGGGTACTCAGAAAATAGGTGAGTCATCCCTCGGTTATCCTTTAAATCAAGGATCTTCCCACAAAAAGTTGACAACAGGCAGGCCGTTATTACATATGTTCACTTAGGCACATGAAATGCATTTGTAGATATTTGTTGAACTACTCCTTTTATGACATCTCTTCCTTCAAAAAAACTTTACCCTGCATTTACTATAAGGCTGGCAATATTTGCCAGTTTTTGATAAAACTGTTACATCACTTTTACCTATGTATGAGTAAAGGTTTGGAGATGGGGCACTGAATCACTCTTGTCTTTCCTATTCAGGTCCTCTGAGAGCTCCTGGTGTCTTGTGGGTAATTTTGTTTGTATCACAGTCCTTTAACTTCATAGTATTTGATATTCTATCATGAGACACTTTCCTCTCTCACTGTTTAAAAGAAGCTTGTTCCAGAAAACCAAATACTATCACCTAATACTTTTTTGCAGAGCCAACCTTCTACTTCCTTTTGTACTATTTAACTTTCCTGTAGATTACGGTAAGAAAGGATCATCAACTTAAAAGTCGTTTGTTTTCTACCCCAAGTCCCAAACCAGAAGACATGGTGCTTCAGTCAAATCAGTTCCTTCTGCCTCCCCTCCCTTGGTATCCCTTGTAAAAATTAAATCTGAAGAGGTGGAGAACAGCTCGTAATCTACAGGATTGCCTGATCCTCTAACCACACAGAAGCACGTTTTGAATAGAGTATCATCTGATATCTTTGGCCCTTGATCTAAAGGAAGCAGAGAAAACATATTTGGTGAATGAAGTTCCTGTTAAATAGCTTTTAGTGAGGAGTTATAGAAAAAAAAATATCATGTGTCTCTTACTGCTGGAGACAACACTGGGATTTCCTGCACACTTATCAATGACTGACAGCCCTTCCTGGATTTCACTAGCCTTGAGTTCTGATATAGGAGGCCTGCGTTAAATACCCATGAGAAATTTCTGAACAAGAACACTTGCTTTATATCATCTCAGAGAAATATGAATAAGCAAATGCTGTTCTATTACAATATATACTCTCTAAAATATTCTTTAAACAGCAGGCATATAAATCATGCTCTACTAAGTGGCATTTGGTCCAATGAAGACATTTTTTCATTATTAATAGAAGATGAAATTTATGCCACATTCATGATATTAACTGTAGCAATATCTTGTTCTCTATCAATGATAAGTTTTGGTACAGTGAGTTTAAGACACCATTGAACTTTCACAAGCTTCTCATATTCATGACATTCTTTCATGCATGCTTCCCAGAAGAGGGAAGGGAGGCATATAAAAGCGTGGGGTCAATGAAGTTAACTTTGGAAAAATACTTTAAATATGAACATTATACTCTTTGTTAATATATTGAGAGTCGGAAATTAGGAGTATCTGAAATTGATGTTAAATACGAGCCAAAATTTGAAAGAGAAACAGGTTCCTTAAGATGCTTATGATTCACCACCTAAAAGCTTTTAATATTGAAATTCTAATGAATGAAAATTAAAAAAAAAAACGTATATATGGATGAATCCATCCATCCCCCAAAAACTCCTGGAAGAGCTTTTTATTCATGTGAATGTCAAGGTCATTGTTAACAGGGCATCTAACTAGGTCACTGTTTTGTTAATGTTGCTAAGCTAAGTGGCCTTTGAATGACTAGTATATCTATTCAAAGCTTCTTTAAGTAGTAAATTTAATTTTTTTCAATGCTATTTCCAAATGTGACAGCAATTCAGTATGGTCACATTTTCTCCCCCCGCCAAAATCTGGGTCATAATAGTTAAACTGATGGGGCATATTTTTTACATATCAGAAAGAGAGAAAATATTTTTAAAAAGAAGGACTTCTTAATATTTATTTTTAAGTTTCCATAGATTTATGTTCTGAATAGCAATGAATACACACAAATAATTGCGTATAGTCATTATTTGAATTTGCATTTAAAGTGGTTTCACAAACTAAAACACAAGGCTATCCAATCAAATGATAACAATTTATATTGAAAATAACAAAAGAATTTATATTCGTAATCTTTTGTGTGTGATTGCTTAAATGACTTTTAGGTTTTAATTAAAAACTTCCTTTGTAGAGATCTATGATAGTTCCATAATTTAGTTCACTATGATAATTTGAGGAGAGGAAAAATTATTACTAATTAATTTTAAAGCTATTTCTATTGGTGCTTTATTTACAACTACTTTCGCTCAGAATTCAGAAATTATTTTTTTCAAAGGTAGAGTAGAATTGAACAGAGGAACAGAGAAACAATCAGTTTTGATCTTTTAAAACCTTTCACAGTTGTATAAAACTGTATGTAAGGGCAACAAAAACATGATCCTGACTTACTACGCATATAAATCCTCATTTTTATACCATTTATTTAATCTTGGAAATTTCATTCAACAACATATCAGATACCCCAACAAGACCTTTAAGTCATAAATTATAAAACCCTAAATCTATTATCACTATTCTTGGTGGTATAAATCATTTTCAAATCATTAACAAATCACTTAATATCTAAATCTCTATCAGTTTAGAACAATTCTAGTGAGACCACATTATAGGACACCTAATAATTAAAATTATAGATAAATCAAAAGTATATAATGTCCTAGTGGTACAAAGTGATAATTTTTAGAAAAGGTATGTAGAATGTGTGTGTGTGTGTGTGTGTGTGTATCTTTCAACAATATATGACCAAAAAGTCCCAAAGGACCTATATTTTTTAGTTCTGGGGTTTTAATTATAAATTTTTATGCTTTGGGTAATGAAATAGACATCTATTTCATTATAACAAGCAATTTAAAGGCCACTTTTAAGAATACATAAATAAGCTTTGGGGCACCTTGGTGGCTCAATTGGTTGAGCATCCAAGTCATGATTTCATGATCGTGAGATTGAGCCCTGCATCAGGCCAGGCACTGGACATGGAGCCTGCTTAAGACTCTCTGCTTCTCCCCTGTATGTGCATGCTCTTACTCTCTCTCTCAAGAAAACAAAAACAAAAACAAACAAGCACATCAGCTTTTCTATAAAGATTCTTATCCAGGGGAACCTGGGTGGCTCAGTCAGTTAAGCATCTGACTTTGGCTCTGGTCTGAGCATCTGACAGCTCAGAGCCTGGAGCCTGCTTCTGATTCTGTGTCTCCCTCTCTCTCTGCCCCTCCCCTGCTTGCGCTCTGTTCTCTCACTCTCTTAAAAATAAACATTAAAAAACATTAAAAATAATTAAAAATACAGATCCTTATCCAATCCAGGTGAAATATAAGCATCTGCAATTCAGTAATGTGTCATCTGAAAGTCAAATGGAATTTAAGACAAAGTTGCATTTTAAAAACATGCATGCATTTAATCCACACATATATAGACATAAGTTAGCAGTAAAGATTAAGATACAAATGAACACAGTAAGAAGAGATCGAACTGTATAAAAAAAACAGGGTTAAAAAAACATATTTACAAATTATAATGCAGTGTTTGGTTAGCTAGACATTCCTGATGTTGGAAGCAGAGTATGTAAGTTCAAATGTTCTGCCTACAGGTGATGCTTCATGCCTCAACACATTGTACATTACAGACTGACTTCCTCTCTTTCATACTCTATTTTGTAATTGTTAGTATTCTTTGTGTGTAAGCCAGGTAACCCGAAACCGGTTAGCCTGAGCAAGACAAAGTAGATATTAGATTTACATGAAAGTGCCAGAAGAATTGAGGGGAAGCTGAACAACCTCACATCAGAAAAGAGGGAAACCACTTGCCGCAGGGATCTAAGTAAGAGGCAGATACGAGGGTTCGGTTTACTCCTGGCACTGCTAAACCGCCTTTCCCCTGTGTTGTCAGGTCAAGATTCATCATCCATGAAGACAGCAAAGTGGCTTGGCGAAATGAGAAACAAATTGTCTAACAAAATCCTCTACTTTATTTCCTGATCTCATGACCATTTCTCAGCTTCCTCCTCACATGGCCACGTGACTGGATTCTCCCTGAGCGTCAGTGATGTGGCCCAATTCCCAGCCTCCTCTTGATGTTCAAGGACCCCTATCCTGTCTCGCTAGAACACAGGGGAACTTTAGGCTTAGCTTGTTCAAACAGACAAGGACAAGTCCCTAGTGCACGGTGGATAAGTAAGAGAGAAATATCCTAGATCTTTCATTTCAATAACCTTGTAAACCAGAACCACCTTAAGCTATTGTGTGGGAAAGAAATAAATTTTACCTTCAACAACTGAATCATTGTTGGTCTAGCCTTAGCCTAACAACACTATCTACCTCCGGTTATATGCTACATCTGGGAATATCAAAAATAAAAGGCATTTGGCCAAAATAAAAAAAAAAAAACACACACACACAAGAGCGGCACCTGGGTGGCTCAGCTGGTTGAGCATCCAACTCTTGATTTCAGCTTAGCTCATGATCCCATGACCCCATGTCGGGCTCTGTGCTGAGCATGGGGCCTGCTTGGAATTCTCTCTCTCCCTCTGCCCATCTCCCCTGTTTGTGCACTCTAAAAAAGACCAACCAAACAAAAACAAACAAACAAAAAACACAGGAAACCACTGTTGGTGAGAATATGGGGGAAAAGGAACCCTTGTGCACTGTTGTTGGGAATGCAAACTGGTGCAGTCACTGTGGAAAACAGTTTGGAGTTCCTCAGAAAATTAAAAAGAGAATTACCATACGATCCAGTCATTCTATTACTGGGTATTTACCCCAAGAATAAGAAACACTATCCTGAAAAGATGTATGCACCACTATGTTTATTGCAGCATTATTTACAACAGCCAAATTATGAGAACAGCCCAGGTGTCCATTGGTAGATGACTGGCTAAAGAAGATGTGGTACATACACACAACGGAATGTTGCCCAGCCATAAAAAGAATGAAATCTTACCATTTACAACACGGATGGATCTAGAGGGTATAATGCTCAGTGAAATGTCAGTCAGAGGAAGACAAATACCATATGATTTCAGTCATGGTGTGTTTCAGAAACCAAAAAAATGGACCAAGAAAAAAGAGACAAAACAAAACACAGACTCTTAAAAAGAACTGGTGATTGCCAGAGGGGAGGTGGGGGTGGAGGGGGTGGAATGGGGGCAACAGGTGAAAAAGGTTAAGAGAATACTTATGATGCCACACTGCATAATGTATAGAAGCATTGAATCGCTCTACTGTACACCTGAAACTAATAAAACACTGCATGTTAACTCTATCAGAATTAAAATTAACAATAAAAGAAATAAATGAATAAAAGAAATAAAAGACATTTGTATTGACCAACCCACCAAAGCTGCACAGAATGGCAGAAGGATAATGTGCTTCAGTGAAACGGAAGGATCCTAAGCTGGTAAACGGGCAGCTGTCTTGGATAATTAGCACAGATGGATGGTTGCAATGGAAGAAAGGAGGGTCCACGTTCCTATTTATAGTAGGATGTCTCCTTATTCTCTGGATGTCCCTTTTCCACGTAAGTTTTCACTTTAGAAAAGGGTCCCTCCTTTAGCATACAAACATGGCCTCTCCCCCTCCCCCTCAAAAAAACAAGAAAGCCCACAAAAAAAACAAACCAAAACTAATCTTGTCTCTATTTACTGTCTCCTTTCTAGCCTTCCCTTCTTTGAGCAAAATTTCTTCAAGTACTGTCTATAGCTACTGTCTCCAGCACTATATACTGTTTTCTCTGTTTAGAGTGATCAACTATTTCACATCTAAAGAGCACAGAGGATAATGTGAGAAAATAACCAGATACCCAATTTTCCGGGAAAGGAAAATGATAAAAATAGTGGGCTAAGTCCCATTTATTCCTTTGATCATTTCACTACACACACGCGCACAGTTACAAATTACACTGAATTTGGCATTTGTCATTCTTCTGCATTTATTTATACTGCCATCTCTTGTGTATGATCTCAAGACAATAGGGTTTTTAAATTGTGGAAATTTGTTTACAGTGTCCTGCTGAATAGATCATTCTGCAATTTGCTTTTGTTTCAATGTTATGTTTTGAAACTTATCCACATTGACATGTGGGATCATAAAGCTCCTATAAATTCAGTGTAAATCCATTTTCTCTCTGGCGTAGTCACTTCATGAATATTACACATATAATTCATTCTCTTTTGAAGTCACTTAGTATGTATACATACCTATGTACACATATACAGGTATATATTTACAATGCATATTATATCTACAATTGTATATGTTAGTAAACCTATTGGCATTTTAGCATCTTGTACATAATTTTGGTGCACATCTGTGAAGTTCTTCTGCGGAGTTGTTTAGAAATTGAATATTCATGTCTTTTATCAACTCTTAGAAAAGCTTCTTGCATTATCGTTTCAAATCATACTTCTGCAACTCTTAAATTTGTACTCCTCTCTTATCCTCACTTTCTAATTTACTAGGTCTCTATCACCCAGTTTACCAACTCACTTCTCAGCTGTGTATGCTTTCTAAGCTCCTATTTAATCCAGTCACTGCGTTTAAAATAAAGAATCTATATGTATTTTTTTTTTTACTTTTTAAAAGTAAATTTCTCATTTCTTTGTTTCTGTTTAAATCTTCCTTGCTTTTTTTTAAATCTGGTATATTCTGGTATATTTATTTGATCTGGTACATATCCTGCTTGTTTCCACTTTTATTTCTTTGATAATGTAAACATACTAATTGGAATCCACAGGAGCTAATTCAAGGACTGCAGATAGGGGGCTGTTTCTGCTGCTTGTTCTTTTGCTGACCTCTGTTCCTAGAAACTTCTTATCTCATGTAGTTTGAATCAGTCTGTGAAAGCACCGTACTATGTGTTTCTCCACAGTATTTTATTTTTGTTTTGCCAGGTGTCCGAGGTTATTTTAAACCCAGCATCACTCATTAATTTTTTAGCTTCGAGTTTCCTGCGAAACACAGAAACTGCATATTTGAACATTAAATTGAAAGCAGGCCTGTTGTTCCCAATTCTTAGGTGTGATTTTTATCCTGTTCAGCAGTCAAGTGAAGACAGACAAGATTTCATATGGTCTCTTTGACAGTGACCAGAATTATTTTCAATTCCATTTCTTCACTAAAATTGTAGCCCTGCAATAAAATTGGCTATATAAGAGAATTTCTGTAAAACCTTCATGCTTTACACAAGTTCAAAACCTGGTCTCTTATTCCCCCCTGCCCTTATATGATAATTGAAGAAGGCCCATCTGATAAGGAGATCGGCGGTGCCCCAAGGGATGGGAAACCAGAGGGGTCTCTCACCATTCTGGCTTTCCACCTCATCTTCATTGTCGGCCTGGAGGAATTTCTCTTACTTTCTGGCTAGCTCATCTGTTTATCTTAAAAATAGTATTGATTTTACATTATCCATCACTTTTAAAAATAAGTTTTATAGATTGCTTTTCCATGTTACCATTTTAAGGTCTTTCTACTATGAAATGTAATTGAATATTGGAGGAGAAGAAGAAATATTCATTAAACCTCTACGCAACTTCTTATGGAATCATATAGTGATTGGTTTTTTAACTGTTATTTTTTTTAAACAAGCACCAGCACGTACTAATCTTTTGAAACCATTTTCACTGTGAGTTTCTGTAACTGCAATACTCAAATTTGTAACATTCTGAATACATAAGCAAAACATTACTGATATTCTTGGCAATTAAATTAATACGTGAAGAAAGAGATTTTTTATTTAGTTGGATGTGGGAGTGAGGTAATAGAATTCTATGTAAATAAAGAAAACTTTAAAGAGTTTCTGAAAAATATATGAAAAATAAATCATTCCCCAAAGCTAAACAACATTGTTTAATAAAAGTACTTCTCCTAAATGCTATAGCCAAAGGGACAGACAAGAAATGATAGAATGGCAAAGAACGGGAAAGTACAATAAGCTAAATATTTTAAAACAAACAAAAACTTAATTGTAATGACTTTATCACCAAGCCGGACATGAACCTGGAGCAAGTAACTAAATCATGTTGATAATCAGATTCCTTATCTGTCACAGTCCCATGGTCATATCACAGGTGCAAAGGCAACACATTCCTTATTTTTCTGTGATAGGAAAGTCATAAACTAGATTTAATAAGGTAAAGAATAACAATTCCAGAGTTACTAAGATTATCAGCCCATAGAAATGCTGATTACTTAACTATATGAACAATATTTTAACTATTTAACAACGCAATTCCGTATTAATTAAAACTGCAAATGACTCACTGTAATTTAGCATGACTGATTTTAAAAAATAATTCAATATATTCTTAAATGATAAAGGGAGATCTATACTTATATTCATAATAGTTATACCTAACATTTTATCTCAAACCCCACTACTTTATATCATTCCAAATTTGCTCAAAGGGATAGTGGGAACTAGACTATGTTTCAACAGTCACTTTGGCCATAATATTTCACCTCAATTAAATATTTGTTTTTCCTCTTGTGCACGTGATCATTAATAGCCACAATGCTATCAAAACAACAACAAAAACAACACATGATTAGAACATAGGACATTTCAGCAATAGCTCTTTGTGACTTCCTGGTCCGGGGTCAGCTCGTGAGTACTAGACTCTGTTCTCATATCTGGACCTAATGACTCAGCAGCTTAGCTCTGCTTCAAATGTTTCTCATCAATGTCTTTGAAAAGGTGAGGCAATGGAACTGTGAGTCCAGAGAGGCCATGGTGGCTAAAGATTGCAGGGAAGGCTTCTCAAGAGCAGCAACAGAGAGAATTCTAAGGATCTACTGAGAATTTCTTCAGGTATTCAGCAAACTAATGCTGAGTGCACACAGGGGAAGAAAAAGCAGGAGGCATCGGAAAAAGACCCAAATGAGAAGACAGGGGCTGCAATGCTTAGTGCTCACACCGAGCCTGGAATAACACCTGTTCCCACCAACCATGTTTAAAATTGAAAAATCACAGGGTACTGGGTTCAGAACCAAGAACAGTTTTGCTTCAAGTCTGGGGAATAATCAGTCCCAGACTAATCACAACTCCCACCTAATACGTCTTATAAACCACACCCCCAGCAACTTAAACTGTTTCCAAGAAATTTAACCGTGCTCCAGAACAAACCTCAAGATATTTATATCAACACCAAGCTTCCAGCATCCAACAATACAAAACTCACAATGTTTGGGATCCAGTCAAAATAACGAGACACGCAAAGAAGCAAGAAATGACCTGCTGAGGGTGAGGTGGGATAGCAGTCAGTCAGAACAGACTGAGAATGACATAGATGTTAGAATTAGCAAGTAAAGTGATTAAAATAGTAATTGCATTTCACATGGTCAAGAAATTGAGTAGAGACATGAAAGATCTAAAAAGACCTAAAATGGAAATTGAGAGATAAAATTTGTAATATGTCAGATGATAAGCACATTGAATGGGATTAATGGTAAATTAGACATGTAATGGAAAAAAGAGTTGAACTTGAAGATATAGCAGTATGAACTAGCCAAGTGAAACAGGAAATAATTTTTTTAATGAAAAAACATCACTGGTCAGTGGCACAACTTCAAACGGTCCACTATACAAAGTGGTCCCTGCAAAGGAAGCAGTGAGAGAGGGAGACAAAAACATGCTGGCAGAAATAATGGCTAAAAACTTTCCAAATATGATTAACTAAAAACCTACTGACCCACTCATCTCTATAAATCCAAAAACAAGTTTTTTGTTTTTGTGTGAAACTGCAAAAATCATACAATAATCAAATGGCTCAAAATCAAAGATAAAAAGAATGTCTTAAAATAAGTCAGGTTTTGAAAACGGACATGAGGAGGTAGCTTCTAAAAAGGATTCCAGTGATGAAGGGTTCATGATATACAAGCCTTTGTGTGTGGGCTACACACAACGACTCGCTTCTGACAAATGCCTGGCCCCCTCCTTTAGACACACTTTAATATATGCCACTGGCTTCAAGGACCAATGTGGTCATCTTGTCACCTAAGCTGATCCACAGAACACATACTAGCAGGTTCGCCCCCACCAAGGAAGGGACTGGATAATAATCACTCTTAAGACTATTCTGCACTGAAGTAGCAAGTCAAAACAATATCAAAACTTCTCGTTGTCTGGTGTATGTCTTTCATTCAGGACGAAAGCCACAAGGAGGGAGGAAAACAAGAGATAATTAGCTTTTACAGAAACTTAGTCAAAGTTCTGCTATTCACATAACAAACTGAGCAAATCCCTTGAAGACTATTTTTTCTTATCTAAAGTCATCCATTGCCATTAAAATGTCTCCAGTCTCACAGAAATAGCTATGTGCTTTACAAAATGTTCTCCATAATCTGTATTGTGTGTTAAATAATAAGTAATGAGAAATACTAATAAATTAACACATTCACTAGATGTTTTACACCTTTGCTTTCTATTTTAACATGCACTGCACCTAATCTTAGAAAATAATAACAGAATAAAACAACAGTAATTACCCTGTCCTTGGGTATTTTAGAATAAAAGACTTAACATTCACGTGAAATTGTACTGCAGTGTATATATGTATGTTTAGCATCGACTACTAAGTTGATCTGAAAATGCAATTTCATATAACTCTCCTTGTTCATGTACCCTCAATCTATCCTCAGAGCTATATGTACCTCAGTTTGAAAAAATAACTTGTATAGAATTTGCCAGTATTCTAAAATATCCAATATACAAAGAATTTCCAAGTTTAAACAAAATCAATTTAATGACATCATAGTAACAATATTCTATTTCATATGTTATACTATTCCAGCAGTTCCTGTATCTTTATATCCCATAAGTCAACAATATTAGCATCTGTTACCCAAAAGTTATGTTTGTACGAATTCTTGTGCAACACAACTACTAAAAGATCTCTCCCAAGATGAGTTGGGGGAAAATATTCCAAAGCAGCTTGGAACTGCTGATGAGCACTGGGTGTTATATATAAGTGATGAATCACTAAATTTACTCCTGAAACCAATTATTATACTATATGTTAATTAACTAGAGTGTAAATTTTAAAAATGATACAAAAACAACTTGGATAAATGTAACAAATACTTTGTTCTTTTTCCAAGGTCAAAACCCGTCATGTGAAAATGATATCACATTAGTTCTCCTGAAGGTCATGATTAGACATGGAAGTGTGTGGAAAAACAGTAACATTTGCATTTCATATGAAGTGTGATCAGTAACAGGTGCATCTATTACATGGCTCATAAGATTAGCAAGGCCTGCTGAAGAGTTACTACCTGATAAAAAAAATATTTACTGCACAGTAATCCCATATCATGTTGCTAAACTAGGGAAGCATGAGTAAATGAACCTCCAGAAAGAAAAGACAATGTTTTAGCACAGTTACCAGGGTGATATAATCCCAAAGAAATATGAAATCATGTTAGAGCAAGGCAGCCTGGTTGCCATGTTCTCATTCTAGGGATGATGCCATTTATGCAGGTCATGTCGAGTCACTTCTCAAAGTCACACAGCTGGTTAGGGGCACAGCCCGAAAAAGATGCTTAGCACTTCGATTTCCGATTCACTATTCTTTCCACGTTGTTAATGTATTTTAGAAACTTCATTTTGTGGATAAAATTTAAAACCAAAACAAGAATAAAAAACCTCCCACTCAAGGGCTTTGAGGTGAGATCTTTAGTGGAATCCAAAGGGGAGAGAAAATCATTAGCCCCAGTTAGAAAAGGATAGCCCTCCTCTTCCTGCTAAAATTTCTTCACATTTTGCTTTTGATCATTGCTAACAGAGCTCATTTGTACTGTTTCCTTTAATGTACCTCTGCCTCATCGCAGCTCTTCTTTAACTAAGGAAGATCTTCAGGTTTTAAAATCAAGCCTTGAGCTAGTGATGGCCAAGTAGATTGATAACTAAGCGGGATGCCTTATTAGCAGAGGTTGAAGACGCTGAAAAAGCCCACAACATTCCAGCAAAGATTTCAGTGTTCATTTCTTTTCCTAGTTACAAAGTTACTTCTACTTTATGGCCCAAATTGCTCTCTTGCTAAAGAATCACTTCATTAGCATGAAGCTATAAAATATTAACAGAGGAATTCTTCCTTCTTCGGAACAAGACACCTTGAACAATTTGCTCAATATATTTCCACTTTATACTTCCCGGTCCACTGAAGAAACCGTCTATCCAAATAGCACTGGAAAGAAGGTGGGGAATCACCCCTGGCAACACAAAAGAGCCAATAATCTACTGAAGAATGGGCTGCATTTCATCGTGACAAACATTTTTACTGAAACCCTTGATCATAAACTTACATGGGCACAATTATTCCCAAAATGGTTGAAAGACTTGCTGGAATGTTTACAAGGGTTATACCATATTAACAATCTTGACAGACGTTTATTTTTTTCCTTCTGTTGAGTTGTCCAAATATGTATTTGCATGTATAAATTATTCCAACATAATAGCACAATAAACAAGATATATCATGTTTGAAAGTATGATATTTTATCTCCCCCAAAATACCAAATTCATGAGGAAATATTTTAAATCTAATTGGATGTGGGTTTTTCCTCCCAATATTTTGCTGCTCCTACCTTACACGTAGTACAGGTAGGATGTTGGTCTCTATAAATGTAAAATATACAAAGCAGAATTTTAAAGAAATTGATTGAAATTCACTAAAGTATTAATTTAAAGGTTCAAAATCGAGAGGGCGGGCAAGATGGCGGAGAAGCAGGGAGCTCTGTAATCCGCGCCCGCCCACACGGAGTGAACTGAGAAGGACTGAAGGGATAAAACTCGGATTTGCAAGTGGGGGAAAGAAGAAACAGACGCCAGAAAGAAGACAACCTCAAAGATGCCTGAGTGAGTGACTGTGATCTGGGAAATTAGGGGACGGGCGGGTCCCGGCGGTGCAGGGGGAAGGAGCACGAGCCCAACACAGGGAGAGCGCGCTGTGCCCCGGAGAGACCAGGGGAAGAGAAAGAGAGACGGAAAACGCACCTAGAACCATCTGCAAGGGAGGAAAAACTCGCCCGTCTCCCCAGATGTAGCTGCCGAGCGCCGGGAGAGAAATCCGTCCCATCTGCCGGCGAGTTCTTCCTTGGGCACAGGGGCAGCGGCATCCACTCCAAGCCGCACCGGGAGCCTTGAAAAGCGGCAGCAGTGGCGGCGGCGGCAGCGGCAGCGGCACTGTGGCTTCGCGAAAAGGGTGGCGCAAGCCAGCTGGGAGGCCAGCCACCAGCGGGAACGCGTCTCATCCCCAGTGACGGTGTTGAACTGCACGGACTGGGATTTGGAAGCGAGGCGGAGCTTGGAGGATACAGTGTGGCTCGCCCGCGGCACAGGGAGACCGGACTCGGAAGGGCGGTTGCAACGCTTAAGCGGCGCCATACTTCTCCCCGCGACCACCAAGGCGGGGCCTCGGAGAGAGCAGCCCCCCGAGACCTGACCTGACGGCAGACCACGCCCATCCGCACAGGGGAGGTGTCTTTTTTCTTTTCTTTTTTTCTCTCTCCTTTTTTCTTTGCTTCTCCTTCTTTTCTGCTGCCATCCAGATATATATCCCGTAGCATATTCTTATCTCTCCTCTTGGCTGGTTATATGCTTTTGGATTGCCTTCGGACTTTTGCTGTCCCTGTCCCCACCTTGTTTTTTTTTTTTCTTTTTTTTTTTTT
>CM053566.1:81014925-81030611 GCA_028646485.1 Cryptoprocta ferox | reverse complement strand
AAAGAGCCTAAATGTCCATCAACTGATGAATGGATTAGGAAGATGTGGTTCATCTATACAATGGAATACTACATGGCCATGAGAAAGAATGAAATCTGGCCATTCGTAGCGAAGTGGATGGACCTCGAGGGTGTCATGCTAAGCGAAATAAGTCAGGCAGAGGAGGACAGATACCATATGTTCACACTCATAGGTCTAACAGGAGAAACCCAACAGAGGACCATGGGGAGGGGAAGGAGGAAAAAGAGTTAGGGAGAGGGAGGGAGACAAAACACGAGAGACTCTTGAATACTGAAAACAAACTGAGGGGGGAAGGGGAAAGGGGAAAGGTAATGGGGGGTGATGGTCTTGGTGGAGGTCACTTGTGGGGAAGAGCTCTGGGTGTTATATGGAAACCAACCTGACAATAAACTATAAAGTTTAAATTAAAAAAAATAAATAAAGGTTCAAAATCATTAAATTTCTCGAATGATCACAAAATGTTCTGCTATAGGAGACATCAATTGTGGATAAATACACCCTTTAGCTTCGGATTTTTATTTAACATGGTTTATAAATCGACCCTCCTGTGAGATGAACATACCAAGGAGACTGCCAAGTTTGTTTCTGTAACAGATTGTATCTGAGGCTCTAATAAAGTACATTAAGTTAGAAATTTTAATGAATGATAGAAATACACACTCTTCAGTTTCTCTTTTGACATCAAAAATGCTAATCTTTTAAAAGTGTTTTTTCTCTTTTCTTATTTGAGAGAGACAGAGTGTGAGCATGGGGAGAGAAAGAGGGAGAGAGAAAGAGGGGCAGAGAGAAAGAGGGAGAAAGAGAATCCCAAGCCAACTCAAAGCACAAAGCCCAACTCGCAGCTCAATTTCACGAACAGTGAGATCATGACCTGAGCCAAAATCGAGTCAGGTGCTTCAATGACTGAGCCACCCAGGCGCCCCCAAAACAATGCTAATCCGATCTGCAAACATATCTGGTACTGATCTTCCTTGAGAACCAAGATTCTCCTTCCTATGAAAAGTTAAGTACATATTCTCAATAATATTTCACATTATTACTTAAAAATCCACACTGGTAATGGAAATATACCCAATATTTTGAGGGGAGTCTAAATCTTCCCAATTTCAAGGTCACAGCACTTGCCACGAACAAGATTCACTGCTAGTCTTGATAGCCATGCAAAGCAGCCATACACAAAGACCAGAAGCCATGACTAACACCTACCATTCTCTCAATACCAACACAGCAAGATTTACAATACTTCAAAGGAAATTCATCGGGATTAAAAGTTAGCCATTATAACAGCTGCACAGAAGTCCTCCACAAATTCTCTTCTTAAAGAGAAAGTATATTGGACATGAAATAAACCATAAATATTATCTTTCTTACCCACTACTTGTTCAGGAGAGAGACCAGATGCCGAGAGCCAACACTTTCCCAGAGATGGTCTTCACAACTGACCACAGTTTTGTTCTTGAACATAAAATCTTCCACCTACAAAAAACGAGTTGAAAGCGTTTACAATTATATATACACACATATATATGCACATACACACATATATACGTGCCAATAACTGAAGGAAATAACTGAATATATATATTTAATATGTATATATTAAGTTTGTTTATTAATTTAGAGAGCGAGTGAGCAAGAGTGGGGGAGGGGCAGAGAGAGAGGAACACAGAGAAGCCCAAGCAGACTCCATGCTGCCAGGGCAGAGCCCCATGAGGGGCTTAAACTCACGAAACCGGGAGATCATGACCTGAGCCTAAACCAAGAGTCTGACACTTAACCAACTGAGCCACTCAGGTGTCCCCCAACAAATATTTTTATTAAATGTCTTTTTCTTTTTTAATATTTTTCAATGTTTATTTTGAGAGAGAGAGAGCGAGAGAGCGAGAGAGCAAGAGCGAGCAAGCACGAGCATGAGCAGGGGAAGAGTAGAAAGGGAGGGAGACACAAGATCCAAAGCAGGCTCCATGTTCTGAGCTGTCAGCACAGACCCAAAGGCTGGCTCGAACTCATGAACTATAAGATCATGACCTGAGCCAAAGTCAGACGCTTAGCTGACTGAGCCACCCAGACACCCCTTAAATGTTTTTCTTGTAACATCCCAAGCAGAAGAAAATGCATTAAATTTACTTTATCTTGCAAAAGAAATCATTTTGAAAACTACATGGAAGCCCTCCTGAAATTAAGAAAAATAAATTAGACCATTTAGTGTTGTCTCCAGGATACTGATTTCAAAGGACTGCAATGGAATTTGTAGAATGAGTCTCATACAAATGAGACTTTGTACAATAGGGAGTCTCTTTACAGTACAAATTTGATACTCACAAATCATCCTAACAAAGGGAAAAGAACAAAACAAACTATTATTTTAGGTCCAGTGAAGAGAGTTTTCAAGTGGGTGAGACACATCTGTGTGCCCGCACACACACGTGCACACCCATGTGGACACCCACACGCAGGACAGAAAAACTGAGCGCCCTGAAGGTAAAGAAGCAGGCCCCTCATTGGCTATCTAAGGAATAAAACAAGCCTCCAGCCTGTTTTCAGCATCTCAGAGACAATCACAGTCGAATGTAAAGTAAGCTTTGAGCAGTTTCAGATTCAAAGATGGGTAACTCAATAATGATTGGACTCAAGTGAAAAAATCATTCCATCTCAGCACAGACAGTCACGGGACAAATAGGAGAAGATCAGCAGACCTGGCATGACTCTGAAAGTACAAGTCCTCTGATTTACACTAAAACAGAGACTCCGCTCATTGAGGAACATCAGTCCCAACTCCCTGGTGAGAAGGAACTAGAAGTATACGCAGAAACAGATGACCGATAGCATTTAAGCTTATAGCAACCATAAACTAAAAATTTTAAAGTACTCATTTCAAAGTGTTCAATACTATAAATGATTTTGTCCTTAAAACATGCTTTTTTGGGGGCACCTGGGTGACTTAGTCGTTGAACATCGGACTTCAGCTCAGGTCATGATCTCACAGTTCATGGGTTCGAGCCCCACGTCGGGCTCTGTGCTGACAGCTCAGAGCCTGGAGCCTGCTTCGGGTTCTGTGTCTCCCTCTCTCTCTGCCCCTCCCCTGCTCACGCTGTCTCTCTGTCTCTGTATGTCTCTCTGTCTCTCCCAAAAATAAATTTAAAAAAAAAACATTTAAAAAATAAGCAACAAAATCTAGGCTGAAGTGATTAGCATGTAGTAACGGATCTATTTGGAGAGCAGAGGTAGGAGGGAGAAGGAGAAGGAAAAACATTTTTTAATATTTATTTATTTTTGAGAGACAGAGAGAGACAGTGTAATCAGGGGAGGGGCAGAGATAGAGGGAGGCCCAGAATCCAAAGACAGGCTCCAGGCTCTGAGCTGTCAGCACAGAGCCCGACACGGGGCTCGAACCCACAAACCGTGAGGTCGTGACCTGAGCCAAAGTTGGACGCTTAACCGACTGAGCACACAGGCACCCCAAGATTTTGTCGCTTAGAATGTGCAAAGTGATGGAGCGGAGGGCAAGGGAGAGAGGAAAATGGGTGATGGGCATTGAGGAGGGCACTTCTTGGGATGAGCACTGGGTGTTGGTATGGAAGTGAGGAATCACGGGAATCTACCCCCAAAACTAAGAGCACACTGTGTACCCTGTATGTTAGCTAACTTGACAGGAAATATTTTAAAAAGAACAAAAAAGGAATGTGCAAAGTGAAGAACAGATTCTCCCGTGGAGCACGGATCTTCTCCTGGGTGCCACACCCACACAGAGCTACAGTTTACATCAGTCATTAGGAGTCCTGTAATTAATGCCACAGTGCCTGAATGTATTGGGGTGGCAACTTCTTAAACGTGAGCGGTAAGGCTCAACCCCACAGTTTGGAAGTGCCAGCAGGGGTGCAAGACAAGTGAGCGCAAGCAGGACTCTAGTGGCCATCCCTCGGAAGCAGCGCAGAGGTGGCTGTGAGCACGATTCCATCCACCTCCTCAGCCCTATGATTTGCTTGCCCTTGATCTATGATAGAGAATAATCCCAATCCACAAAGGAAAGCGTTCACATTAGTGATACTACGTATTGTAGAAAGCACATAAATGTCATCCACATGGAATTTATTTTGAGAGAGTGGGCAAACACGGAAGGAAGCAGGAGCGGGGCAGGGGCAGGGGGAGAGAATCTTCAGCAGGCTCCTCGCTCAGTACCGAGTGTGACTGTGAGATCGTGACCTGAAACAAAATCAAGAGTCAGACGCTCAACCAACCAGAGCCTCGCCTGCGCCCCCAACAACATGGAATTTGAATGGAGACACCTTCAATTCCGCTCTGCCACTCTAGCTCTATGCCCTGTGGCTCGGGAGTTAAACAGAGGTTAAGGCCAAGGCCATGGAGTCAGCTATCTCCTCTTCACAAACCGCACCAACCATCTGGGTGGTGTTGGCCCTCTAGTTCAGCTCCGGAGACCTGTACCTTATTATCCTTAATCATCAGAATACTTAGCCCACAGACCCATCAGAGAGTTTCAATGTAAGACAGGCACGTGAAGCCACATGCTCTTTTCTCAATAAATCAGGGCTCTTTTACTAAAACGGCCAGAATAATTGGCAAGTCTGTGATTTGTAAACCTGATACAATTACACAAACCTCTACAGCCTGGGAAACTTCCACAAAGACGTGGAAACGTAAATAAAGATGCTGGAAGGATATACAGCTGTGCGTCCCAAGGCACACACAGTGTGGCCGGCTGGAAGTCTCACCTCCTCCACGGTGACTTATGGCCCTGCTTGATTTCACGCGAGTATAGACACAGCCATGGGGACAGACCAAGTCCTCATCCCACGGAGGAAGAAACATTTTTAACAGATTTTAAAAAGCATTTCAGGTCATTTGAAATGATATCATTGTCTTCATTTGGTTAATAAGATGTACTGTCTTTTTAAATAAACTCTGTACTAAGAGAGTTTTAAATTTTGAGGGAAAAACTAAGATAAATTTTACAATAGTCCGTATACGCTGTATATCAAGAAAGATTATCTCCCTCTGTGACTATGGAGATGAATGTTACTGTATTCCTTCTAGGCACTCTTTTTTGTATTAATGCTTAATAAATTATTAATCACAAGAGAAATAGAGGTTTGGGCCGGAAGAAGTTATCTGTGCCACCACACTGAGCAGACAGGACTCATAATGCAAACACTTTGACATTACATTAATGAAGGCACCAGTGTTGGGGGTGGAATTCTTGTTTACTGAACTAAGCAAGGGTTTCCTTCCAAAGAAATTTTGACTCTGGCAAGCTTATTTAAGCCCTGAGAAATTTCGTTCTATTAAAGTCGGTGACATCTTAAAAAGGGCACGCTATTGCCAATTATATTTACCCTTCATTTTAAAGCTAGAATTGTAAGATTTCTTCTTCATCATTAAGCCTGTGCGTAGTTGACATATGGTAACACTTTGGGATATTATAGACTTTGTGAAGTGCGGATCATTGGAAGAATACATTTAGTATTTTTGTTTGCACTTTCAATTTACCATGGTAGGTAAGACCACAGGCTTCAGAAGAGAAAGCTGCCTTGATTCAAACCCTCACTCTCCTACTTGCTGTGTGACCTAGGGCAAGCTGATTGATGCATTTATATACTGATTTCTTTATAAGGGTGATCGTAGAGGAGCACGTAAAGACGATCTTGAGTCTAAATATATGTTAAGTACATGGAAGAGAAGCTTGTGTATTACCATAGGTGTGCTTCATATTACTAATATACATATTCAGAATAGAGGACCTCCTTTGTGCCAGGAATTTTTCCAGGTTGGATAAAACACTGAACAAAATGTACACAAATCACTATTGTTGTGAAGCTTACATTTTAATAGGGCAGACGGACAATAAACACGGAAAGTAAAACTATATGGTACTTAAGTGAGAAGCACTAACAAGAAAAATAAAGCAGGACAGGAAATCAGAAATACTGACAGGTACTGAAATTTTAAGAAAGGATGGGTAAGTATTCAACATTTGTCTTTGAGTTTCAAACTCAGCCTTCCACATGGTACTTGGGAAATGCTAACGCTAGAACTTTGTAAACCATATCCCTGCTTATCTAGCAGGCTCCTTACAGGGTACTCCAAGAAAAAAAATTAAGAGAGGAGGAGGAAGAATGGACTTTCTACTTCTTGTTCACATCCTGCTTGCTTCCGGTTTCTATCAGTGTCCTTCCAGCCATGATTTACTGCAGGACATTCCAACTGAAGCACTTGAAGCCAGTTTTTCCGCCCCCCCCCCCCCCAACAATTCCAGAACCAGTGTTATCATTTTGCCATGCGCCCAGAGAAGTACCTGCACTGGCTGGCTGACGGCAGCTCCTCAGAGATGCTCTAACCCTAGCTCAATGGATCCCTTCCTCCAAGTGCAAAGACACCACTCGGTCAAGCAGTACCCTCCCCTTAATAATCTGGACCAAGCTCTGCAAGGCTTATCTTCTGTGCTCTACAGTTTAACACTCTCAGTCTTTTCCCTTTATTCTCCAACCCTGAGTATAAAAGCCCAACAGGACATGAGTTTTCTCTCTTGAACAGCATGACTGTATGACGGACAGCAAATGCTTCACTGAGTAAAGACCTGTAAGAAGTGAGAGAGAGAGCCACGCTGATACAGGGGAAAGCATTCTGGACAAAGAAGATTTCAAGTGCAAAGGCCCTGAGGTGGGCTCTACCTGCTATGTGTGAGGAGTAACAAGAAAGCCTGTGCTTCTGAAGAAGAATAAGCCAGGGTTGAGAACTAGAAGCTGAGATCTGAGACACTACAGAGTCCAGAGTATGGAAAGCCTCAAACAGGGGGACGATTACTTATTGTTTGAACAGGACACTTTAGAAGATGAAAGGGGTAATATTAACCAGGAGGCAGAGATAAAAGTCATTAATTAGAATGTTCTGGCATGTTGATTTGAATTACCTCCCTGTGTGCAAGTCACTGTCACGACTTTCATTTTTATTTAAAGTCAGGTATGAAGCTATTTGACAACGGAGGTAGAACTTGCTCCAACTTACATTTTAACTGCTCCCAAGAGGTGAATAGGTACATATTCTCTACAAAACACAGTATTTCTTAACTCAGTATGAATTATTAACTCCAGTCTATAATAAATGTGGCAAGACATACATAGGTTTTTGAGTAAATTTAATAGAAATAAAAACACAGATACACCACTATATTTACTATGAACTCCAACGTCTCAATAATTATCTGAGTTTTTTTTTTCTAGTAAGGAAAATCATTGACTTTTCAAACATGAAACATGTTAAAAATCCTTAGGCCTTTGTCTGTTCCACATTGTTCCTTCTGTTCTTGAAATACTGTAAAGGACAAATTAGCCTACCTGTTATCCTTTCTAATTGTATGACCTTTTAATTTCATGTTAAACATTAAGCATAGAACAAAAACAAAGTACATGCTATTTTGTTGTCATTTTGAGAAAGAGAATCCCTTTGAAAGTGAAATTTCAACAATCTTAGCTGTTTTCCTCTGCCAAACATTGTCTACGTGTACTCATTACACCTCGTCTCTAACATCCCCACAGGTGCTAAGAATTGGAAGACCAGACTCCACTGTCAGTAAGGCTCCAGTTGAGACTCTGTGAAGATGCATTTACACAAATGGTTCTTCACACATGGCTATCAGTTCTGTGAACTACCGAGACGACATATTCACTCATTATCTGGATCATTCTGTGTCCTACTCAGGCTAGAAGGAACCTCAAGTCTATAATGTTCTCTATATCAGAGGTACCAGATAAAAAAAGAGGTTTTAATCTACCCAGAGCAATAAAACAGACACTTTAACTCCTGTCTTGTTTTATTTGGGGTAACAGTAAGAATTCAAACTCAAAGAAAGGGAAAAAAATGTATATCGAGTTCAGTCTAGGTTTCAGACAATGGCCTTGGGTATCACCCCTAGAAACAGGATTGGTGAGCCTATAAATTAAATGTGATTTGTTTCCTATTTTGCTGCATACTTAATTATATGAAACAAATATCTGCACTGAAAAAGCAGAATTAAATCATTGAACTCTGGAGGAAGAGCTCTACATTCTTATTTTGAAGTTTTTAATAGTGAAGTCATTTTTTCCTAACATCTATATAGAATTTAATGAAAACCATCCCTCTGGAAGACCTGAGGGATTAATATTTGTGATAGTAGGTTCAGTGAGCACATGAAGACTGGATTCTAACCATCTTCCTCTGATACTGAAAACATTTAGTGACTCTCTACTGACTGCTGAATGAAGTCCCGATATCTCATTTAGTCATCAAGTATCTTCTACCAAAGGATCCAAACTTGTAACCACTTCTCATTATTCATCAATGTGAGTATTTCTCTTTGGCCAAAGTAGATTTCTTGCTACTATCTGGAGAGATGCCTCACATTCTCTGCACGTTTTATCAGACTTATTTCTCCACACAGAACATCCTTCATTCTCTTCTCTTCTGGGACTATTGCCATGGGTTCTGGCTTTACCAGTGACCAGCAGTGCAGTGCAAGATGTTTTCCAAAGTTATTCTGATTCACAGAAGATAGGACTTTGCTTCAGAATCTCAGAGCGCTGTGCTGTGACTCACCTAGTGCTGGAGATAACTTTGGCGTAATCTCAGTATCAGACCTCTCAGATCATACACTCTTTCTCAGAACATCTTGCTGAGCAATACCTCTTGTTCTAGCCTCCACTAAAACTTGAAGGCATCAGTTATTCCAATAAAAGTATTACACAAATATAGTAGTTAGCAAAAAAAGATACTTCTATTAGCATCACACATGAACTTATTCTTTCAGCATATAATCCAAACCAACCTGTAAGTAGATAAACTAGTGTAATGAAATCTATTGTTGTACACACAAGTACATAAGTAGGTTAACTCTGAACTTCAAACAAAAGACTGAAAACCACTTTGCCCCAAAAAGCACTTATTTTTAGATTTTAAAAAAGTATCAGCTCTCAAGTGGTAGGGCATCGAAAATATCAAAGGGTGTGCCCAATTAGGCTAGGTAATACTTACATGTTTACCTGTTCATTGATTCCCTGTGTGGGTCTGGACTGTCCTGGTTTGTCTGTCAAGTTCATTTATTGATTGTGAGAGACAGAGACAGAGGAGGAGCAGAGAAAGAGGGAGAGAGAGAGGATCCCAAGCAGGCCCCACAGCAGCAGGGCTAAGCCTGATGCAGGGCTCACATTCACAAACCATGATGTCATGAGCGCAAACCTGGAGTCAGACACCTAACCAACTGAGCCACCCAGGTGCCCAGGACTGTCCTGTTTTAAAGTTCAATTTAAAAATTTCATATTGTCATGTTTCAGGATACTTTTGAAACTATTATTTTTAATTTCTTAATCATGTCAGTAAAACACTCAGCCATTCATCATTTATAAGTGGTAAGACCAAAAGCGTTTCTATCCTAAGGTTTAAATAAGAGTAAAAAACAAATGAAGAAACCAAAAAATCGAAAACTTAAAAAGTCAAATGATAGTGGAGCCGATCCCAATACAGAAAAGCACTCTTCTGTGTCTTCGAGTTCATAACCAAGTAGTTAACAAAATAGCTAACCCAATTAGCAAAATAAACAAGGTCATTCCAATAATTACTCTTTTGTGCATGGTAAGTGTTGCAAGGCAAATTCCCCATTTGATAAGGTAGGTATGAAAGTGTGTCTCCCGGTGCTTCACACCAATTTAAGCTAAGAAAAATGAACACAGACTCTTTGCAACTACTGGTAAATGGAGGATAGATTGGGGGGTTAGAAAACAAGGAAGAGGAGGAGATACTGGGTAGGAGAGGAAGGGGTGGCAGAGACGCCGACAGCTAGAAAGATCCCACTCACAGAAATATTTGCAGGTGGGAGACATGTGGCCTTCCAAGTCTACAGATGTCAACCAACCGGTTTCTCTCACTGGTAGTAGTTGCAGGGATCAACGACTTTCCGTTTCCCTCAGGAGGAGTGTTCCCAGCATGACCACGACCTGTCATTTTTACTGTAAATTTTATCGGCATCGACGTATTTGAAATGTCCACGGAGTTTATCACCCACTGCCTGGTACACAAGAGTTTTGATAGAACATTTAGGATACTTACAACATCCTGGTCACCAGGTCTAATTACGACAACGTTAAAGATAGAGTAAACCAACATGCTCTTCTTCAGAATGTTGAGTACTGAGGTCCCTCTTACTATTATGAACGACAGTGAGAGAAGAAACATAGCCCTAGAGCAAGACCCTGAATGGGTACCACTGTTCTTGCCATTTAGAGGCAAACTGTTCTTAATCCTCCCTGATGATTGTTATAAAAAAGAAAGCAGTTGTCAGATCAAAGGTCACATACCAAGTGCCAGCCGCAGGGGTGACGTGATCTGTTAAGAATACTACAACTTACGTAGCATCTGTGAGCAGGGCCACCACCATGTTGAGAGAGGCAATCTGCCATCGGGCCTGAGTGATCCTGCTTCCCTTGCTGGCTGTGCCCAGAAGGCAAGCTCCTGCCATTCTCTACCTGAGCCATTTCTCAAGGTTGCATTTTCAGTGAGTAACCTTGAGGGACAAGGTGATGTCTCCTTCTGGACACAATGTTCTCTCACTACTGGGTTCCTCAGCTATGATGCACATTCACTGCCCCTGTAGAGCAGAGTCAAGTGATGTGCTCCCTGGCTGCTCTTCATGTATTTATTGGAACAGATACAACAGCTGGGGTCCCCTCACTCTCTGGCATCTTCACTTGGTTTACTATAGGCACAGTTATGTTTAGATTTCCGGGCGTATCCCAGGATACCACTGGGACGAGGCCCAAATGTCCTTGCAAAACACCGACTTCTAAGTCATTGACCAGTTTCCTCATGTGAGTTCTCTCCTGCTGTGGTAAGCAGACTAATGGCTCTCCCAAGATGTCTGGGCCTAATCCCTGAAGCTTGTGAACGCATGACCTCACATGGGAAAGAATCATGGCACTGATGATTAATTTTACATATTTGTGATGGGGAAATTATTCAGGTGGGCCCCATGTTATCAGAAGGTCCTGTAAGACAGAGACAGGAGGGTCAAATTCAGGTTAGGAGGGATTGGTGTGATGCTAGGAAGGAACTGCAAGCCCAGGCAAGTGAGAAGCCTCTAGAAGCTGAACAGGCAAGTAAACGCATTCTACTCCAGAGCCTCCAGAATGAGCGCTGTGTTGTTGAGCTGTTTTAGACTTCTGGCCTACAGAACAGTAAGGTGAAAAGTGTATGTCATTTTAAGGCTCTGTGTGTGTGTTACCTGTTACAGCAGTGAGAGTGAATTGACATATCCAGTCAGTCTTCTATTTCTCCTTTTCCTCCCTGAGTCTAATCCCACAGCCTACTGCTCCTTATATTCCAGTTCCTGTCAGTGAAGGTCAGCCAGATCTGAATTCCTTTTCTGTATGAGGCTTGAACTTCTCCATGTGGGCTACACTGAGAGCTGGAGGTAATGAGGAGAGAGGAGAATGAACCTCGAGGAAGATGAGCATCACCTTGCTAGACAATGCTTCAAGTGGGGTCATTACACGGTGTCTAGGTAAGATCTAGCTCTGCCATCTGGAGGAACTCAAAGGTATTTTGGGGTTGAGAGTATTCTGGGGGATCCTAGTTTCCATGGAGAGTTTCAAATGGAGCCCCCTTTTGTGGTTACGCCACCATCACAACTTTATCCTGATGAATTTTTTAGCACAGGAGCTAAGAATATTCATTCAAGTTGTGACAGGGGTTCTCATTTTCAAATATGTCTTAAATTGTCAGTTATCTGATCTGAACTTATGTACCTGAGATACTTTCAGGATATACTTTTCAATTCTTCATCTTTATGCTATAATCCCTACCACCTCTAATTGAATCAAAGTTATACCACTCTCTGTCCACCAAAATGATAGTATTTTACAAGTGAAGGTCAAATACGCACTGAGTTCTGAAGACTATCAATATCCCAGGGCACACTTTTCACAAAGCTGAATGATTAATGTTGATCAGGTATCTAATCACTAAAGTTTATCCAAGAAAGGCAAACCAGTGGCTAGTAAAAGGACCTTTTTGTTCTATCATGCCTTCCTTACCCACTCCAATGAGTCATTTGTTTTAGGTCAGTTTGATAGTTTTTGCAGAATAAAAGGTTTCCACTGAAATTGTCCCAAGTTTCTCATTTTTTGTTCCAAATATACAGCATAAACTTTCTTCTGATTATTAGTAACTAAGAAGGGGATGGCAATCTAGGGGGTAGCAATAGAGGTATTTTTTTTTCCTAAAATCTTATCATCAGCATTGGATAGTCAGTTCAGAGTCAGCACAGGAAGATGACTTTTGGATAAAATTTGATTGGTAGGTAGGCGATGAAGTCAGAAGGCTTTCTTGGAAAAGTCAGTTTGATAGATGGGACAGAGAGGGGAGTATTTCAACATCAAAGGGTACTAAGTCAAAAGGATATCCTCAGGGTTCCTAGTTGTGAATATGACAAATTCCTAAAAATCACTGACAAGCATCCCTACTTCCAGATACTTTACTCCCATCTATAGGTAAATTTTATAATGTATTGATCTTCTACTGCAATACTCTAGACAAAATATGATGAATATACACGTGTATCATATGCACAATATGAATGACCCCTGCTTGATGCAGGGCCAATGGCAGAACTCTGCATAAATGTCCTGGGACTCCACTTCCTCAACAAGTAGTAATTCTTGCTTTCATATATTCACTTGAAAGCCTGATCTTACACTGGTCTTCTGGGTTATGGCCTCAATGACAGAAGGCCAAGTTGATTAGTATTAGGATTTAATTTAAATGTATACATAGTTTTCAGCTGTTGAAATGTAAATGGAGAGTCCAAATATCAGTGAAATCTCTATTCTTTCATATAAAGTCAATTTCTGGCATCTTCACAGTGGGTTGACTGATGAATCACTAATAGGAACTGGAGAGTCTTAACAGAGAACCACTGAGATGGGCACAAGTATTTTCTTTCCAACCATGTGAAAACTCCAAGAATTAGACTGGACTAAGTTCTGTCACAGCAGATTTAACCCTCTTAGACCACAGGATCCTGAAATTTCAAGCCAAGTGAATGTATGAGAAGTTCATGTAAGCATATGATGGTATTTTAATCTACGTAGTTATGAAGGGTCTTATTCATCAATACAGAAAGACGATATTTATTCTTCTTTACCTCAATATTACTGTCAATGCTATTAAATTTCAGCTACTTTTCATCACCATAAAAACTATTTCAATGTTGTTTATTTTTCTTCTAGTGTGTTCTTGGCTTTTTACATTTCACCTACCAGTAAGCATCATGAACATTCTCCAAATTATCTGAACACCATTTTGACTTGATTTGTATTTCTGTTTGACTTGATTTAAATTTCATTTAAATTATCTGCCTCTAATACCTATTCATCAAATAAACACACCAAAGTAACATACATACATAGCATTATCTTTAAAAATACAAAAGAGAGCAATAAATACCCAAAGGCCAAAAACTTTATCTGCAAAAAAGGAAATGCTGCCTATTGGTACATATTATGACATATATATCACATAATCTTATAACCCTGCTTTAGACTTCATGTTTTCATATTCAGTAACATTCAGAGTATGGTTCTTGACATTATCCCCAACCTCTTGCTGAAACACTTCCTTCCCTTGTCTTTAGTGGTTTACCACCCTAGTTTTGCCCAACATCTCTGCCCACAATTGTTCTGTCCATTGTTAATCTTATCATCCTCTACTTGGCTTTAAAATTCTGGGATTTCTCAGGCATTCTCCCTCACACCTCCCTCTGCTATTTCATTCCTGGAACATCTGCTCTTAGTGATTTACAGAATACAAAAACAGGGGTGCCTGGGTGGCTCAGTCAGTTAAGCATCCGACTTTGGCTCAGGTCATGATCTCACGGTTCGTGGGTTCGAGCCCTGCGTTGGGCTCTGTGCTGACAACTAGCTCACAGCCTGGAGCCCGTCTTCAGATTCTGTGTCTCCCTCTCTTTCTGACCCTCCCCTGCTCATGCTGTCTCTCTCTGTCTCTCTCTCTCAAAAATAAATAAAACATTAAAAAATTTAGAAAAAAGAATACAAAAATAGTATTTGTTCTCTAAGGCCAAACCAAGATTTTTGTGACAGTTTAATTATATCCAAGTAGGTTAAATCACCAACTGTATTTACTCCCAGCTCTATTGGAGAAGTGTAATTCCCTACCCTTGTTATATTGAGCTTTCCAGGAGACTTCGGTCTCATGATTTTCCAGGGCACTGGAGCAACTCTAACCATGTTCAAAACCAAAATAATGATCTCTTGTCATCATCCAAAAGTTGCCTAATTGTCACAGTGACACCTCCACCTAGGAGAAAAATATTTTTTGGCATGAACCAGAATCCTTTGGACCATACGCAAAAACACTATGCCCTTCATGTGCTTATCTAATACATGAACAAATTCTGACAATTTCACTTTTAAAATACCTTTGTAAGAGAACTTCATACTTACTACAAAGGGCTAAGCTATTACCAACTTTTACCTAAACTACTGAAAAAAATACCCTAAAAAGATTCTTGATCTTTAGTAATGCCAATTTAGAATTTTAACTTCAACTATGCCTCCAACTCTCCAGGTCAAAACAACAACAAAACTGCTGAATAAAATATATTAACCATCTCAGTCTACCTTAAAAGATCAAGTAATTTGTTTGTTTATTTATTTTGAGACAGAGAGACTGTGTGTGAGCAAGAAAGGAGCAGAGAGAGAATCCAAAGCAGGCTCCATGCTGTCAGTAGAGAGCCTGATATAGGGCTCAATGTCACCAACTGTGAGATCATGGCTTGAGACAAAATCAAGAGTTAGATATTTAACCTACTGAGCCACCAAGGTGCCCCAAGCAAATTGTTTCTTAACTCTTGTATTAACCCATTACCTTGACAGAGCAATATTCAAAGTGCAGTAAGATGTATTAGTGATTATACAGATTTCATCCTTGCTTGCAATAATAAAGTCAAAGGCAATTTTTTTTAATATTTATTTTTGAGAGAGCAAGCAAGTGCGAGTGGAGCAGGGACAGTGAGAGGGAGACAGAGGATCTGAAGCAGGCTCTGAACTTACAGGTCAGAGACTGATGGGGTGCTTGAACTCATGAACTGTGAGATCATGATCTGAGCCAAAGTTGGATGCTTACCTGACTGAGCCACCCAAGCACCCCATGTACAGGGCAATTCTATCATCCCTGAAAACTGTGGAGAGTGAGCTTTTATTGACCTGAAATTCTTTATAGGGCTTAAGTAGCATTACTTAGGCTAAGTCAGGGAAAAGCTCTGAATTTAAATACATACTTCGAGGGGTGCCTGGGAGGCTTAGTCAGTTAAGACTCTGACTTCGGCTCAGGTCATGATCTCGTGGATCATGAGTTCAAGCCCCACACTGGGATCTGGGCTGACAGCTCAGAGCCTGGAGCCTGCTTCTGATTCTGTGTCTCCCTCTCTCTGCCCCTCCCCTGCTTGCGCTATCTCTCTCTCTCAAAGATAAATGTTATTTTTTTTAAATACATACTTCTAAATAACACATAATTCAGAAAGAACTTAGAAAATATTTTAAATTGAATAAAGTTTAAAGGGAGGGCGGGCAAGATGGCGGAGAAGCAGGGAGCTCTGTAATCCG